>CARXXK010000003.1:25758178-26143853 GCA_949089665.1 Macrosiphum euphorbiae | reverse complement strand
CAAATTTGGCTCATATATTGAGACTAACGAGATACATATGTGCATATGTGCTCTAAATTTCATAAACACACTTCAAACCGTTATTTAGATATTAACGTCCGAAAATCGTCATTTTTATCACTGACTGACCTATAGATCAAAATTCTAACCCAGTTCCAGATGACCTAGAAAGTTCAAATTTGGCATACAGATAGGTAGTTAGGTAAATACAAAGGAAAAATCAGAAACTTGAAAATTTTTAGTTTAAAATTTTTTAATACCTATTTAATTTTTAATTTTTAAATTTTTTAATCAATTGATTTTATTATAATTTTGCAATTATTTTATCTATTATGTTTAATTTTTCAATTAATTAATGAATTGCCTCCAATTTAATGTAATGTAATATAATGTTGACTTAAATAACCTTTCCCGTATCGCCGCTCCAAAAATACGACTAGCCGAATATGTGTCGATATTGTCGACCCGCGCGCAGCAACATACTTTTTTTCTATCTATGTATGTAATTAATATTATTTTTTTAAATATTACAATTAAAATAATTAAATAATTATTCTTACAAATTATGAATTATCCACCCAACAGTAGAAACTACAGTCAATAAAATTATGATAATTAAAAATATACTCAAAAAGAGTTAAAATAATTGTATATTCATTTTACATATATTTTATACTCTGTATATACAATAGAAAATATTTTATAATAAATATTATTAATGTTATACGTTAGTAACTGAATTATAGTATTTAGTAATAAACTTAATTATAACCCGTAAACGTAGGAAAATACAATAGTTTAATAAAAACCATTTGGAAATAATTTTATTATGAATAAATAGCTATTAAAAATTTACATACAAAAAGTAATGATATCCCAACAAAACATATATGTAAAATGATAGCCAAGTTCAATTATGTAATATATGCTTTGATTGTTGACTTCAACGACAAAAGAAGTGAGATCTAAATGGACGCCAAGTTCAATGGTCAGTCCTGAAATTTATTTATAACAACATGAAATATAATTTCTTCTTATCACTTAGGATAATGTTTTGAAGCCTAAGGTCTGACTTGGCTAGTTTCTATATACGAATTATGTTATAGCCTTCGCAAGTTCTAAAAAGTTGGGAGTTCTTTTTTATTCTTCTAAAAATTTGGCTTGTTATTTGAAACTAGCTATCGAACATAGTGCTCTTCCATGACTGTTTTAGTAGGTACTTGATGATAATTCGTAAAATATGGAAACTAGCCAAGTCAGACCTCAGGCTTCAAAACATTATCCTAAGTGGCTAAGTGATAAGAAGAAATTATATTTCATGTTGTTATAAATAAATTTCAGGACTGACCATTGAACTTGGCGTCCATTTAGATCTCACTTCTTTTGTCGTTGAAGTCAACAATCAAAGCATATATTACATAATTGAACTTGGCTATCATTTTACATATATGTTTTGTTGGGATACATCTGTACTCACTGTCTATTAGTAATAATAATTATATAAACTCCATAAATACAGCTTACCAATTATAAGACCTTTAAAAGGTTCTTAGAACTGAGTTTACTAAGTAGTGACATAGTGACATAGGTAGGTACCAAATATATATACACACTACGATATCACAATGACAACACTACAACTAAAATGTGCAGAAGAAAATAAAATTAAACTTTAAAACCAATTAAGGACCGCTACCTACTCGGTTCTAAGAAAATCAAGATTATAACGTCAGAGTGTAATATTCTGCAATTATGGGAGATACGAAAACCTAACTTTTAATTTATTCTAGGTATTATAATTCAGTACAATAATACTATAAGCAAAAAACCCATAGTAAATACTAAATTTTTTGGAATTATGCGCGATTTACTCTTAAAAATATTATTTTTTAGAGGGGCTTAAATAAACTAGGGGGCTAATTCCCCCTAGAACCCCAAATTGCAGACGGACGTGATTTACCATTATTGTACATGCTAACACCTTCACGCCAGACGGTTCAACAAATTGAAATTTGGACTTAGAAATATTTTGGAGAGTACATTATAAATTATATAATAAACACAACTTTAATTATCAAACGAGTCTTAATTTTATTAAATAACCTGAAGATCTACCTCACATTCACGGTAATGCACAATAATCTAATCTTAAATTTTATTAGTTATGTCTTCAAAAATAATACAATTTTAAACTTTTTTCATTATTTGAAATAAAATAAAAAAATCGTAGTTCAATGCGATTTGTATGAAATATTCTTCTTTCTGATAAAAAAATAGTTATCAAAATCCGATAGGTATTTCTAGGTATTTCTACAAATTACAAGGCCTGAAAATTATTCCTGTAATCCTTTATCTTGTAGTCTTTTTTTCGATAAAATACACCGTATCAACCCTCCTATACTCTAAATAGGTATCTGGCAGTAGATAAGTTGAAAGTATTGCAACTAAAATATAAAATATTATTTTCAAATGTTATAAAATTGAGGAAAATTTGAAAAACTGGCAGTTAAGTTAAGCACTTACCTAGTTACCTAAATCCTGATAGACGATATTAATAGTTAAGCTATTGATTAAAAATATTCTTTTTACCTAATACATTTTTAAGCTATTCTCATCTTCAATTGTCAACAACCAGCCTTCAGGCTCCCATTAAAATTAAAGTTGGCATAAATGCTGAAATGCCTATAAATTGTCATTTCCCTGATCCCCCGGACAATTAATTAGGTACGCCAATGAATTATGATACTATGACTCTGGCACTCTGTAGACTGTAATACATTTAATTAAACACAACATTTCTTTAACATTGAGTTATTACTATTATTTCTATAATTTCTTAATTAAAAAAAAATAATAGGTATTCACTATTCGATATTAATGTTAAATGTCTTATATTATCATAATATGCAGTTGGCCCACTTTTATTATAGATATTTGGCAAAAATAACAAGTATTTACATAGGATATAGGAATCATACAAATGTAATATTTACGGCTGGCATCCACAATATTTGTAGCTATATGACTCACGAATTAGTAAGAACTAAGAATAATAAATAAACAAAGTAAAGAATATTTTTGGAATCCTCCCACACTAATGTATATCTCAGTCAATGAGGAAGGTCAACTAACAACCACTAATTTTAAATGTACAAAAATAAACTAAAAACGATTGGTGAGTAATAAATACCTACATACATATGGAAACGGAATACTAGAGTATAAATACGACGAAAAACGCACTTTTCATAATAGTTCGCTTTAAAAAATCACAAAAGTTACATCTTTATTTTTCAGTAGATAAACGTTACCTATATATATATATAGGAAGATAAATATATCAGAAACCAATAATTTTTTTATAGTAAGTATTTTTTTAACGTTACATAGATTGTTTATATGTTTTATTTATTTATTATTTATTAATATACATTAATATATATTCAAATAGGTATCTAGGTGGCTGGGTAATAGGTATTATGTATTTATGTATAGTATCAGTATTATTTTTTTACTAGCACTTATTTTCCAAGTAAATTTGTGTGGTTTGTAAAAAAATTGTTTGTTTGTATTTGTGTAGTTTGAGTTAGTTATTTATTACACTACTGGAGTACCTAAATTAAAAAAAAAAAAACTATAGTGTATAATGTTTCCCACCTAGCATTTGGGAAATGATAATATTTTGTGAATATTTTAAGGTGCTTGAATAATGAATACTAATTTGACTAATAATATTTGTTTTAATATTTTCTTCTCATTATAACAAAATATTGTACTATATGATTGCGCATAACAATGTTGACTTAATATTCTTATAAAGTTTCCGTAACAATATTTTTTAAAATATATAATTAAAATGTTTTGTAGATGTTCTTTATAAAATATTTCCAAAAATATGAACTTCTTGCCCAAAGAATACAACTAAAATACTTAAATTTTTTAAATATTTTGACAACTATATTATTTTCCTGAAAATACTTTTACCATAGTTAGGAAATATTTTGCTGTGTGGGTTAGTGTAGGTACCTATAAAAAAAAAAAAATAGCCATGTAAATCACCATATATTGTTCTTATTATTGTATTAAACGTGTTATTTCGTATTTTTAAATGTTTATAACTCATTAAATTCACAGAAATGTCTTTGGTGCCATTGTTCTTCCGAGACTGGTGGGAAGATTTCGAACGCGAGCGATTACCAAGACGGTTATTGGACCAACACTTTGGTCTGGGATTGCATAGAGATGATCTGTCCAATTTGACGTCTGCTCTGTCTTCTCCTTCTCTGAGATCGGCCACATACTATAGACCATGGCAAGGTGTACTCAACAGGCAAAATAGTGGTACGTCCAACCTTAAGTTTGATGAAAAACAAGTGCAAGTTATATTGGACGTCCAACAATTTGGACCCGGCGAGATTACCGTTAAAACATCAGAAGGAGCAATAATTGTAGAGGGAAAACATGAAGAAAAACAAGACGAGCATGGTTTTATATCCAGACAATTTAAAAGAAGATATTTATTACCGAAAGATGTGGACATAGAACAGATCGTTTCAAGCTTGTCTTCAGATGGAATACTTACAGTTAGCGTCCCTAAAAAGGTAAAAAATTGTAATTAACCTAACTTTATACCTATATAGCTAACATGGATTTGATATTTAAATAATCATGAATTTAATATCGTAAAAACCAACTAGAGCTAACATATTATAATATTCTTACCCTAAAGTTTGAATATCATTTAAAGGTCAATCCACTTGCTAATGTTAAACCTAACAACACAAAATCGGTTATACTGAACTCAAATTAGCAATGTTGTACAAACATATAGCATCCTCTTAAACGATAAACGTTTTATATACCTACGACCTACAAATCCTGATATCTTTGCTGTTCGTATTTTTTTTTTAATTTAACTTTCCTTTGTTATTATGTATTTATATACATGTCATTTCTTTAGTTTAGGTTCGAATAATGTATTTAAGTAATCAGTGTTTAACAGTGTAGCATTTATATTTCAACCAGAACTATATAAATGCACAATATAGGTAGTGCACACAAAAAATAAATAAATCTACGGACCCAATAATTAATTAATATATTTTACTTTTTCCAAGTGCGAACTCAATTATTAGTATATTTTTTGTTTCCCAACCATAGACTAAATTGGTTTACTTTGATTTTATATCAGGAGTCGGGTGAGTCTTAATTAGTATAATATATTTTTCTTAATTTATATGTATGGGACTCATTAAGGTATAGGTACCATAGAAGTGGGTTACTTGGGGCAGTTTTAAATTTTGATATTATATTATTTCTCAGTAAATAATCATCATAGGTATCTGCCATATTTATATCATAAGCTGCATTTAGTCGTCTAGATTTAAATTTAAATTTGTATACATAATTCTTGATTTTAAATGCATATTTATTTTTGTGGCTGACCTAAGTTACCATTGATTGGGGCAGCTATTAAATTTAACAGAAAACTCGTTTTGAACATTTTGTGACTATCTTGAGGCAAAACACATGAAGGAAAATGTTTTCGTTTTCAGTATTTTTTCATTTTCATTTTAGTATTTTACACAGGAATATGTCATTAAAATAGTACCTATATGGCTATATCAGTTATAATTAAGTAAAGATACAAATGAAAATGCAATCAAGCTTTTTGACCCAGCAAAAACAATATAAATATATAATTTTTATAGAGGATAAAATAAAAAAAAAATTAATTTCTAATGCCTGTAAATAGCCTAATAACTTAATTATTTTAAAAATTTTACCATGTATAGAAAACGCAAATATAAACAATTATGGGTAATTTTCAAGTATCTATGGTTTTAGTTTTTGAGTTATGGTAAAAAGAAACAAAATCAATATTGTCAAAAACTGGTTTTTCGCATAAAATCCTGTTTTTCTTAATAATTTTTTTGTTTTTTGACGCTTTTGAAAACTATTGGAATTTCCATTTATTATAATGAATTATATTTATCCCACCATAAAAGATAATGAAGTGGATAATTGAAGCATTATTTCAATATTTAAACTACTTGACATGTATAGACACAAATACAGCATACATAAGAACTTAAAAAAAATTAAAATACATCATTGAAAAATCAATACATTCATCATCCCTCTCAAAATCTAAAAAGGTTTATCCTTTAAAAAACATACAACTAAAATTGTGTATACCAACTTGAAAAGAAAATGCATTCTGGATCAGAAAATTTTCCATTTCGAACACTGCCAAAATACAATTTGGTTTAATTCTATTGTAATAAATATTAATAGCTAGCGGATGCAGCACAATTTGTTGCCCATAGAAATTGCGATAGTTCAACTCTTTTTGGGTGTAACTCCTTGCTGCAATAAGTGCAACTGATCTGCCCGATTAACCAATGGCAACCAATAAAATAATAAATACTAATTTCTACAAATTATTTCTCCTTTAACCAATAACAAACAATTCTAAACAAAAATTTCCATCCCCTGTTTGAGCATCTTCCTGAATTGGACCTGCCGTGAATCTAAATCATCTTAGGAAAAAACACTCAACACACACAAAAAATGTCATAAAAATCGGTCCAGCCGTTTAGAAATGCAAAAAGGATATACACATGGACAAACATTCATTTTTATATAATATATAGATTATAGACTATGCTAATGGCTTGTCCCATTTCTTACAATGATACATGAAGTGTCCTACTTATGAGTAAAAGAAACTTAAAGGATTTGATGGAATTTAGAATTAGAATTTTTTGCTTGAGGCATACCTACCCTAATAAGTGTAAAAGAAATATTAATATAAGAATTACCATAATATTAAAAAAAACCTATAGTAATTTAAATGTCCAAACAAAATTTTGGTTTAACTCAATAGGTTTTGAAACTAGTTTAGAAACTTAAATACTAACTGTTCTAACAAGTTTAATCCGTGAATTTTTTCTTTTTATAGGAAACCCAAATAACAGGTGAACGCAGTGTACCAATTATTCAAACAGGAATACCAGCAGTAAAAGCAGCTGAAGCAGTGAAAAATGACGAAACTCCCATAGTTACTGAAATTAAAGTTGAACATCAATAACTTTGTCCTTTTATATTCTACTTATATATTATACAAATAATGGATTTTCTAAATGTTTTATTTATAAAATGTAACTTATGATAAATACATTTTTTTTTATTGTTCATGTTGTCCACATAATTGAATTATTTTTAATTTATAATAATTTGAATGACTAATATTTAACAAGTCATTGAAGAATCTCTTCGATGAATGGACAATTAACCAAATAATGATTTTTACCACCTAAGCTTTTCACAATAGTTAATTCACAATCGGTATTTTCATATTTTTCCAACAATGCAATGCTTTTTTCAGTTATCTGAATAGAATTATCTAAGAAACAAACATAATATTTTGAAATTAAATTAATGACACTTATATAGCTTTAAAAATTAACAATTTAGTGTTTACCTAAAATGCATAGAGCAACATGAGTTGGATGAAATAGTAATTCTGCTGGAAGTGGTTTTATATTTCTAGAACTCAAATATGCAATGTTTCCCAAATCTACAGAATGTACTTTAGCCAATTCACCAGGTTTCATTTGATCACATATTACCCTGTACCACATACCATCTAAAATAAAATAAATTAATATATAAATGTAATTTATTTATTGCATATACAGTGCATACACTAAAGTAATAAATACCTGGAAATTGGCCAAGGCATACTTCATCAGTATGTGGCAAATAAGGATTTAAACTCAAGCTACAATACTCTTTAATCATGTCAGATAAAAGTGAGAAAGACTTTCCAAAACATTTATCTCTCATATAAAATACTCCATCATGAAACACAACAAACTTCATGTTCACAACTGATTTTTCAACTAATTCAATCCTTGACAAATCCATGTACTTGATAAATTTTGAAATATTATCTATATATATTTTACATTTAAAATAATAGAAATTAAAAATAACAATCCTCATTTAGAATTGGAATAATTTTGTAAGTTTAACAAAATAAAATGTAATAGTTTATGTTACTGGTGTGTAAAATTAACAAATTAACAAAAATTAATCTGTCCATACAATTTTTCTTTTTTTCATGGACAACCCAACAGTGTATGAGCAGATATCTAAAGCCAACATAGCTAAATTAATTTGCAATTGAAAACACTAGGATTTAATGCCCATTTTCATATCAATTTATGTGACATACAAATTGATTATGCATACAGACATAAGAGTTTTACAATCTACATTAAACATATCATTTAACCCATTATTTCATAAAACTTAACTTATGAAAAATAAATTATTATAAAAATATATACATACTATCTTCGGCAGAATCATCTTTCAGCCACAAAGGTTCGACTAGACTATACAATATAGAATTCAAGTTTTCTTTTACAAGTGTAATATTTAAGTCAACACATTTCCATCCTTCTGCTTTTGCTTCATCAAAATGCTAATAAAATAATTTTTCATTAACTTAAATTATTACTGTATATTTAACTTATTTTGAAGTATCAACTTACCACAGATAGGCGAACACCAATAGTATGCTCAACTAAATATTTAGCTTCAAACTGGATAGGATATGGTAAAGCATTTTTCAGTCCTACTTTTAAAAAACTAACAGGCATCTATAACAAACAAAAATTACTTAACAATAATTATGCATATTTAAAATTACAAAATGTTTGTAGTATACATTTCTAAAAATCCCTAATACATACGTTATAGCCTTATTAAAGTAGTTTTAAATTATCAAACAGAGGAAACAAAATCAAAATCATATAACTTCTGAAGGGAGGTGGACAGTGCGACACAGTGATAAATATTGTTACTGTTTCATCTCCCTTAAGAACAATATGTACAATAATACTATTAAAAAATAAAAGTGGAAGGAAAAAATTCTAATTATGTCTCTTATCATTCAGAACAAAATAAACGCTGTAGCAATTTTTTTTATTTTTGATATCTTGGTATAAAATAAGACAATTGTCAATTATTAATGTGTATTGTGCATAAATTAAATCGAGTTATATCGGTTGTGTATTTAAAACAGAAACTTAAAATATAAAAAATAAAAAAATTATACTGGTTACATATAACAACATATAACAACAATAAATTATGAAAATTATGTAGATAATAATAATTTAATAAAAATACTTATGTAAGGAAAATCCCAAAAAGAATTAAAAACATTAATATATTTTAACTTAATTTACTCCAAAAAAAATATTGATGTTTAAAAAAATTGTTTTTTTTATTTTTTTATTTTTATTTGGCATAAACAATCTATACTATTTGAAGCACAATAAGTTTATATGACATGAGTAATAGAACATGATTGTTTTGAATAAGCAGCCACCCATTAGTGGTTCTTGGCTAATGATAACTTTTTAATTTTTTTTTTTTTTAATTAATTGTTTATATTATTATTATTCAGAGAGTTAGACATTAAAGTTTTGTAAAAGGTCACAAAAATTGTTAAAAATTAATTTAATAAAATTTAAAATCTTTTTCAGTATAAAGTTATACAGTTCTTGTAGCACAAGCGTCTTTAAATTTTATATATATATACAATATGTTGATAAGAAAAAAGTTATTTCATTTGTTAGGTTTTTTTTGTTACACGTTGTATAATATAGACATAGCTCAATTTAATGAAATCACTAGATTGTTTCCTTATTGAATGACTTTATGTGTTTACTGTTTAATAAATCAGCGAGTCTGCATATTACAGCTATGAATATGAGTATATTATTAAATAATTTTTAAAAATACATACACTTTTATATTCAAACGGTAATTCTATCATTTCAGATGAGTTGATATTTTCTTTAAAAGGATCATCCATGTGCTTCACAGAATAAATTTTGTCACCAAAAAATTTATGAATTCTACCTCTGGCATAGTTATTGGTTAAGGTAGATTTAAATCCTACGATTTCACCATAAAGCGGTTCTCTATTTAAAGGCTGAGCTAAAAAAAAAAAAAAATTTTAAATACTTAAACATAAAAGAGTTAATATGTTGTACAAACTATACATTTAAAGTTATTTTGAATTAGTAAAAAATATATTTATTTTAATTTGGAAAAAATGCAAAATAAAAATAAAAGTGTTGTTAATTGAATTGAATTTTAAATTGTTTTGAGACAATATTTAGACAAATCACAGTCATACCCTTCAACATTTGGTTTCACTCAAAGATTATTCAAAAACATAATTAAAAATAAAACAGATAAAACAAACACCGCACTAAAATAGTTTTAAATCAGGGGTAGCCAACTAGTCGAATCATATTAAAAATTCATTATAAAAATATCTTAAACACACTTCTACACTTTATATACAAAGTAAATTATTTATTAGCAAAGGAACAAATACAATTGTTCATATATTTTTTTTGTCAATTAGAGAATACTAAAGATAAAGTATGGCATATTTACAAAATGTTTAAAAAATGCCATGTACCATATTAATTAATTTGACATAGGATTATAAAATACGTACAAAATCAAATATAAAAATAATAATTACAATTTTTATAGCAATAAGCTGCTAAATTGTTCCAGGATGAAAAAAGAAATTCAAAATGATGCTTTTCTTTTGATCTAATGAATACAGAGTTCATATCTTTTAACTTAAGCAATTCTACCGAGCTATTGCTCTTAAAATCAATATATGAAACACCACATTCTTCAATAGTAGGCTGCCATTTCTTCAATTGCACTTTAATTTCTGTATTTTCATCAAGCATAATCAAAACAATTCTTTCATTACATACACTGCGCACTTTGAATGCATAAGATGTTTTCTAAAAAATTAAAAATAAATAAGAAGTTTCAAGGGATAAGAATTAGAAATAATTATGATCTTACTTTTAACTGTGGAACATAGTCACCTTTGGTATATACTTTAAATGAATAAGCTGGTGACTTAGTATGTTTATTTGGTAGTACTCTAATTTTAGTTGTATTAATTACTCGACCATAATCACTCATAGCGATATTAACACTATTTCCAGCAACCAATGTTACATATCCACGACCATATAAATTAGTTGCACTATCAAATGCGCCCACTAACATTCCATATTTCAGATTATTTCTAAATTGTTTATTTCATTATGAATAATAATCAATACCTATTTGCAAGTTTCAACAACATAATCACCTACATATCTAGAAGATCAGAGCATTCAATATCATTGCTAATAATCTTCAATTTTTCTTGTATATTATCACCATCATTAAAAAATGTAGTCAAACCAGTAAACAAGTTTGGACTTAACTTTTTTTCAATTTTAATTTCACCACCAGAACAATTTTCAAAACGATAATAGAAATCAAGATAATTAAGTTCAAATTCAGGCCTGCAATTTAATCAATAATATTATGTAAAAGTTTATGAACTATGTTACTTATGTTATAAATACTCTTTTATTTTTTCCCATTTTGTACTTAGAGGCTTTCCAAAAAGATCATCATTTTCTAGATTATAATGTATAATTTTTTTATTCATTTTTGATTGTTTAGATTCCTCTATTAAACTTCTTCCAGAAACATTAGGCCCAATATAAATTGAAGTCCTGCAAATAATACAAGCAATTATATTAATCTGCTGAAAGGTAAAAATATACAATATTTATTATTTATTATTTGTTAAATTAAAGTAAGCATATTAAAACATATTTAATAAATAAATAATATGGCTTTTAATTGTCCTCGACAGCATAAATTGTCTCTTAAATTTTCAATTTTGTTCTACAGTCGTCATTTGATAATTCAAAAAATACATTGAACTAAAAGCTTGGTCTCCTCTATAATTAGAAAAAATACATATATTTCGGTCCCCTCAATGATTTGAAATGTCTGTCGGTAGGAGACACTCTATAGTGGATGCTTGCATGTGGCCCTAGGCTACAATTACTTGTCCCTGGTGAGTGTTTCATGAGTAACCAGTATAATTAAATATACTTGACAGTTGTCAGAATACTTTCTTTATAAATCACCCATTTATTTAATTATTTGTGAACTTCAGAAGTACACAAGTTGTGGGAACTTGGCTTAAGGAAGTGATCACATTGAAAAAATAGATAAATGGATCGCAAATGGCTGATTAATGTAATTTTCTCCCACAAAACTAATTTATTATTAAAAACTAACCCAAATGTTGTTTTATTTGTTCCATTTTCTTCAATAAATGTTCCTAGATTTTCGTCAGCATTATTTATTTCAACATCTTCATTTTCTTTTTTAAATGCTAATGATTCCATCTTTTTTTGTGTTCGGCGGGAAATACTCACATTTATGAAAGGTGGAAGATCTAACTTTTCATTTAAAAGTTTGAGTGCTGCACTATAAAAATAATAATCAGTATTTAAAATTATTATTATACTATATTCCATCTAGATTAAGAAAATATCTTGGTGGTGATCAGTTTTTGGCAGATGGCAATCAGGACACACCTGTCCGTCCCACTCAAGTCTACCATCTGTATGCTTGTTATATATTGAAGTCACGCCTTCCATGCCTCTGCACACTAGTCGACAACCAAGTACGGTCTGTCTTAACTACAATAGAATATGAAGCAAAACCACTTTTTGCAGTACTCATGTTGTATTCAAACTGAGTTAACTGAGTCAAATTAGTTAACATAGCCCATTATAAATATTACTTAAAAAATGTTGATTTAAAATTTTTTTAATTAAAATAAATTAATACAAAAAGTATTTTTAATACTGCAAATATTGAAAAAAGCCTATGTAGGAAATACAATGAACATTTTCATAGTAATATTTGTATTAGGTTATCATGGCCAGCCCTGGTTAAAAATTGTAATAAATAATGATTATTTTATTTAAAAAAAACATTAAGTGCATGATTCATTTAGAAACAGTTAAATTACTAACTCATTGTGTTCAAACTGAATAAATGCTTGATTTTCATCATTTCTTTTATGTAAAGTAATTTTTTTAATTGAACCATATTGTTGGCATACATTAATGAAGCCTTCCTGCAATAGCAAACTCTTAGTAAGTCAATTTTATACACAATAATTAGTTTGAGTTACAATTGAAATTTGTTTGTAATAGTGGAGGATCTAGGATTTGATTTTTTATTGGAGGTGGGCATATTTGAGAATCACGTACATAGTCTAAAGACCTGCAAGAGCCGGGCCGGAACAGCCCGACCGGGTCCTCAAAAAGCCCGGTCTGTAGTGACATTGGACCGGGCTTGGGGATAAAATTGATGGACCAGACTGGGCCAAAAATGTACGACCCTTGTAGTTCTATAGTACATACTGGTGTATTACTCGAAAATATATGGTAACGAGAATTCAGAATAGAACAATATTGGGTATACTAATATATTATTATATTATATTATACTGTAATAATAAAAGAGTATATTATATTAAATTAAATTGTATAGTAGGTAGAAAACCTGAATTATTTTTTTTTTGATTTGGGGGTTATTAATTACTCACCCCTCCTCTAGAGCTACCACTGGTTTGTAAATTATAATGATTATTACTTATTAATAATAATTAATAACTGACCTTTACTAATAGCTTTGATGAATCAACCATTAATATCTCAATATCATCAGCATAATCCCTGAAAAAAACCCCAATAACTTAATTAAAATAACTTTTAAATGATTAGAATCTAAATTATATATATTTAATACAGTGGCGTATTTAGGAATTTGTCATGGGGAGGGTCCGGATAATTTTCAGAACACAGAGCCATGGGGGACGAAGCCGCCCCCCACACCACCCATTTACTCTTTATTAAATAAAACATACCATATTTATAAGACGATATAAAATTGTCGAGTTTTTAATTGTTAAATAATATGTACAAAACAAATTAAAATAAAAGCGGGTAAGTGGATGTCACTCTGCTGCTGTACAGTAGGTTACAAGTGGGTCAATGTATAATGGATTGTATTAAACTTGAACTCAATGATATAATATCATAATATCATTGTATAAGAAAAACGATTCTGAGCGAAGACGGTTTGTCAGTCTGGATAGTTTATATTGTTATTATTTATTATAGCCTGTAAGTTGAATTAATAATGAAATACTTTTATTTTTTTCTATGTTGATAGACAAAGTGTTAGAAATTAAAATCCCATTTTTATCGGTTTTTCGTAATTTTTTGGTGGTTTTTACAGTGGCATTAAATAACTATTGAGAAAATCGAAAAATGACCTCTCTAATCTTGATCCAATTTTCTAAAAGATAAGTTACTATATGTCTATACATGTTGAAATCGAAGCACTCCAACTGGAAGAAGTTTTGTATACAGGAAAAAAAAATAAACACCATTGTAGAACCAATAGATCCCTCAGAATCGAATATATAGTTATATGTTATAACTTTTATACAAATATTTCATTAATTACATTAGGTACCTAATTCATTTATAGTTGATCTTAGATAGCTTTTCAACCTTAAAAAGGTTGAAAAAGATCTCTCTGGAGTGGTTGTAGATACTGGCAATGTACAAAACTACAAAATATTTGAATTAAAAAATGAATTTGGTATTTTTCAACCATTTTCAGTACCCAACTGATAAAAATAATCACGATATTTATTGAAAATGTTGATATAACTATAGCTTCGAAATTTTTTTATAAAATCCGTAAAATCGTATGATAAAATTTATTTTTTAATCATGTAAAAACTGCACAACATTTAACATGAACGAGACACGAGTCAATGGGGGGGAGGGGTCCAGACCCCATGGACCCCCCCCCGTAAATACGCCACTGATTTAATAATTATGTTTATATGATAACATCATGTATATATTATAATTATTATATATATCATCATATATTTTAATGTGTGGTAATGATATTCATACTAGGTTTACTTTATTTATTTAAATACCAACTTTAGAATCTGAGTGGAGCGATGAATGTATTGATTTAACAAAGATGTTTTTTTAAAAAAATGTTGTGTCTGTCATCGCTCATAACCTTTTGGTACAGTAAAAATGTTAGGTCCATTTAACCAGCCCCCCCCCCAATTCAGAATCTTGAAATTTTTTTTTACTATTCTTTTGTAGCTGGTTTGTATGATTTGTAATCTAATTTTTTTTTGTTTGTAAAGATTTGGTTTTTTAAAAAAAAAAAAAAAAAATTTTGGTGGGGGTGCTGGGGAAATACCCTTATTTGGAATTTTTATATAATTTAGATTTTTTTCAACTAAGCTTTTATTCTATTTAGATTTTTTTTATTAAAGATTACAATCATTATCAAATTAATCATGGGCCCCCCATGAACATCTTCAGTGGGGCACATTATCTTCTTGAAGAATAAATAAAAATAAAAAATAAATAAATAAAATAAATATTAATAATGAAAAATTTTTTTATTAAAAACCATTTTTAATTAAAAAAATCTAAATAAACGTCTTGAATTGGATAAAAAAAAAGGCAATTTAATTAACAAGCCTCTATTATTCAATTTAATTTTTTTAATAAATTATTGTTTTATATTTAAATCAGTTTTTTATTCAAATTAGACTTTTTTACCTAATTAGGAACTTTTATTCAATTTAGATTTTTCACTAATTTATGGTTTTTTATTTAACTATGTTTTAATTCTAATCAGTTTTTCTATTCAAATTAGACTTTTTTATTATCTAATTCAGATTTTTTTATCCTATTTAGACTTTTTATTCAACTTGCCTTTTCAACCCAACTTCAGCTTTTTATCAATTTAAATGTTTTTTATTAAAAAATGATTTGTTTAATAAAAATTACAATCTTTATTGAATTAATATTGTTAGTAAATGAATAAAAATTATGAATAAAATTGAACCATAGAAATGAATAAAATTGTAATGGTAAATTGATAATTTTTTTTTATGTATAAATTTTATGTGTCATTTATATTTATTCTTATTTTTTAAATATTATATTTTTATAAATTATAAATATTCATTAATTTTTCTGTCTGTAATATTATTAATTTATGGTTCAATTTTGTTATTTTATTAATTTGATAAATATTGTAATTTTTATTAAAAACTTTATCTATTATAAAAAATCTAAATAAAAGTCTTGTTGAATATAAAATCTAAATTGGATAACAAATATTATATAACCAATTATACCGTTTTATATATTTACCTATTTACTTGGACCCTTGTTTTAAATTTTCAATCCTCAGCCTTTAACTACAAAATAATTATTAAATTTTAAATATGATGAATGTTGTCAAAATTCGACCTTTAAATGCTTATAAAATAAATGCCTATGCATTTTTGATATTTTTTAACTGCTATTGTTACAATAAATCAGTAGCCTTGCATTAAGTTTTCACGCTTTTTTACCTAACAAATAAAATGTTATTGATATTTATAGGAAAAAAAACTAAGAAAATTGAAAACTGACAATGTCCGTAAGCAGCTCAAAAAGAGTCAAAATATTTTCAAATTTTTATAGTGTATAGAAAATGAAAATATAAACATTCAGTAAAATTTTCATGTGATATATAAAAAGGAGCTTTAGTTATCTGCCTGAGGCATTTAGATTGAAATATTTGGATTCGGTTTATATTGGAGTCTTTGGTTGATCCCCAGAGTTGAATTCCATAGGACCAGATAGGTTTGAGGAGTACTTTATACATAAGGATTTTATTGTGTAGTGAGAGATGTTTGGATGACAGGAGGAGGCGAAGTTGTCTTTGACGATTATTTAGTACAAGTCGTTTGTTACGTATGTGGGTAGCCCGCGTGAGTCGCCGATCTAGGTATAAACCTAGGTAACGGACATTTTGAGCGGTCGGGAGAGGTTGGTTGTTAAGTGTGATAGAGGGGCAGCTTATTGGTCTGAGAGTGAATGTGCTGTGGATGGATTTGGATTCATTGAGTTTGAAACCCTATTATTTGTACCATGTCGAGAGGATGTCGAGGTGGGTTTGGATTCTGCTCATGCCTCAAGAGGGTCATGGTGGAGAGCCAGGATGGCATTATCATCGGCGAAGTCACCAGTGGTGGTAAGGTTGGTAGTGGGTTGGTCTGATGTGTACAGGTTGAATAAAAGAGGTGCCGCTACAGCTCCTTGCGGTATCCAGTTTTAATTGATGATATATGCCAGATAAAGCTGAGCCATATCGTATGGAAAAATGCCTGTCTTCTAGATAGGACTTGAAGATTAAGTAGAAGCCGGGAGGAAATATTGACTTTAATTTGAAGAGGAGGCCGTGATGCCATACCTTTTAAAATGCTTGTGCTACGTCTAAGATGGCGCCTGTGCAGATTAGTTTCTTTTCAAGTGAATAGGACATTTTGTCAACAATGCGATGGTGGAATGGTTATTACGAAATCCGAAATGATTGTCTGAGAGGTTTGTATCAATGATTGATTTTTTTTGAGATAAAGGTAGATAAACTTATGAGTAATCTTGTATTATATTTTCAAATCTTAGATTTAAAAAGAAAACTTTTTATGAATTCTCAACTCAAAATAATTTGCTAATTTTCGTGATTTTTACGTATTTTGTCAAGATTTGAACTTTAAATGCTTATAAAAAAAACTGTGACTAAGGATTTTCAATCTTTTTGAACTACTATTGTAAAAATATAATAGGAGCTTTCTATTAAATTTTCAAGCTTTTGTACCCAACAAATAATATTGTATTGATATTTATAGAATAAAAAACTAAAAAAATTGGAAACTGAAAATGTCCCTAAACAGCTCAAAATATTTTAATAAAGGCATGGTGTATAAAAAATGCTAATATAAACAGTCATTAAAAATTTCATGTATCTACGGTCTTTTGTTTTAGAGTTGCACCAAAAACCAAAATCGATTTTCTCGAAAACAGATTTTGCATAAAAATTCCCCTTTTCCCTAAATTGTTCCCGTCGCTTTTGAAAACTACTGGGAAATTTTTACTTTTGACACCCCAAAGTACCAACTAGATTCACTTTCCTATCAGAAAAGATACTGTTGAAGAAAATCCAAGCACTTTTACTGTCCTAAAAGATGATGATAGACACAAAAAAAAAATACAAAAAAAAACACACATCATTGTAAAATCAATACATTCATCGTTTCACTCAGAATCTAAAAAACTGACAAAAAATATACTGTTCCATGTATTACTATAGACATTATATTATAATGCATATTATTATTATTATTGATACAAAATAAAAGTGAAACTTATATCATGTACAATCTATATGTACCATACCTCATGATAATTTTTGTATTAGGTTTATGTTAACAATATTACTGAATGTATAAATGAATATTTAAAGTATAGGTATGAGGTACATACCTACCAAATTTATAATATTTTACCAAACAAGTCTGAACTTTCAGATATTTTTTTTATGATAATATAGTTACTATCAGAAATAAGATCATCCTCAGCACATATTGACATTAATGCATTTAACAATTCTTCAGAAAGGGTTCTCTTAACATTAATTTTAGGTAGAGTAATTAAGGCACATTTATACCATTAGAGGCAAATATATTTTAGGGCAAAGGATGCTGTAGCATCCCAGCCAGTCCGCGCCTGGACGTTTTCAGATAATTCACAAACAGGTATGATCAAAAATGTACAATAATTTTGAATGAAACCAAAATGTTCAAGACAAGGGTATGTTTTTGTGAATCAATAAACTTTAAAATTAAATAATATACTTGATATAACTAGGTATTATAGTGTAAGTAAAGAGAGTATAGTAAATTATTTCATATTATAATCATCAGGTAGTTATTATAAAGTAAAATACAAGTTAAGACTGCGTGTACATATTTTATATGTTCATACACAAATAATGAATGCAGGCTGAAAGTGTATTGTATTTAGTAACATATATTATTAAAATAGAAATAACGATAATTAAATTCTGACTCACTTCTCCATTTTTAATCAAGAAACGCGTTAGTATTAATATTTAATTTATTCTGTTCTAAGCTGTCAACGTTAACTTTATTAGTTTTCCGTGGCTGTCAACTTTCAACTTTGAATTTTTAAATCTAAATAACTCAATTTCAATCACGTGTCCAAAGGGAAAAGAATGAAAAAACTTCCGTTGCAATTTGTATTTTAATGGTATCATATCATAGTATCATGACACAGACAGACAAAAGAAACAAAGCAAGACGTAATGGTGGTCAGCATAGATAATAGAAGAATGGGACTATATAGAAAAATATTTTTGATATTATCAAAATATCGATATTATCCAAAACTTCTAACGGAGGGCCGTACAAAACGGGAATTTAAAATCAGAACGATATTTTCTATGAACCATATTTTTAATTTTCATTAAAAACAATATTAAATAAGACTTTTATTAAGTGATGGGAATAATCGATTTAATTCGATTATTTTAAAATCATTCGATTAATCGTAACCATTCGATTTAATTAATCATGAACATTCAAATGATAGAATAATTCAATAATCGAATGAACATAAATTAGTTATTTAAAAATCATCTTTACCGATTCTTTAGTATTTAATATTTATCGACAATAAAATATAAATAAGTAAAAACTAATGATTTACATGATTATTATTTATTATGTATTATGTTATATTTATCATTCGATTATTTATAATGTAAACATTATAATAAACAAGTTCAAAGCAATGTTAATCAAAATGCATTCGAATGATTTCAATGCAATTGAATGATTAATCATTCGGTGATTAGTTCATTCGATTATTTGGTTATTTTTTTTCAACTACTAATCATTTGAATGAACATAAATTTATTATTAAAAAAGTGCTCTGCTGTACAGTAGGTTACAAGTGGGTCACTGTATAGTGGATAGTATTAAATTTGAATTCAATGATATAATATCATTTTATAAGAAAAACGGTATGTCAGTCTAGGTATAAGACATATTATATATATACGTATCTATCTTATTAAAAAAAATTTACCCATAATAGGATTAGGTACCTATAATAAATTCCAAATTAATCATATCACAATATCCACTTGGTACTTAGAATGCGTTATACGTCAACCACAAACCCTGATACTATCATAGTCCATACTCCATAGTTATATAAAAGTATACCTACTTTAGAAGTTTCGAGTACCCACGAATAATATTACACAATCACATCAAAAAACTAAAATAGTTATTCTAGGTATTTTTTTATGTAATTTTGTCCAAATTTGAACTTAAAATGACTATAAACATAAACTGTGCTTATGTATTTTTTAGATTTTTTGGTAACAGAATTAACTACTTACTTGGAATATTGTTTTAAATTTTCAATCCTTGGATATAAAAGTTGAACATTTTAAAAATTTTTAACCACAAAATAATTATTCAATTTGAAATTTGAAAAATTTTGTCAAAGTCGATCTTTAAATACTAATAAAAAAAAAATTGTGTATGTATTTTTAATATTTTTCAACTGATATTGTAACAATATATCAGGAGCCTTGTATTAAATGTTTACACTTTTGGCCCACGATAAAACTTTATTGATATTTATAGAATAAAAAACAAAAAAAATTGGAAACTGAAAAGTGAAATTGTCCGTAAACAGCTCAAAAAGAGTCAAAATATTTTCAAAATTGTATGGCGTACAGTAAATGCTAATATAAATATTTAGTGAAATTTTCATGTATCTACAGGGTATCCTGAAAATTTCCCCCCGGACATTTTCCCCCGTACTGTTTTTGGCGTAGTAGGACATTTTCCCACGAAAAATGGTTTCGCGATGCTGACATTTCCCCCCCTTTTTTTTTAATTATTTTTTTCATAAATATAATCAATTATACCTACTAACAATTAACTTTATAAATGTATACTAATAAATTTCATTTTTTTTTTTCAATAATATATAAGACATCGAAAAATGGAAAATAAGTAAAATAGGTTAAAAATTTCAATATTTTTTTTTTCATAAATCTAATAAAAACTAAAGTATTGTGTAATAGTTAAGTAAAGATAGTTAAAAATTTCATTTTTTTTTTCATAAATATAATAAGACATAAAAATAGTAGGTACTATTATTTTTTATTTAGACAATCTTTTAAATATAATATTACTATTGTTTTATTGTTTCAAGTAGTTGAATTGATCAAAAATATACATCTACTATAATAGGTAATGGTGCAGAGATCTCCTTAACTAATAACCAAAAAAAAAAAAAATATAAATAAATAAAAATATAAAAGTCAATAGGAAGTGTCACTACTGGGTGGCTTCTTCCAACAAATCATTCACGCCTTTTTGTAAATCAGCCCATATACTTATTGTGTCTCTGGGTACAGATGGTATATTTCTTTTAAAAAATAAAAAAAAAAAAAAAAACTATAATAGGTAATTATAGTATAATTGATTATATTTATAAAAAAAAATTATATTTTACTGAAAAAAAATAATTTCTTATTAAATAATAAATAATAAACTTAAAAAAAAAATGGGGGAAAATGTCCTACTACGCCAAAAACAGTCGGGGGGAAAATGTCCGGGGGGAAATTGTCCGCCATTCATCTACAGTTATTCGTTTTTGAATTACAACAAAATAAGGGAATCGCTCCATGAGAAATCGAGTGAATATCCAATGTTGTAAAAATTTGAATTTCAAACGCTCATAAATATTTAATTTGACTTTCTTATAGACATTTATTTTTTGATAAAGGTAGATAATCTTATAAGAAATCTTGTATTCAATTTTAAAATCTTAGATTTAAAAAGAAAAAGTTTTACGAATTCTTAACACAAAATAATAGGTATGCTAATTTTCGTGATTTTTTCATATTTTGTCAATTTTTGAACTTTAAATGCTTATAATTTATAGTTTTTTTTATAAGTAATAAAAAAAACTGTGCCTAAGGATTTTTAAAATTTTTCAAATGCCGTTGTAACAATATAGTAGGAGCCTTGTATTAAATTTTCAAGCTTTTTTAACCAACAAATAAAATTTTATTGATATTTTTAGAAAAAAAACTAAAAAAAAATGGAAAATGAAAATGTGCCTAAGCAGTTCAAAATAAATCAAAACATTTTGAAATTGTTATCGTGTATAAAAAATGCTAATATAAACAGTCATTAAAAATTTCATGTATCTACGGTCATTTGTTTTAGAGTTGCACCAAAAACCAAAATCGATTTTCTCGAAAACGGATTTTGCATAAAAATTGCCCTTTTTCCTAAATTTTTCACGTCGCTTTTGAAAACTACCGGGAAATTTTTACTTTTGAGTTTTGACACCCCAAAGTACCAACTAGATTCACTTTCCTATCAGAAAAGATACTGTTGAAGAAAATCCAAGCCCTTTTACTGTCCTAAAACGTGATAACGGACACAACAAATAAATAAAAAATAATTAAAAATTAAAAAACACACATCTTTGTAAAATCAATTCATCCATCGTTCCACTCAGAACCTAAAATAATTTGTAAAAATAGAGGTACGGCCTTTTTCAATTTACGCTGTGGCGGGCGATGTATAAGAAGTATCAAAGTATGTAGCATTGCAGCTGTACTCACACACTTGATAGACCGACTGCATAGGCACAAATTGGGGGGGGGGGGGCTTGGGAGTGCTAAGCCCCCCCAAACTTAGAAGTAGCCCCCCCCCCCCAAACCTAGGACATACAGTTTTAATATGCTATATTGCAATGGTCTGCTTGCTTTTAATATATTCAGCCCCCCAAGTCAAAAGTTGAAATTGCGCCTTTGACCGACCGTAATTCACGCATTCAGCATTGTAAATTGTAATGGTAGTCCCGAGTGCTGCTTGTCCGATTTTCTCCAATCATAGTTCATATCCCCACTACTCGGCGGCGTGTAAACACTATTGTAATTTTATTGAAATATGCATTTACATCCAAATATATGCAAGAATATGCAAAATAAAAACTTTGTAGGAATTCCAATTTAGTATGATTTTTCGAGATTATTATTATATGCAAAAACACACAAATCTGGGCTCTGCAAATAACAAAATATAAAATAGCTAGAAATTGTATACTTATTAGGTAAATTTAAAGTATAAGAACAGAATAGATGAAATTTCATCTATTCTGTGGTATAAAGATAACATTTAATTGTTTTCTAAGATAAGCTAAATTGTATTTAATTATATTTTATTATAAGATTAAAATACATTTATCGACAAAAACGTTGTGATTTGTGCAATGCATGAACATAAACTTGCTGCAATTATTAATGAAAAGGTTTACATCACAAACAATCAAATGCAATAAGCAACATTTATATGGTAATATAAAATTATTAATATAAGTATTAAATTAAACATATTAATAATGTTTGTTTATATATAAATGTGTACAAAGAGCTTGCAAAATTAGACTTAAAATATTATATAAGACTAATATTCTAACTCCCGAATTAATTAAAATTAATAGTATCAGCTTCGAAGCAATATTGAAATATACCTAAAATTAACATAGCTTATGATAAACCTTGTGCATATTGCTTAAGCCCCCGCTCTCCCCCCAAAAATAAAGAACAGTCTATACAATTAAATTAGGAACATTTTAAAATATTTTAGGCCCAATGAAAATCATAAATTAATTATAAGAAAATATGAAATAAAAGAATCACAATACAAAATGCTTCTGCTTTCTCTGGGCATATACAAAATTAGATTAACTGAGTTTCAATTATTTCTTTGTCCATATCTTTGGCTTCTCCGAGAATTTGTAACAGCAATTCATGGACAGGTTCAAATATTTTACGGTAACATGTGTCAGTTGGATGTAGGTAATCCAGCATATCTTGAGCACTCAGCGTATCATCTGATTGCAACAGACCTGTATTGACAGTAATTACTTCTAACCGAGAAATTGACTTTACTTTTTCATGTATAATTTCATTAACTTTAGAGTTACGAACACGTAATTCATTTGGTCTGGCTCCACGAGGTAATAAATCCTAGAAACAACAAACAATTAATATAATATAAAATATTTTATTCTAAACAATGACACAAAAATAAAAATGTCTATATTAATTTTATTTACTCTTAAACAGTCAGTCAATTGATTTAAAATGTTTTAGATTTTAAACAGAGCAAGTGGTTTCCAAAAAAAATTAAATACAAGTATAAAAAGGTGCTCTGCTGTACAGTAGGTTACAAGCGGGTCACTGTATAATGGATGGTATTAAATTTGAATTCAATGATATAATATCATTGTTTAAGGAAAACGATTCTGAGCGGATACGGTATGTCAGTCTAGGTTTAAGACATATTATATACATATCAATGTTATAAAAAAAAATATGCACAGATAAATGATAAGCATTGAGCATACTTCTTATTCCTTATACTATGGTAGATTGTATGGATAGGCCATAATATTTTGATTTTTTGATATGTCAGTTTCATATATCCCCGAGAATATTTTTAAATTACAACAAAAAACCAAAATCGTTAATATTGATTTTAATATATAATTTCGACCAAATTTGAACTTAAAATTACTATAAAAATAAACTGTGCTTGTGTATTTTTTTAGATTTTTTGGCAACAGAATTAACTACTTACATGGAATTTTAAATTTTCAATTCTTAGATATAAAAGTTGAACATTTTAAAAATTTTTAACTACAAAATAATTATTCAATTAAAATTTGATAAATTTTGTCAAAATTTGATGTTAAAATGCTTATGAAAAAAAATTGTGCCTATGTATTTTTAATATTTTTCAACTGATATTGTAACAGGAGCCTTGTATTAAATTTTTCACTTTTTGGCTAACAGATAAAACCAATAAAAATTGGAAACTGAAAATGTCCTTAAACAGCTCAAAAAGAGTCGAAATATTTTCAAAATTGTATGGTGTATAGGAAATGCTAATATAAACAATCAGTGAAATTGTCATGTATCTAAAGTTATTCGTTTTTGAATTACAACAAAATAAGGAAATCACTATAAGAGAAATCGAGTGAATATCCAATGTTGTAAAAATTTGAATTTCAAACACTCATAAAAATTTAATTTGACTTTCTTATAGACATTTTTTTTTTTGATAAAGGTAGATAATCTTATAAGGAATCTTGTATTCAATTTTAAAATCTTGGATTTAAAAATAAAAATTTTTACGAATTCTTAACTCAAAAAAATTTGCTAATTTTCGCGATTTTTCCATATTTTGTCAATTTTTGAACTTTAAATGCTTATAAAAAAAAACTGTGACTAAGTATTTATAATATTTTTCATCTGCCTTTGAAACAATATACTGGGAGCCTTCTATTAAATTTTCAAGTATTTTTACTCAACAAATAAAATTTTATTGATATTCATAAAAAAAAACTAATAAAATTGGAAACTGAAAATGTCCCTAAACAGTTCAAAATAAATCAAAATATTTTGAAAATGTTATCGTGAAAATGAAAATATAAACAACCAGTGAAAATTGCATGTATCTATGGTCATTTGTTTTAAAGTTACACCAAAAACCAAATTCGATTTTTTCAAAAATCGATTTTGCGTAAAAATGTCCGTTTTCCCTTAATTAGGGTTTCGTGGGGTAAAACGGAAGCCTATTACTAAGGTTTGCTATTTGTCCGTCTGTCACCAGGTTGTATCTCATGAACCATGAAAGTTAGAAAGTTGACATTTTCACAGATTATGTATTTCCATGGATGCTATAACAACAAATACAAAAATCCTTTTTTTTTTTTCGAGTTAATTGAGGGACGGAATAGGAACCGCGTTAGCATTACTTCTCCTCAATACTAAAAATCCTAAAATATATTATATAAGCAATGTTGCTAACATAGCTGATGATGGTACGGGGCCCTTCGTGCGCGAGTCGGACTCGCACTTGGCCGGTTTTTTTTCTTTTGTTTTTCTTGGCGCTTTTGAAAATGACTAGGAATATTAAATTTTGACCTCCCCAATGCATCAACGATATTCACTTTCCAATCGAACAAGATACTGAAGTTGAAAATCGAAGCATAATTTCAACTACTTATCATGTACCCAGACACAAAAAAAAAAAAACACACATCATTGTAAAATCAATACATTCATCGTTCCACTCAGAATCTAAAATTAATAATGTATCAATATTTAACCAATTAATATTATAAATAGGTACATTAAACATGTTAATTCTAATGAAATTATCATTCAAACTTGTTGATTCATTGTTGCTTTTAAAAAATAATAAAATTGTTCTACACTATATATATAGGTTTATTACCTATATAGAAAATTAAATAAAAAGTTTAATTAATAAAAAGCAGTAATTTATATTAAAAAGTTTTAATGTATCTTAAAATAAAATATAAATGACATCACAAAATAATTACCAATAAGATGATATAGCACTCAGGCAGCTTGGATTTGATTTCTTTGATTATGGTTAAAATACCTTCTGATATTTCATCAGGAGTATTACCAAAATTGTTTGTACCAACATGAAGAACACACGCCTAAATAATATTATTCAAATAATATGAGGAATATGGTACATTAATACAAATCTTTAATTAGGTACTTAGACAATAATGTGAATAACTTGATAAAAATAAATTATAGAATA
Organism: Macrosiphum euphorbiae; assembly: GCA_949089665.1. Classification (NCBI taxonomy): domain Eukaryota; kingdom Metazoa; phylum Arthropoda; class Insecta; order Hemiptera; family Aphididae; genus Macrosiphum; species Macrosiphum euphorbiae. Next base: position 26,117,278 of record CARXXK010000003.1, on the reverse strand, counting down.
CTTTAACTTTTGTTTAGTGAACAAGATAATATATACTTAAGTATTTAGATTATAATATTATTATTAAAGTGATAATTTAATTCTAATTTCAACACTACATGATAGCTATGAGTTATGTTCATAATAATATTTGAAACATGAAAGGAACTAATAAAATAATACAAATAACTAATTTAATAATCATATCATTCATATATTATATTTATAACAATCAAAAATAGACGTTTATGGGTCCTCGTTATAACTAAAGCCGACACTTGTATACATTTGCATATTTTTATTGGGCGGTCAAAAAAAAAAAGGCTAGTTTATACCAAAATTTGTTTTTTGCATATTATGATATTATTGCATTTTCAGGGCATATTTTAGAATTTATTAGAATTTTGAAGGATTTGTAAGACACAGTGAATCAAGAATCACAAAATATTAATTTGTTTCATTCATATAAGTTACGATGGGTAATTCACATATTAATAAAAGTAGTTAAGGTAAGGTCAAAAATTAATTTCTAATGATCAAGTTGAAGCAAAGTTTAACTTTTATTCATTCAAACTATGAATTGTACACAATACTATAACATATTTACGATTATTTAAGAAGCAGAATGTTTTACTAGCAGACTCAATTAAATTAATAGAAACTGCATGAAGTAAAATAAGTTAGTGGTACAAACGGCATTGATATAAACCAAAAATGTCAAGATATTTAAAAACAAATTAAGGTTTTCATATTCTTACAAAAGTTTCAAAAGTATTATTCGATGATGTAAGCAACGATTTTTTGAGTTATGAATTTGCAATGTGTAACCTATGTATGCAATGTTGATGTAGAATGCTCTTTTCTACTCTACAAAAATTTGCTAACCATAATTGCTCAACGCTGATTGAGAATGTATCCAAATCATTAATTGTCCAATGCAATCGGGTAAGAATTTAAATGTTTATCATTTGATATTGATGGGTTGTTTTGTTTACATTATTAGCTATTTATTTAAAACATTTAACATTTTTGTTTAGTTTTCAGATGAAGAGAATATCACAGATTTTTACAAATATTTGGCAGTATAATATTATATTAAAAAATTAATTATTTAACTAAAAAATACAACATTACAATTCATTTTGTTTTTTAAAGCATATTTTGGTAATTTTTAGAGCATAACTACATACATATTTTATACAATCTTAGGGTATATAATTGTCGGCCTTAGTTATGACCAACTAATAACTATCAGTAGCTTTAAAAATGTGTTAAATAAAATAAAAACCAATTTAATGATGGAAAAATAATAATTAAGCCTCATGATCAAATTAGTATCGGCGATTAATCTGTCAAAAATAAAATTTTCAAACTATTTATGACTGCTACTATAAATCTATTTTAAAAGGGTAGTTGTACTTACTAACTACTAAATACTAATATCCTATGACTATTAAGTATTATTAATTATTAATTATCTGGTATATAGAGTAATGTTTTTATGTACGTAATAATTTATGATATTGTTGGCAGCAATAACATTGCAAAGATAGGATACTGATAATATTTTACCTAAAATCTTAATTTGAAGAATATATTCAAGCACACAGCAATGTGGACTTTGATGGTATACCTCTTAAGTGTATTGTTTGCCAACTATAGCTCAAATTAATTTAATAATATAACATAGTACATTAGCCAAAAAAGTATGTAATCAAACACATACCTATATAATTATATGTATATTATATACAGGGCCGGATTGGTTAGGTGGGCTACCAAGAAAATCTCGGTAGACTGCTTAAAGTTTGGGTCAGTCACGTGAGTGTGGTCAGTTTGGATGAAAATAAATTTATGTTTAAAATACAACTTATCACTTATAAGCTCCTAACATTTCTTAACATAATTTTGGGCCAGTGAATATGTAATTGGGCTGCTTAGAAGTGAAAAAATCCTGGTATTAATCCGATACTAACAATCCGGCATTGTATAACTGTATATATATATTAAAATATTTTTATAACTAACTTACCTTTGGTTTAATATTATCAAGAATGCCACTTTGGATTCTCCATAATACTCCTTGGGTTAGATCACCACCAATACCAAAGTTTAAACAATGGAGGGGTTCAAATAAATCATTCCATATAGGACTTGACTGTAACTTCTGTATAATTGAGTCACCAATCATTATAACATCTGGTTCACGTTCTTTCGCTTCAGATACATGACGTTCATGCTAATAAATGTCAAATAGATAATATGAGTATAACTAAATATTTAAAATTACAAATTATATACCTGGCTCATCCATCTGTTGTCTCCTTGTATATCAATGGGAACCTCAGGAATTATACAAGGATTCATTTTAATTAAAAATTGTATTATTTACTTTATTTCAAATAAAATAAAATTATAATATAGATTATTAAGATAATTATCAAATATTTCAATAAGTAATGATTTTAAATTAAGTAGTACAAAAATAATTTGGGTTGTCGGATGTGACCTACAAGTTGCAAACACCAAAAATCTTGTGCACCGAACAATCGTAGTGTAGTAGTGTACTAAAGTGTAATTGTAAATACTAAATATTATAATATTATATTTATATAGTTAATAGTTATGTTGAATCACGAATTCACGATTAAAGATATTATACAGGTTGCACATCGACTACTGATAAGGTGAAATACGAAATGACTTCCAATAATTAACCAGTAACGCTCCAAGCGGCAGTATTACAATTAACCGATTATAGATATACAGGTGTAAAATTAGTTCCAAAAGTCGACACATATGGTTTAGTGTTGACATCAAGCGCTACTAGCTAGTTATTAACAGCTGTTTTATATAGTCACTTTGTAAATCAATCTGAAAGCCGTTTATTATAGGGCGATGTGCAACCTGAATATCTAATATTCTAATGTGTGTTGAATACTCGAATGTTAATAAAACTACATAAAAAAAAATATTTGAAGTGATTTTAGTAATTAAAGATATAATAATTTAAGATGTTATACAGGTTACTCGACAAAACTTATTTTTTGGTGCACGAAAAGTTAACTATTTTATCATAGCAACAATTAGCGATTTTACGTTATAGCGATTTATCTTGGTAGGTACTACAAAATTGAAAATATATCAAATTATATAGTATACAAAATTAGGTTTTCAGTTGATGTTAACCATGCTTGGAGCGCTGGTAGTTTTTCTCCTATCGTTGACCAGCTATTTAAAACCAGATTTTGTTGTATCTGTGCAGATGGTCGTTAAGTAGCATGGCATATTGTTATGTATACAGTATACACGTAGATTGATTATAATATAATATAATTATATTAGTATATTATATTATATTATATATAAGTGGCAAGTTGATACAAAATAAAGTTCTATTGAAGTGTGTGAACATTGTGAACATCTAAAATTTCATATAGGTAGGTACAAACTAATAAGTTGTACACACCTTAATTATTGGCATAGGTTAATATGAATTGTTTATTTTATATATAATATTACATTTATTTTTAACTAAATGTTCACAGTAAGTTGAGAAATACTTACTAGAGTATACAAATATATTAATTTATTATAAATGATGTATTATTCAATTTACATGATTATAATATTAAGTAAATATAAGAAACTAATATCTAAAATAATGTATTATATTTTAGAAAATGGGTAGTGAATATGGATCTATATTATTTTATACTACTAGTATTTTACTTCAACATATCCAAAGAGATTCAGCTTTAAATTATTTCTCACATAATATTATCATTGATGAAATACACGAACATGACACCATTAGTGATTTTACATTAACTATTCTCAAGAGCATCATACCTGTTGTAATTATATGCATATTATGTTTCTTGCTATCGTAGTATTTTATTTAAATTGTACTAATTTTTTTTTTGTATTGTAAATCCAGAGACCTGATTTTAAAGTTATATTAATGAGCGCAACATTAAATGCTGCAGCATCTTCCAAGTATTACAATGAACCAACACAAAGATCTCGCAAAATTAAACCTGGTGATCCATTCACTGAATTTGTAATTCCTTATGTAAAGTAAGTATGCATGTAAAAGATATATTAAGAAATATTTACTTACATATTGTTAACAAATAATCAATGTAATATTCAAATAACAAAATCTTTTGTAGTGAAATTAAGAGATTGCAAAAATATGCTTTTGCAATATTGAATTGGTTGGAAAATCCAATGTCTAAAGATACAGATTATGAATTGATTTTAGAACTCATATACTAAATTTGTAACAATAAAGATGATGATGCAATACTTGTGTTTCTTTTTGGATGGGATCAAATATATATGCCAGATTCGTTCTTGTCTCTTGGATGTAAGTTTGCTACTACTACCTATATAATTTTTTATGTTCATAGATATCTTCTAAATTCTAATAACAATTTAATAATATAATATATTGTTTGAGCGTCATTAATATATACATTTGTTTAAAATTATATAATACATATTTTGACATGTTGGCTTAAATATTGGAGTTAATTTACCCATTATTAAACTTAACATAAATGTAACAATATTACTTTACTTATTATTGTATATTTTGTTATAATATTGTCATATGTTTTACTATTATATTGATTTTTATATTAACCTTATGGAAGTAGACTAAAAGTGTATTGCATGAATGCAAACATGTTGCACAGAGTGCATGCTATACCCAAGAATACCCAAATTACATTTCAAAATCTATATCTTTTAGTAATTATAATATAAGATATACTCTGTCCCACGAGAGACCATGCCGCGCACCGACCAAAACTGGTTCCCCTACGCCACACCCTGTCATAGGGTAACCAGTTTCGACAGTAGGGAGACGCAGGGAGATGCGCAGAACCGGCATGATCTCTCGTGGGACAGAGTATAGTAAATACACCAAAATATAATTTCATAACAAAATTAAAATAATTTGTCATGTTTTAGATTAGTTGAATAATCATCTTCTGAAGAATCACAATCAGAAAAGACACCAATCAAAATGGATAAAAAGATTACCAGAAAAAACAAAGAAATCCCAAAAATTGGAAACAATCAATTAATAAAGATTTGACTGAAAAAGGACTTGAACATGTATTTAAGACAGGCAAAATAATTTCAGCCAAAATTGTAAACTTTCTAAGGTCTTGTAATAGATGTGCATATAGTTGTTTAGTTAATTTTGATCGAGATTAAATAATAAGTATCACGATTTATACTAAAGTCTCAGCAGAAAAGATAAAATTGGATTTATCCTTAACTATAAATCCTTAATTACTTCAAAAAGTAAAAATAAATCAAAGGACAAAATTTTACCAGTATAGTTTCTACAAAACTGATAAAATATTGATTAGAGTCTGCAAAAAATTATTCTTAAACTTATTATGTAGGTATTAGCCAAAGGTTATTTATACTTGTCATTCATCAATGAACCCAATATCATTAACTCCACCTGATAAAAAGCGAGGCAAGAATACAACTAGTCATATTATTAAAGCAGAGGACAAACAATATGCCATAGACCATATATCTAGTTTCTCTACTGTTGAATCACATTATTGCCGACATGATACAAAAAAGCAGTATTTAGAATCTGAGTTGCACTTCCAAAAACGAATGTTGGCCCAGCGTTTTATAAAAAAAAATTAAATGTTTAAAACCTTACAGCTCTTTTGTCTCCTTCCAATACTATATGTTGTGCTATTTGGAAAGAAAAAATTATTGGTAGATCGCATAATGACCTTGCAAGTGTGTTTATTAACATATTACAACATATTGTTGATAATAATTTGGGTATACTAAACATTGTTACATGGTCTGATAGTTGAGTGCCACAAAACTAGAATAAGATAATGTCATTATTGGGTTTATGTTGAAAAATCCCAGAACAAAATCAGTTACAATGAAGTTTTCAGTTCCAGGCCACTCGTGCATCCAAGAAGTGGATAATGCATATTCACAGATTACGAAACATATAAAAAAAATAGATATTTCATTACCATTGTCATTTGTTAGATCTTTACTAAAAGTTAACTCAAAAAAACCTTTTATTGTCTTACAGATGTCTCTAAATAAGTTTAAAGACTATAATATTAATAAAGTGTCAAAACTATATAACTTTAGCCAAATGCAATTTTTTAAAATTTGTTATTTACGCTTTAATCAACATTTGTCTACCATAATCATATACTAAAATGTAATACAAATGTATGTTGATGCTTTATACACAATTTTAGCCGTTCACACAAATGCATTTTTTTTTTAAGTTCAAAACATTTACTAGTAACTGAGTGAATTATTCAAAATATGAATAAGTACTTAATTTTAAAGGATTATTATTTTTTTTAAATACATTTTAACAATTAGAATACAAAAAGTTGTATTCGAATTAAGCCTGAATTTATAAATCAAAACTATTCAGCTAACAATAATACAAATAACAGTTAAGAATGAAAAAGTTCTAATTGATGAATATATTTCTTTTTATTTTAGGTTGAAAAGTTCCTAATTGTAGAACCAATTTATAATAATATGTATTTTATTAATTTTAATACCAACCAATGAACCAATACAGCAAATTATTATTATAATGATGTGAATTAAACTATACAAGTTGCTACATGCCTTAGAATTAAATAGAAGAAGTTACATAAGTTTTTCCACCTGTAACTAAAAAAGTAAAAAATATTTATACTTGAATTTTCCATACTTGGTAAAATTTTCAAACTATTTTGACTCTTTTTGAGCTATAGTCATGAGACAATTATTTTGTAAATTATTTATCAGTTTAAAATTCATAAAGTTCCTTGTCCCAACCACTTTTTTTTTATAAATTTGTAGGTAAAAAATTAACTTCCCCTGAACTGGGTCTATGGAGTATGGCCTCCGGCGGGAGAATGCATTAGATATTAGAATGTCTATCACAGATATAAACTACTGTAAATTATAATTTATATTATATATTTGTGATGTCTATAAATTTGCGGACTAATTTGTTTGGTTAAATTTAGTATGCGATAAATAACTGAAATAGAAAACAAGAATACATTGCAGACCACAATCATTTCTGTAAAATAACACACGATTTATCAATAGACCGTTTATGTGCTGAGTGTAGAAGTTCTATGGATTTATCATATTAAAAAATATATTTTATATCGTCTATGACAATCACCAATTGTCGACATTCGTCCGCGACGATTAACAATTCTAATAATTTTAGTGGAAAAAAAAATAATAAGCCAATTAAGCCATCAATATGGACAGATAGTTGTTAAGCCGTATATATTATTATGTAAGTTTTAACACGAATTCGCACATTTCGTTATGTTCAGGTAATTTTCATTAAATATTTCGATAATTTCAAGTTACAGTTCGGAACGAGATGAAGATAGCTGTTTCTTCGGTGGCGTTACGTAGGTACTGGACGTTTGCATTGTTGATGATGCACTCTAGCTAGGTTTCACCGGGAGATTCGATGTTTCAGCGTAAGTTTGTTTTCATATTATTTTGGGATTTACATAATATAACGTAATGTTGTAGTAGAAGCTGGAAACTGTAGTACCTATATTCTAATTTATAATCCAATTAATGTAATTCTTTGAATTTTTTTAATTTTAATGTAACATTTATTATGCCTACACAAAACACTTACCTACCAAAATTGAATTTTTCACAAAATTTGTTGTTTTAACGATAAATGACAATTTTAGTTCCCTATTATGGTGAAACTGTGAAAGTATTTAATACAAACAAAAAATTAATGTTCGAAAATACAATTTCCTATATTATTATTTACTAAATACAAAGAAACTTAAAAATAAAACTATGATCATTAATTACATACAGAGTACCTATAAATTATATTATGTATGGAACACGAAGGTTTATTTTGACTACCTAGGTACTTATCGTGTACGCATCAAACACAAAAAAGAAATAATAACAAAAAAATTTAAAAATTAAATACACATCATAGTAAAATCAAGTTCAATCTAGTTGGTATCATGGTAGGTACTGTAAATTTAATGTACTTAGGTACTGTATATCTTTATGTTAACTCTAAAATCCAGGAATCACATTTTCATTTAATGATTTTTAAAATACAATATTATGCTTTTATAAAAATATGCTTGTACTTCTGATATATATTCACCATATTAATAAATAATTAAATTAAGAAACGAAAATTTGTAATTGAAATTCAAAATTATAAACTATTTTGATTTTTGTCATACCTAATATAAAATTTCAACGAACAAATATTGTTCCTTAGCACGGAACTCTTTGACATAAAAAGTTGCGTTACCTATATGATATCCGTGGATTCATCTTATTCACGTACCTAGTATAATATCTATCATTTATATTCCATGGCAAATCTCAAATCCATTGCAGAGGACACAGTCGTCATTAAAAATTCCAAAATTTCAATAAGCAAAGCCGATATGAGCAAAAAACTTACTTCGTTCCGTATAATTTTATTTTTCATCAATCACAATATTTTAAGTTCTGTATATTATGGAGATTTTCCTCGTCAGCCTCGCAGTGAACACACGTAACGGATTCAGCCGAAAGAATCGATGTTTAAAGTAAATTTGTTTTCATATTCTTTTGGGGCTAAAATTTACTTTTAAGAATTAAGATAAATATTTAATGTCACGAAAAATGTGTTATTGTATACGCATATTTTATAAATTGTTTTTCCAGTCCCCGGTCGTAGAATAATTGTAATTAATAGGTGAATATGAAAATTGTTTACTTGAAAAAGACATATGTTTTGGTTTAATTTATAGAAATATATGTTTTATCTGATAATAGTCATAAAATACAATTTTAATTTATAACTGGTCATTTTTTTTCAAATCCAATGTTGTAAGTTATGGGTAACCATTAACTTAGTGTAACATAGGTACCTACTTAACTTCTATTGCTCTCCTAATATCTATATCATAGGACTCGTAGATTGTGATCAATTTTGTAGAAATTTGAACTTTAGATGCCTATAAAACAAAACGTGCTTATGTATTTCTAATATTTTTTAACTTCTATTATATCAACTTACGAGGAACTTTGTACCCATTATTTTTAAGCTTTTTGACCCGACGGATAAAATTTTAATGACATTTATAGAATACAGAACTAAAAACGTTTCATAACTCAAATATCTTTAATAAATCACTGAAAACGAGTCGAAATATTTTGAACATTTTATAATGTATAGACAATGATAGTTTAAACATTGGATGGACATTTTAAATATCGACGGTTAATAGTTGTTGAATAACAACAAAATAAGAAAATGGTTTTACGAGAATCATATACACATTATTGTAAAATCAAAACATTCATTGCTCCCGTAGTCCGCTCTAAAAAACAAACTAACACATAATAGTTAAGGAGGTATAATACAGATTAAACATTATACATATAAAATATAATATCTGTAACGCTTAGGTCATAAGAATATTGTTGAACATTTTACTGCAGGCTGCGTGTTTTTTCAGAAATGGTATTTAATTCGTCAGTGAAGATTTGTCAACTGGGAATAATATATCATACGCAGACTGAAATGTGTGAACGTTGTAGTATTTCGAAGACTAAGTTTTATAGCAGATTTTGATTCGGACACGGGGTATGTATTTTCTTCTTTTTCAGTAGCTTTCTTTTTATTATAGTTAATCGATCAGGGTTGTATTGCCCGAAACTTTTCAATTATTTGTATTGTTACCTACTATACTGGTATAACACTATTCTGGCTATCAATAAAGTCGTGATAAAAATTAGGAAATTGGTCAGGTATGATCTTTTTTGGTATTTAAGTACTAATTCTTTTGAGTAGATAATTCGTTCAATTATTTAAATATTTTCACCGATAATCAAGTACGTTGACTTGTAGGTAACTAGAGACTGAGTGAATAGGAATTAGGAAGTGTATGATGTGGTGAAGATAAGGAAAGAGGTCATTAGGATTTCAGAATGTTTGGCGTATGAAAGGGAAATGCGAAAAAGAAATGTTAGGTTAGGGTAGGTAAGTGGAGTGAGAGTAGCAGATAATATGAGAATGTCAAGTTGAGTGTGAAAGGGACAAAAGAGGATAGAATAATATAATAATTAAATTTAGTGTAGGAGTGACATATATATTTAAGTGAAAACAAGAGAGACTAGGTTGAGGTGGTTCGGTCATTGTATGATAAGAGGTAGTGAGAGAAGCTAACGGAAGTAGGTAAATGTAGGGGGAAATTGAGAGGTGAGAAGACTGAAGAAGTGATGGGTAGATAGAATACCGATGATAGTATGGAGGTGCTGGAAAAGTGGGTGGCTGAACGTGTATAGTTGGGTGAGAAGGGGGAAGAAAAAGTGTGAAGGTAGAATAGTTAGGTTGACAATACCGAATACGTAGGAAAGGATCTCGAATTGCAAAGGCCACTCGACTCTTTGGCTGAAACTACCGGCGGTAGGTTTACAACCTAGACTTATAGGGATAGAATAAAAAGATCTGTTGGTTGCCGGTTGGGATGTCAGTGCACTATTTGTTTCCATCTTTGACCCACGCGAGGTAACATCATAGGCGCTATTGGGGGATGGGGGGGTCTAGGGGGCGGGCTTATAGCCTAATAAAAAAATTATGCGGATCTGTATTGATTTCATGAAGTAGCCAACGCGTACTATGTAGCGAAGTACGTTGGCTACTTTATGACATTTTAATTATTGTATAAGTTATGACTTATTAGCGTGTAAATAACTAAAATTTAAAATGCTTATAAATAATTAAACTAATTCAAAGACACACAAAAAAAATAATATTTAATGTCTACTAAAAAAATTACAATATATATATATCTTAATAATTAATAAATAGTTGGGCAACTATTGCTTAAATGTCGGTTTTATTCTGTAGTCATCACCAGCTGATATTAAACGAAAAGTAACCCGTGAGGGCGTTGCCCACACACCACTATAAAAATATTAACTTGAAAATATAAAAACTATAAAAAAAAAGAAATTTCTTATTTTCAAGTTTAATTCTTCACAATAATATAATGTCTATACCTAATTAAAAAACAAAAATTAAGAGTTACAGTTGAATTTTAAAAAAAGTTTATTAATATATTACGAAACAATTGAATAATTTATTTATTTTTTTGGAGGGGGGGGAATTACAAGTTTTCGGGGGTTGCGCTTATGATTGTGCGTGGGTCAGAGATGGAAATAAATAGTGCACTAAAAATATGACATCCTCTTAAGTGTTATCAAGTTAAGGGGGGGGGGTTCACACGACACGGTGTAGTGTGAACCCATCTTAAGAAGCTGTTAATTGTTGATATTTAACATTAACTGTGGTAGTGGTATGATTGAAAGTTAAAGTAATAAGCAGGGCTGTGAATTGAATGCACTAAAAAATTTTTAAATATGCACTAAAATTATTCGATAAAATGCTCTATAAAAAAAGCCATTATTAAAAATCATTGAAATTAATAAATATAAATTATAAATGGTTTACAAAAAAAAATTCTTTATTCACATACTAGCTAAGTATCATTATTTTTCCAATTTGTAAAAAATTATGAATGTATATTATAGCCAATTTAGACCTGATTTACAGATAAATACAATTTTTTTTAAGAAAATAATCATAAATAAAAAAACATCATAAAAACTTGCAACTAAAAAAATGCCTTAACCCAAAATATAGACATGGATATAGACAAATGCATTTACTTCACAGCCCTGGTAATAAGTAATGATTTATCAGCTGTAGGTATAGGCGAAACTGGGGTGCAGTGAGACTCGTATTGGTAACGGACAACTGCAGTGTTGCAATAATATACTGATCTCCCAAAAATACATACAAGTACTTCAAATAAATCATTAAGCAAACTTTATTAAATATTAATTTATGAAAAACTATAGTTATTACCTACAAAGCATTATTATTATAAATGAAACAAAACTATGAACTATGGACTGTATCTTAGTGTGTCCCATGTCTCGCTGTACATATAGATATTTCTATATTTTTAGCTAAATAATTTCTGTTAAAATAAAGGAAAATGTATTAAGTACTGTTCCTATAATTTCCAAATTTGAGTTTTTACTTTTAATATATTTATAAAAAAATATCATAGAACGTTAAGTACAGTTATTTCATATGTTATAGGTACATTTGCGGGGTTTGATTTAACTAATATCTACATTCTAAATGCAATGAACCTTGCAAAAATGTTATTCTACTAATCTGCTCATATAAGCTTTAAAATTTAAATAGTTAGCAAAAAAACTACTTGTAAGATATTTAATTTATATAGATATAAATACTCCACCAAATTAAAAAATTATTTACTTTTCATAAATATGATTGACGGATTTCGCTCAAACACAATAAAAAAAATATAAATAATTTTTTTTTTTACATATAATAGTTTTAAATTTTTTTTCTAATTTGACTTTGATAATACTATAATTAGTGTAAAAAAAAAATCTATATTGAAATTAACGTACAATAGTCGTAAATTGTAATAAATGTTCAAATGCATAATATATTAATATATTATAACAAATGTTTAAATTTACACAGCAGACCACATATTGATTGGTTGCACAATATTCTGTACTTCACACAGTCTCTCTTTAAAATTATCCCGTCTACAAAATATAAATCATTTGTAAATCTAAAGACTTAATTGAGTACCTAATAGATAATTGTTCTAAAAGAGCGACGTGCCCTGTCGCCAGCTCAGTAAATCTAAAGACTTAATTGAGTACCTAATAGATAATTGTTCTAAAAGAGCGACGTGCCCTGTCGCCAGCTCAGTAAATCTAAAGACTTAATTGAGTACCTAATAGATAATTGTTCTAAAAGAGCGACGTGCCCTGTCGCCAGCTCACTAGTATCGACCAAAAATATTATGTGAGAAATAAAAAACTAATGTTTCAAGTAACGGATAATCATATTCGTTGGCTTAGTGTGAACATCTGAACATTATAATTGCGGAAAGGTGTTAAGTGTACGTATCGGCCGCTGTTACTAGATCCCGGATGGGTGACCACCCGGCATTTTTAGCAACAAATAGTTGCCACACATACTAACGTGTTTTAACCAACCGTTACTACTCACTACAAACAACCTACAAGCAAAAAAACTATCTAATGGTCAAAGTTGCTGGGCTCAAGCTCAAGCTCAAGCTCAAAAAAAAAATAATCATTCAAAAAAAAAACTTATTACGAAATGTACAATACTAATAAGTTATATTAGATAGACGTGCGGGGTCGTCTGATTAGGTTAGATCAAAAATAGTATTTATATCATTTCTTTTGTTAAAAGTATAAAAGAGAGACTGTCGTGACTTGAGTTACAGTTCTGTCTTAAATTTACTTTTTATATAGAGAAAACTTAAAGGTGGCTGGCATATTAATATCAGAGTATTTAAGGATACATAATTTTAAAAAAAGAATTATAATAATATATATATTATAGTGTTAAAAAAAATAAAAAAATATTATAAAATAATAATACTAGGTAATAATAATAATAGATTTGAATAATATTATGCAAAGATAATTTGATATGTATCCATAAAAATGTCGATGACTCGTGGCATATATGTGCTTCAAATTGTTTAAACGAGCAAGTAAGCAAGGTATGGCTCCATCCATAATAATTGGTATAAGCTTAAGGTGTCAAAAATCAAAGGAAAAACTTGATAATCAAACACTTAAGTTCGGCAACCGACCCAAGATCTTTTTATTCAAAGTGTCCTAATAAGTCATAAGAGGGTTAGTTAGGTAGACCTATTATGGTTAGTGGATCCAATGGTGATGATAGACGACTATCATCACTGGTCGTGAGCTTTGCAATGATCTTTTCCTACTAACTATCAAGGTATTCGATATTGTAAACATAACAATGAAAGAAAATATTTAAATAATGGTTATTTTAGGTTAGGTTAGGATAGGAGAGGAAATTAGACGTTAACTAATTATCATAGTTTTTAACACGGTCTTAAAGACTGCCAGCTAGAGTTTTACCAGTATAATTAAAAACTTAAATACAGCCAACTTTAATTAATGATTTTTTACCACAACGAACTAATAATAATATGTATTTTAAAATATAATAAAATATAATTTTATAAGATTTTAAATACTTATTAGTTTTTAAATATCAAATGTATAACTTAATATTATTTTAAATTAAACATTATTTTATGTCCTTCATAAATTACAATCACATGGTAGAGTCCGTAAAGGACCGTTTTCTCATCTAATTATTTTGCATCCTTAATAAATTACATTCATTTTTATGCATTTTCTAATACATATATTACAGTGATACACCTCTGATCATAATAACTACCTATTCGTTTATTATAATGTAAGCAATACCTAGTTTTTGGGTTGTAGTTAAAATGTACCTTCCAGCGTATTCTTTTGTTTAGTGTTAATTCACATGGGTTCCTCGTAATCTAATTTTTTCGATTAATTTTACTCTAGTAGATCTTTTTGTACAAACGTTTTTAAACGAGCAATTTAATCATTGATATGTGTTCTGATTGTATAATTTTTTCTAAATTTTTTTTTGGTTTTTTAAATGCATTTGCCTGGGGCGCCAACCCTCCCCTTCAATTTTTTTTTTAGGAATTTGACTCTAGTAGAATTTTTTGGAAAGACATGTTTATTGATTACCTTCAGGTGCCCTTTGTATTATCATTATTTAATGAGCTTATCATCGTCAGTTGTTTTTCTGTTTATGAATCAGAAGATTGTAGTTTGAACTCATTGATATGTGTTCTGATTGTATAATTTTTTTTTGGGTTTTCTAAAATGCAATTGCCTGCGGGCGCCAACACTCCCCTTCAATTTTTTTTTTTAGGAATTTGACTCTAGTTGAATTTTTTGCACAGACTTGTTTATTGATTACCTGCAGGTGCAATCTGTGTCATCATTTTTAATGAGCTAATCATTGGCAATATTGTTTTTTCTGTTTTGGATTCTGGACATTTTATTTTGAACTCTTTAATGTGTTTCCCTGCTGTATAATTTTTCCTACATTTTTTTTTGGTTTTCTATAATGCATTTGCCTGCGGGCGCCAACCCTCCCCTTCAATTTTTTTTTAAGAATTTGACCCTTGTTGAATTTTTTGGACAGACTAGTTTATTGATTACCTGCGGTCCCTTTGTATTATCATTCTTTAATGACCTTATCATCGTCAGTTGTTTTTCTGTTTAAGATTCTGGTCGTTTTAGTTTGAACTCATCAATAGGCCTTAATATCGTATAATTGTTTCTACATTTTTTTTGGTTTTCTAAAATGCATTTGTATGCGGGCGCCATCCTCCTCCTTCAATTTTTTTTTTAGGAATTTGACTCTAGTTGAATTTTTTGAACAAACTTGATTTTTGATTACCTGCAGGTGCCCTCTGTATTATCATTCTTTAATGAGCTTATCAACGTCTGTTGTTTTTCTCTTTAAGATTCTGGACATAGTGTTTGAACCCGTCATTATGTGTTCCTATTGTATAATTTTTTCTAAATTTTTTTTTTTTGTTATCTAAAATGTGTTTACCTGATTTAGGCTCAGCACACTCAGCACGGATAAGTCGTTACTGTTCTTTATTTTTGCCATTTTGATCATTTTTCCTGTAAATCATAAATTATAATATTATAATAATATAGTTTTAATATATTTGAAAATAAATTATAACAAAATTATGTTAACACGGCGCATTGTATAGGCAATTTAGCTACAACAGAGTTCATTGTTGTTTGCGAGGGTGTCACATACTTGCAACGACTTAACAACTAAGATTTTTAGATTTAAATGAAAATCTCTGTACAGGCTTAACTCTGGAACTACTTATTAGATCTTCTTGATTTTTTTTTTAAAACGAAAGAGTATTTCTTGGAGAAGATTTATATGAATGAACGTTTTAGGAAAATCTACCTTTGTATTATATTATATTGGTTGCTATCGGTTAATCGGTCATGATTGTTGATTTGTATCTATTATTATTTTTTATACATATATATATAATATATACAATAATATCTGATAAGTAGTTTCAGATTTTAGTCTGTATAGTTATAGTCTGTGTATTTATATAGTTAGATATATAAATAAATGTTTGCGGGTAGTTATAGCTAAAACCGCGGAATTAATGCATAAGGAGATCCCACGGAGTCGTGTCGTCGGTTTAAAATGGAAAAAAAGTCTTTATTTTGTTTACAGGCATCTATAGTTGCCAGTATAAAATGTAGACCGTGTTATTTTATACAGCAAATAATATATAGTAAACACCTCTTTCGAATTGACAAATTTATAGGTCTTGATCTGCAGACAGAGAGGTGGGGTAGATTTCGGCTTATCCACTACAGATGAGCGACCAATTATCGCAGTGAGGCTAAGTTGGTGAGAGCTAAGAAGTTGTTGTTAGCTGTAAAATCATTACATAGTCATTAAAGATCGATAAAATAATATTTCTTTGTCAGTCCATTCCACTTATTCTAACATAACCATGGCTTACATGTGACTTCATACTTACTATTTAATTTTTCTAAAAATGTTGTCGTGCACAATTTACTAGTATATTTAATTTCAAAAGTAAAATTTAGTTCTAAAACCTAAATACTAACAATTTCAGATTTGGCTGGCGCGTCTATGAATTTTAACATTATTTTCTTGTTCCCGATCAAAGTGAATTACCACGAAGAACGGCAAATTGAAACACTCTTTTTGGACACATACTAGTTGCGGACGAATTATTCAGGTTAGGAATTATAATATAACAATTGCGGACACGAGTTTCGTTGTCATAATACTAATTGCGTACAGAGCTTTTTTTAATAAAAACTACGTTAGTTGTGGACACAAATATTTCCCTTCACCACTTTTTCAGGACTTATGACAATAGCTAAAAAAAAATTGGTAGGTGGGGTTAAAAATATTTGTGTCTTGCAAAAGAGCAATCGTTATTTTTTAAATTTTGTTGAATTATAGATTGTTTTAATTTTGTGGAAAAAATTGTTTATAAAATATTTATAGATTATCGTCATTATTAATAATTATTGTCATAGTTTTTAAAACAGTCTGTATATATGATATTCTACTGATTTCACCACGTGAATATTGTAACATTATCCGCAATTAGTATCTTATATTTGTGTCCGCAATTCGTATGTTACCTTTTTAGATTTCGTCCGCAACTCACATTGTTTTTGTCACTTTGTCCGCAATTCGGAAACACCGCTCTTTTTACTTCCAGTGATAGTCATCTACGCCCAAAAAGAAACCGGTTTTAACCATTAAATTAAATCGTCGGACAACACTACATCGCGATAGTACAAGTTACAACAAATTAAGAACGATATTGCAAAAATTAATTGCCGGGAATCATTAGTTTTTAATTGAAAATGACATTGAAGTCTGAATTTGGTGGTCAGACTTATTTGAAAGTTATAGGTATTTTAAATTGTTGGTATTTTCATATATACCCGACGTACCTGGCTGCGATCGCTCCAGTGGCGCCGAATTATTTTTTTTGTAGGCGGGCAATGGAATTCAAAATGTACCTACGACCTACCCACCACCCCCCTTCAACAGTTCAACACCCTTCAACCCAATCCAAATGAAATATTACAAACTCAATTTACCTATTATACAAATTAATGAAATTAAGTTATGTTTGAATTGGGAACAAAACTAACTAACTAAATATAAATTATATTTTGTTATTAATAACATTAATTTATGTGATTAATAAATTTATTTTGTGTTATCAGTATTCAATATTATCACAATAAATGATAATGTACAGCAGCTGTTTTTTTTGTTACCATAAAAATAATATTATATTTTCCCATATATTTAACAAATCCCGTAAAAAAACCGTCCTGAAAAGTACGGATCCTTCCCAATATTAATCCCAAAAAATACCATTTTGTAATAATATTTTCTAGGAATTTAACTAATCCCATAAAAAAACTGTCCTGAAAAGTACGGATCCTTCCCAATATTAATCCCAAAAAATACCATTCTGTAATAATATTTTCTAGACATAACACTTATCCCATTAGAAACTGTCCTGAGAAAATCTGTCCTGGAAAGTACGGATCCTTCCCAATATTAATCCAAAAAAATGTTGTCTCGATTTATATAATTCATTTAAAGGATACTTCCCACGAATTATCATTCATTCATCAAAGTTATTCCTTAATAAATTCTGTCCAAAATAGTACGGGTCCCGGTAATTATCATCCTGATTTTTACGCGGGCCCCGAAAAACGTTCCGTAGAACATAGCGCACTAATGTCGCCACCAGTCTGCGTGGCGGTCAAATCCGAGGTTGGCTCGGAGTATAATTAACCCGTATTAGATAGGGACATACTTGACTTTATTACCTTTAAAAAATTATAATTCAAAAACTAAAAATCGTATTTAAATTATAATTATACCATCGTATTCAGCGCAAATTTATCTTAAAGAATACCTACATTTCAAGAATAATATTAATTTTCTATATTTACGTAATAAATGTACATATAAACAGTAAAAATAGGTAAACTGTTTCGTTTACATAATTATTATTATTATTTACTACAGTTTTGAGACTTAACCTGTTTTTTTTGTTTTTTTCTTACTAGTCATAGTATCTTTATAATTGGCTCTTTTTACAATAAAATACATGCGGATTACTAAAAAAAACGGACAATATGGCTTTAGAAAATTCTTCCTTCTGATCAACACAACCGACCAATTGGATTGAATCACCTTGTCAACCATTGACGTAATAGTTAATAAATTATCCAAATTAAGTTCTTAATTTTTCAATGTTTCTAGTGTCGATTTTCTTAAGTAGAAATTAAACTAAATAGATAATTAGATGAATGTATCAAGTGGCCCTTTGATCGCATGTCTATAAGTTTGTCTCTAGATGAAGAGGAACAATCTTTTCTTAAGCTAGAAAGACAAATTTAAATTTTAAATATTTCCTCAATTTAGTGTAATCAATTGGTATCGTAAATACGAATCTACCACTAGAAAATAATATGCACCAGTTACCAGTATAAGTATAATACATTTATTGTCTTTATAAATAATTAAAATACTTAATTTAATAATAAAATTTATAACGTAAATACAGAATATTAAAATTATTTTTGTAATTTATTCCTAAAGATAAATTTGCGCCAAATACGAGGGTGTAATTATAATTTAGATACGATTTTTATTTTTTTAGTTATAATTTTTTAAAGGTAATGAAGTCGAGTATGTCCCTATGTAATATCGTAATATGCGTTAATTATACACCGGCCAGCCTCGGATTTGACCGCCACGCAGACTGGTGGAGAAATTAGTGTGCGATGTTTTATAGAACCAATTTTTGTGCAGGCGGCCAGCCATAGATATTAAATGCGGCCAGCACACGATTAAAGATATACAGGTTGCACATCGCCCTATAGTAAACCGCTTCCAGACTGATTTACAAAGTGACTATAAAAATCAGCTGTTAATAATTAACTAGTGGCGCTTAATGTCAACACTCAACCATATGTGTCGACATTTAGAACTAATTTTACACCTATATATCTATAATTGGTTAATTGTAATACTGCCGCTTGGAGCGCCACTGGTTAATTATTGGTAGTCATTTCGTATTTCACCTTATCAGTAGTCGATGTGCAACCTGTATATCTTTAATCGTGGGCCAGCAGAGTTTGTTCTCTTATCTCTAGTCTTCATGGATCGATATTCGATGGATCAAACCTCGATTTAAGATATATTTAAGATATTATATAAGATATTTAGGTATATCTTAAATCGTGGATCAATCCACACTCATATAGATACTTTCCACGAATTAATTCGTAAAATATAGTGATATTGTAATATTTTCACGATCAGCTGATCTCAAGTTTAAGATTTTTATCAAAATAAAATAACAATCAACAATATTATATTGATTTAGTTATCATTAATTTTTTGTCAAAAATGATCTGTAGTAACTAGTAACTTACAGACACAGATACGGTCTACCGACTAACTATATAGTAACTACTAAATACTAATTAGTAATTTTATTCCGCGTCTACGCCAGGAGCGGTACCTATGGGAATTCAATCGAAAATTGTTAAATAGTATTTATTTAATTACAGTATTTAAATTTAAAACTACTTTTTCTCACATTTAAAAACCAAATCATTCATAATATTATAATCAAAGACATAAATGTCGATTTTGTCACTCAAATAACTAACAATTTATAATCATGTCAATAAGCGAATTGCCTTGTGTTTACATACATAGTTGTTGTGATGATGATCCATTGAAAACAATTAAATGTAAGCCTTCATTTATACTCATTATTATTAAGTGAATAAATAACATTCAAATAAAATATTAAACAGAAATACGCAATTAGATTAATAGAGTTCTATATTAATGTGAAATATGCCATTACACTTTCAATGAGCAGGTCTTACTGCCTTAAAGATATGTACATTGTTGTGGTCATTACATAACTATAGTATAGCCAATCTGTATATTTTAAAGTTACCACTTATTTCTCATAGTTATGGCTTACTGTGTGAAAGAGTATGAGAATAGTAAAGAAGAAATAATTACAATTTTCTTTTTATTACGTATAACTAAAAATTGTGCGTGTTACAATGTACTATACTCTGTTCCACAAGAGATCATGCCCCGCACCGACCAAAACTGGTTCCCCTACGACACACCCTGTCATAGGGGAACCAGTTTCGACAGCAGGGTGACAAGGGGAATGCTCAGAATCGGCATGATCTCTCATGGAACAGAGTATAGCATGAGTTATTTTGTTCAACACGTGTATTAATAATATTACAATTTAATAAGTAATAAATTTTATGTATCATGTATTATGATTTTTACAGTAATGAGGAATGATGAAAATATTGAAATTTGTAACAATGAAGGAAATATTTTATCAAATCATTGGACAATTGACTGCAAATATTACACTGCTGATATAAATTTGTGTACTTCCGTCAGTTTAAATGAACTATCCGATCAATTTGTACATAACATTAATGCTATAATTATTCTTTTCAACATTGATGAAGTAAATATTTTACTATAATGAACTGTAATAAAATAATATCTTGACTTTTGCCTGTTTTAGAGCAATATTATAGAAACCATGAATAAATGCTTACCTTTAGTTAAGAGAAGTCAAGCTGAGGTTTTGATACTATTGAGTGAAAAAAACATAGAAGGTCACGTCATGTCCAATAATGGTACTAAGAGTAAAAATGTATTTTAACATAATAAAATGAAGAATTTCTATATTTTTCATAATTTTTTTTTATCTTTATTGAAGTATTTGAATGGTGTAGAAAAAACTATTTTGAATTAATTGTGCTGGAAGAAATTGCTGATGAAATGGATACAACTGGAATTGAACGTGTTAAACAAGCCCTTTATGCACATCACTGGCCAAATCTTAAAGCTAAATGTATATAACTTAATATTAACTTGGTTAACTTAATTATTATTTACATATCTTATTATGTTAAGGTCAAATAACAAATCCTAGTACAAAATCAATAATCGAAGATAGTGTAATAAATTCGCAATTAAGTGGAGGATTATCAGATTTAAAAATGGACACAGAACAAGAAGCTGAGTTGGATAGCAATTTATTTTGTAACTATAAAAATCAATATAATATAACAATAATTGATTTACTAAACATTTTCACTGTACTTTAGCTGAGATGTTTGAAGGAGATTTTAATTTTTTCAAAACTATTGACAAGGTAAGAAAGTTAAAAGAACAAATTTCTGCAATGCCCGATGAAGAAAGAAAAGATGCTGCTGAAAAGACATTAACAGAGTGTTGGAAAGCATTTTTTGGAGATGATGTAGACATTTAATTATCATATTTTATTACATTATTGAATTTAAAAGTATTATGAAAACATTTAAATATTAACCATAATATAATACATTATTATAGTATTATAAAATTTAACAATATAATTTATTTGTCTAATCTACAAATTGGGTTATCTTGTACCATTTGTAAATTAACCCTCGGGTGAACTAGATCTCTAATATTGTTAATTTAATATTTAATCATAATTAGTCTCTCTAATGATAATCCCCAAGCTATAACGTTTACATTTTCTGGTAAGCCCATTGGTAATAGCATTTCAGGACAAAACATTCCAGATTTTCCAATTTCAATCCATTTTTTTAGTCCTTGATGATAACAAAATATTTAAATACTAGGTGCTGTATATGGATTGTAAGCACGTTTAAATTTGATTTCAGTCATTCCTAATCGTTCAAAAATCATGTGTAGAACTCCAATCAAATCTCCCAAAATTAAATTGTAATCAGCTATTACTCCTTCTACTTGTTGAAACTCTGCCAAATAGGTAGCATCCAAAGTCTCATTTCAGAATACTCTATCGATACTAAAGTACTTAGTCGGTTTAAAAATATTTAGCTAGGCCATACAACATACGAGCACTAACAGCTGTAGTATGAGTACTCAAGACATTTTTCTTAGCTTCGTCCAAAGACCAATCATAGCCATATCCTTGACTACAATAGCCACCTTTAGAATGCGTTATAAAGGTTCACCTCATAATTACCATTCAATAAAACTAATTCTCCTTCATGAGTAAGTTCCCAATATTTGATTATTACTCGATCAAAATATATGATATGTCCCAATGCGAATATGTTGATAATAACACCTAATATATTTTGATGTTCAGTAGTATTGTATTCTTTACTTATGTCCCTAATGGAACCTAATGGACATAAGCGCAACTAGGGGGGGGGGGCTTAAACCTCCCCAAAACTTTCATAAAATATTAACAAATCTTCAAAAATTAAATTAAATTTTCTTTTTTTTTGGAAAAAAATGTAATTATTTAATTTTTTAATTTTTATTTAAACTTTTTTTTTATATTGCCTATGATAAATATGGTAAATATCATAAGCTGTCTGTTTGTATTCGTTTTCTGGAAACAATTTATGTCGGTATGATAAAAATTATTTTGAATTTGGTAAGATTATTACACACAATTTTATAGTATATACCTATGCACTGAACTATAACAGAGATATTTAATAACAGAATAAAAATCCCCGACCCCAGACTGCAATATTACTGACAACCACATGTCCACATGGCATTTTTAAAACGTAATTAGTGTATAATTATTACATTCCTAATATTTAATTACAAATATATTATTATACTTATATAATATAGACATACTTTTCATTAAAAAAATTGATATATAATAAATCAATTCAAAAATTAACAATAATATTGTTTTGTTTTTTATCACAATGTGAAACAACATATGTTAATAATTCTTTTAAAAGATTACTGATTAGTGATTAGGTACCTAAATGCATTAACTATTTGTTTAACAATAATTTATTTTATTAGATGATATATCGATCTTTGAAATATTTTTATTTTACAATCTTTTAAACATTGTAACTACTATCTACCTATATTAAGTAAGACTTGTAATATCTATACATTCTACTTCTAATAATAATAATTATTATTATTTACATATCATTAAAATATTATTAGGAAACGTAGGTAATATTTTATTTAAGGATAATAATTATATTATAGTATATAATATAAAGGTATTAAGCAAAAAATATTATTGCTAATGTTTGAAAATTATAATATACATATATTAAAAAATAAAAAATAAGGTATAATTAAATCCCTACCTAATTGAGTAAATAAATAATTGATTTTTTTCATATTTTTAAGTGAACATATATGGTGGTGTGGGGGCATCGCCCCCAATCGTTACTTTTCATGTAATGTCAAATTTCTGCCCTAGTTGCGCTACTGCTAATGGAGCCTCTAATATCCACAAGTTTCAACAACTGCTCTGGATCCATAATTAAAGGGTATTAAAATATTAGGATCTTATAAAATATAGTTGGAGTAACACAACAATTTATGGGTTCAACGAAATATAACTTATAATAATATCATGACTTATGGTAATGATTAATATACATTTAGCAAACTATTCAAGATTCAACCGACAATCACGGGTACAGAACTCACATTTTACAAAATTACAATTCAAATTTCAATATAGAGATTATAGGGTTATTAATTATTATCAAAATTGAATAAAAACCACTTACTGCAGTGCATAATGAAAACATTACAACACAACCAGGGTGACTTTAACCGTTAATTTTTGGTTCGGTTCCATAATTTGTTTTTGAACTTTATTTGCGATAAACGTTAAATCAACCTATGTTCAACAAACGGTTAAAGATTTAACGTTATAAATTAAATGGTTCACCGAACATTTTACTAGAAAACGTTAAAATTGTTTATGTTTTTTTGAAAATTTCGCCTAAAAACTGTAAAAAATTTAAAGTTCTTGAATGATGAATCTAATAAACGTTGTTAAATTATTCGTTCTTGTACATTTAATCAAAAGAACGTTTTGAAATAATACGTTCTTGAACATTTTTAACGAGAAGAACGTTTTGAAATAATACGTTCTTGAACATTTAATGAGAAGAACGTTTTGAAATAATACGTTCTTGAACATTTAATCAAAAGAACGTTGTACAGTAATATGTTCTCAAACGCTTTAAAGTTGTACGTTCTTCAGTATTTAATCAGAAGAACGTTTAAGAGTAGTATGTTCCAATTTGTTGAATTTTTATATGTTAACGTCTGTGAGACGGAGACGCCTATAATTTCATATTACTTAGCTTTATACCATTTAAGTACTTCAGTAGGTACCCTTTAATTACGATTTACGATTTACATTGTTTATCCTCTTCAAAGTTTTGTAAAAACTAAATATTGTTAAAAATGTTTTAGATTTTTAAATATATTAAATATATTTTTTTTTTTTGAGTTAAGGCTTTGATAACTGTGTCCATTAGCCAGTTACTGTAGTGGAAAGTTATGTTGTTTGAACACGTGTACGCGTGGCTAGGATTTGACACTAAAACTCGTGTGGTCACCCATCCGGGAACTAGTGACACCGGCCAAAATCCCAGAACATGTTTGTGATTAAAGCCTTACACTGTGTTACACCAGGCCACTTTTAAGTGTTTGTTTTACGTTCTCTTGACGTTTTAGATAATATATATTATACCTATCGGCTTATCGCTATCATGATAGACATTCGTTTATATATATATATATCAAACTTTATTGGAATTTCAAAAGTCAAAATATTCGATAGTTTTTACAATAGACTAGGTAATTAAAATTAATGATATTATGTGTCTAGTGTACAATCAATAAATGAGTTATACACTTTATAATACATTTTCTATCTATACTTGCTAAATGGATAGTATAATATACAGATAATCAATATTAAAACTGGTTTTAAATTGTATGATTCTATTATACGTATTTCATTACGTTTTGTAATCTACCTAACAGCCAAATGTCGTTTTTACATGAAACTGTTTTAGTGTTTTAATGACATCGTGAGTGTGTGCTTCAATTATTAAGTATTTTCCTAAATTAATATATATTAGGTATTACTTATTATATAATAAACTATAACAACATTAATAACTATGCCAAAAATTATGAATTGTGATGATCCAGTCAGACGGTACTTCAAATATCACTCTGAAGGTGAAAATGCGAATAAATCTACATGCAAAATTCAAAATTGCAATAAAATATTAGCAGTAAGTTTCAATTAAATAGGTAACATATTAATAAGTCTTACAATTTACATATATACTATATATGAAAACGGGTGTGACTCAAAGGTCAAGTGGCAAGTACACCTTAGTTAACCCTCGATTTGAATTTTTTTTTTTTAATTCACGTATATCCAATATCCATGTTTTAAAAACAATGTAACAAAAAAAAAAATATTAATATATGTAATAATACTTTAAGGGTAATCATTTGGGTAATTTGAAGCGTCACTTAAAGGTCTTTCATGCGTTAGAATATCAGCAAATATTATTGGAGGAAGATGAAATTAGTACAGATACTACAAATACCGTTACTATGTCATCGATTTCTTCAAATTCACCTGATTTATTTCCACCAACACAAAAGAGAGTAAGATACTAAGTTATCATCATTATTTTTAAATAATGCTTACCTATATACTTTTATAATATGTATATATAATTTATATTGTATTTTGATTATCTTTGAGTATAGTGAAATATTAACAAAAATTTGTTGTCATTTGTAGGTGCACAGTGCAGAGAAAACAACGAACGTGTCAATAAAACGCCGGGCAGTGATTGACGGCTGTATTGAAATGGTCACAATTAATGGTAGACCCTTAAAGATTATGGAGGACTCTGGTTTTAGAAAAATAGTAGATCCCATTTTTCGTTCGTTTGGATTGACTATGAATGGTGACGTTGTGCGCAATCATATTTGTATTCGGGCAAGTTTAGTCCGTCAAGCTATTACTGAACAAATGAAAAAAAAATTTTTTTGTATAAATATGGACACTGCAACTAGACTCGGCCGTACTATACTTGGCATAAATGTTCAGTTTATTCATGAAGGTAGGTGCCCACAAGTTATAAATAGAAAATATTATAATAATATATTAATTACTAGCTGAATAACCTGCCTTCACGCGGACCATATGCAGGAGTCTCAGCCGGGGCATTTTTAACAGATATTTATCCCACCTTACAATCGCCTTTGTTATTATTAAATAATTACACAGCTAGTAAATGCATTAATAAGGCACACTACAATATTATTTTTCTATCAATCGTATACATTTTCCTATACTTAAGGTTCAGCATTTTATAAGTCTATAGAATACCTAATTACCCTATATATATACATTAAATGTATACGTTTAATATATATAGTATATATTAGATAACTAAGATGACGCTAGACATATAATATTTTATTTGTAATATTTATTTTAAAATACCTATATCTATAAACTTTTTATTTAATTCTTGTTTACTCTTTATTTTTAGGAAAAATTATTATTAGGAACCTGGCTACGACAGAAGTTTATCAAACTACATCTACCAACTTAAAATGTGTGCTTTTAAAAACATTAGAAAAGTATAGCTTAGATCCTTCATTTATTTATTCTATTACAACAGACAATGGAGCGAATATGTTGAAAACTGTTTCATTACTTCGCGAAATGAATAGAGACTACGACATTAATGAAGAAATGTCTGAAAATGAATACAACGTTGAAGATAACCAAGTTCAAATCGACGAGGAGAACAGTAATAATTTTTCTGAATGTTCTGATGAAGATAATCATATAATAAATGAACATGAAAATAATCAAGATACATTTCCTTCAATCATCAACGATTTGGGTGCAGCAGTCAATACATCGGAGGTACTGAGAGGTATGCGATGTGCTGCTCACACTTTACAACTATCGATCCTAGATGTATTTAAGATAGAAAGTATAAAATCAACTATAAACCAATCACGGAAATTGGTGAAGACGTTGAGATTACAAAAAAATTTGGAAGCTCTCAAAAATATGAATTTAAAACGACCTGTAATTGATTGTGTAACTCGATGGGGATCAACATTTGATATGTTAGAAAGTGTATTAAGATGTCAACATTTTTGTCAGGTGTTTAGTAGACATCAAACGAGATTACACGTAGACAATGATTTTTGGACATCTACAAATGACCTAAAAATTGCTCTTGGACCAGCTAAAATAACTAGTTGTGTATTACAGGCTGAGCAATTATACCCAGGAGATTGTTTACTTCATTGGAAAAAATGCATTATTCACACGAGAAAAATAAGTAATTATTAATTCAATTATTTATTTATAAGTACAAAATCTAAGTAGTTGTTTTTTTATTTTATAAATTAATTGTATTTTATATTTTTTAGATTCATTTATTTCAAATAGTATCGTTGAAGCTATGCAAAGACGAGAAACTACTTTATTTAACTGTGATAGTTTCAAGTTGGCTATTTTTTTGGATGGTCGTGTCAATGTTTTATTAGATGAAAATACACTAAGAGAAGCTAAAAATCATTTGATACTCTTGTCTTCAGAATTACACAACATTGATCCTGTTATTAGAGAAGGGCCAACTATTTCAAATAATAATATTGAATGCAATGAAGTAGATGACTTAGAGCTTGAACTTCGTACGGCGGCAGCTGAACGGATTAGTGGTTTGATTAGTAGTCAAGACCAAGTTGTGTTGGACATCCAAAAGGAAATTGTAAATTTTATGCAACTTCCTAGGGAAGATAAAAGCAAAAACATTATGGATATTTGGACAAGACTTAAAAAAATGTATCCATTGATGTATGAATGCGCTTTGGTTGCTTTAGCATTACCAACTACTCAGGTAGGTAACTACAAACTACAGCAATGGCCAATTATTTATATAATAAAAACTACGAATTACGAATATCTGTCCTACACAATTTTATAATCTTTGATTTTAAGTAATACTCGTATTTTAGTTCCAAAAAAATATAAATATTTAAATGTTACATAGGTAATTATGAATTATCATTCTAATATTATAATACCTACAGCTAATTTTTTTTTGTTAAATAGGTCACAGTGGAACGTCTTTTTTCCAGTTTGAAATTCATATTGAATGATCAACGAAATAGGATGAACGCCAGTTTACTGGAAGACATAATGGTTGTACGATCAAACTATTTATTTGATAAAAGTTAAATATTAATCTACAGTACCTATTTTTATATAATATTTAAAGTATTCATTGATTATTATTTATTTTTTTATATTATTTATTCATTATTATTCATTTATAGTTAAAATTGATTATTATTTATTTATTTATTGTATTTATTTATTATTATTCATTCATGGTTTAAATTATTATTATTTATTTATCATTATTATTAATTGATGTACCTATTATGTTACTATATTATTACTCATAATAACTTATTACCTATAAATTATAATCTATATTATTATCATATTATTATCATATTATAACATTTTATGTTGTCAAAAATAAATGATCGGAAAAGTAGTCAAAAGATAATTAATAACGTTATTTTCAAAGTTTGAAGAACGGGTAAGTTCGTGATGTTCTATGTGTTAAAAGTTTGAAGAACATATTAGCTTATTGCGTTCTTCGTGTAATTGTTCAAAGAACTTAATAAGTTATAGCGTTTTTTTAGTAATATTGTTCATAGAACTTAATAAGTTATAACGTTTTTCTAGTAATTGTTCAAAGAACTTTATAGATTATAACGTTTTTCTAGTAATTGTTCAAAGAACTTAATAGGTTATGATGCTCCTCATGTCAATTATTTAAAAAACTTTAAAAATTATAACGTTTTTTATGAAAAAGTTCAGTAAACTTAATAGTTTATAATGTTATTTCATATGAAGACCAATGAGCTAAATTAAATATTTTGTTTCGTTCCATTATATTTTGGTTCATGAACAACAATAATGTTCTTTAACCGTTTTTTTGCGTTCCGTTCGGAAACCCTGAACACAACTTAAGATACCACTTTCTCTGTTCCCTATCTCACATTCTCACAACATAAAAAGTCGCTCTGCTGTATAGTAGGTTACAAGTGGGTCATTGTAATGTGTAATGGATGGTGTTAAATTTGAATTCAATGATATAATGTCATTGTATAAGATAAACAATTCTGAGCGAAAACGGTCAGTCAGCCTATGATATTACTAAGTATAATATTTGATGATATTATTGTAAATAAAGTAATTTATATATTTACCAATTTACTTGGACCCTTGTTTTAAATTTTCAATAATTAGCTATAAAAGTTGAACATTTTATAAATTTTTAACTACAAAATAATTATTAAATATGATGAATGTTGTCAAAATTCGACCTTTAAATGCTTATAAAAAAATGCTTATGTATTTTTGATATTTTTCAACTGCTATTGTTACAATATATCAGGAGCCTTGCATTAAATTTTCACGCTTTTTTACCCAACAAATAAAATATTATTGATATTTATAGGAAAAAAAACTAATAAAATTGAAAACTGAAAATGTCCGTAAACAGCTCAAAAAGAGTCAAAATATTTTCAAAATTGTATAGTGTATAGAAAATGAAAATATAAACATTCAGTACAATTTTCATGTATCTACAGTTATTCGTTTTTGAATTACAACAAAATAAAGAAACCACTACATGAAAAATAGAGTAAATATCCAATCTTGTAAAAATATGAACTTCAAACGCTTGTAAAAATTTAATTTGATTTGCTAGTAGACTCAAGAGTTCAGAAATCTCTCAACAGAGTACGCTACTATTCGCCCGGGAGCCTATTTTATTTCAAGTTTAAATGCGTAAATGTGTTGTTATATATTTAAAATGTAAATATAATGTTCATAATATGAATACAAAATAGAATATATCATTATTTTATAGATATAAAGTATAAACCAAGACAATATAATAATATTAATCATATCATCTTACTTATACTACGTTATAATGTTAAATATGTATATATGCAGACATGCAGTTATATTGAACATTATAAATTGAATAATAAATTTTCAACTACTAGTTTATTTATTTGTCAATAAGTTATCGATATATATTAATATAATTATAATTATAACTAGCTATAATTTTTAGGCTTTCATTTATGCTTATGAAAAAAACATAAAAATGTTCACCCAACGATATAAACATTTTATTGACATTTATACAAAAGAAAAATTAATTAACTTGACTTTTCGGTACTTTATTTTTGTATAATGTAGGAAAACTTGGAGGAATCTAATTAAATAAGTTTGTATTAAATTTTCAAATTTTTATTCAAATAAATACATTTTTGTATAGATTTCTTCTAACTAAAATAATTTGCAAATTTTCATGATTTTTTGAAAATTCTTACTTCAGACGTTCATAAAAAAATATTGTGGATTTACTCTCAAGTCTTTTTTTTTAATTTCGACCAACAACTTATGAGGAACCAACCTTGCACTTAATTTTCAAGTTTTTTGATCATTTAAAAAATCGAAATTATCCGTTGTCTATAAAACGCTCAAAAAGAGTTAAACGCTTTTAAAAATTGTATGGTGTATATAAATTAGTTATTGAAACATGATATGGAGAGTAGTCCTTTTGGTCATCCAGTGTCCACAAATATTTCAATTCATAATATGAAATCCCAGCCCTGTCCCCTATACTCTGATTTTAAAAGCCCAGGCCACCTTCATATTCTCTATGCAAAAAGTAAATTTAAGAAATATTTGTAAATCAAGACACAGTCTCTCTTTTGTATAAATATTTGTGATAGTACATTTCGTAATATTTTTTTATAATTTACTGTTATATTAATTTTGTATTTCTAATGATATATGTGCTGGTATTTATGGACAGCACTTGCACCATGGCCCCTTGATATAGTAATGAGGCGACCAGGCCCATCTCTTTTAGATAAATTATTAAATACCAACTCAATCAAGTCTTAAAATTTACATTTTACATTTATATTATGTAGATATGATATTTATGGACAGCACTTGCACCATGGTCCCTCTGACATATAGTAATGAGGCGACCAGGCCCATTTCTTTTAGATAAATTATTAAATACCTTAAAGTCTTCCAATTTTCATTTTACATTTATATTTTGTAGATAATTTGAAGAAAAATTTGAAATTAAAGAGCGACTGTGTGAAGTAACAAAATATGTGATGATATTTATGGACAGCACTTGCACCATGGCCCCTCGATATAGTAATGAGGCGACCAGGCCCATCTCTTTTAGATAAATTATTAAATACCAACTCAATCAAGTCTTCCAATTTACAAAATTTGAAATTAAAGAGAGACTGTGTGAAGTAACAAAATATGTGGTGTGACTTGTACATTTGAACACTTGTTATAATGTATTATATTAAACTTTAGTTAATTTTTAATAATGTACTATAATAAAC
The DNA here is from genome assembly GCA_949089665.1 of Macrosiphum euphorbiae. Classification (NCBI taxonomy): domain Eukaryota; kingdom Metazoa; phylum Arthropoda; class Insecta; order Hemiptera; family Aphididae; genus Macrosiphum; species Macrosiphum euphorbiae. The sequence goes on along the minus strand of CARXXK010000003.1, from coordinate 26,085,327 downwards.
ATTTGAACAATTATTACAATAAAAGTATTTTATAGGGAAACCTGGGTAAGACGAGGACTAGAGGTAAGATAATGTAATAGATAAAGTAATTATCTACCTATATATTTTTAATATGGTGTGATATTACCTATGTCAAATGTCAATATTTGAATATTGTAACAAGAGGTAAGTACGAAGTAGGAACTATTATTAATAGAATACCTATTAATATTAGCCATTTTCTAATATAGGTACTTTAATATTTCAAGCATTGAAGCTGTACAATATTATGGACCGTTTTGTTACGAAAAAAATTCGTCTAGATTTGGCAGCGGTGGAAACTGAAGAAAATGTTGACGAGCCACATTCAACAACTAACCAAGCTCCTAGTTATAAATAATGTATTATATTAAACTTTAGTTAATTTTTAATAATGTACTATAATAAACATTTGAACAATTATTACAATAAAAGTATTTTATAGAGAAACCTGGGTAAGACAAGGAATAGAGGTAGGATGGGACATCGTTGTATCTCAAAAACTATTGATTGTTGGGAAAATTTTTTTTTACAAAAAATGTGCTATGCTGGTCACACTTTAATAATATTATTTGATATCAACAAATAATTAAAGTGATACGGTGCACGTGCGTATTCAATATAACGGCCATAGGCGATGTAAAATTTTGCAGAATAATGGACATCACATAATCTGGGACATCACTATTATTACAACACCGTTGCCAATATGCTTAAAATGTTTTTATATTTTAGGTTCAATCGTTAGAAAACTAAATAGGTACCTACCTACCAAGTGTATAATAAAGAATTTTTTTTTGGTATACCAATTTTAATTATTATTTATTAATTTAAACAGTTTTTAATAAACGCGTTTTCATTCAGTATTTTTTCGAATTTTAACTTTTAAGTGCATATTTTCGAATACTTCAGTGCATATTTTAAATCATATTTTGCTTGTTTTTAGTGCATACATGTGTAATATATAACACTTTTTTTAATGAATTAAATTCACAGCCCTGCTAATTACTTTTACTTCCAATCATAGGTACCTACCACAGTTAATGTTAAATGTTAAATTGTCAACAATCAACTGCTTCTTCAACTTGATAACACTTATAAGGGATGTCAGATTTTTAGCGCACCATTTATTTCTCTCTCTGACCCACGCACAATCATATTTACGTTTAACAGAATCAACCAGAGCCGGTTCAAGGACTTAATTTCGTACAGGCATAAATATATATTTATAAGTAATTTTATAGTTGATAGGCCAACCTAAACTCCCAAACACAAATATTTTTTTTGCTTTACTGTTCAAAATTGAATACCAAAAAAATTTAGATTTTCTTTACTTTTTTAATAAAATAGAATTTTTTTATGTTGAATATATTATATAAAATTGTAAAAAATCGTATAATATTATATTATTAAATTATTCTTGTATATAATTTAAATATTATTAAAAACGAAAATTAGTTACTTATATGATTAGTGACTATATAACGAAAACTGATAAGTTTAAAAAATGTTAATGAACTATTTTATTTTTCGGCTAATAATGATCGCTTTACCCGTACGCTAGAAATCACTGGGTTAGTGTTGTTACTTTTAATATTAGATTGAATTAACCTATTATCAAACTTGAATATTTTAACCCTTTCACTGTTGAATTAATATTTTCCTGGGATAACATTTTAGTTTTCATTTATTTTTTTCGTATTGCATATATTGTTATACTTTAGGTATTAATAATGAATATATAGATATTTTTATTTTTTAGTAGATTAATTATAATTTTTTTTTCTTTAGATTTGTCTAATCGTTTATAATCATTTTTAAATTGTAATTATTTAGACGATCATTAGTCATAACTTATATAATAATTAAAATATCATCAAGTAACCAACGTAACGACATATGTAATTTTCTTAACTTAATATTTTTAATCTAACATTAAAAGTAACAACTTCGTTTTGGTTCTGTTATTCGTACATTAAGTATACCTACTACGTGTGGATCAAAGATGGAAAGCAAATAATGCGCTGACCATAGATATACAGGGCCGTATTAAGGGACAATGTATGGGGGAGCAAACATAAATATAATCGAATAACAAGCTACATAGTCTCAGTAGTCAGTACTGCAATATAATGGTAGGTGGCAATATCGTATAATGGACACATACTAGTTGCGGACGAATTATTCAGGTTAGGAATTATAATATTATAACAATTGCGGACACGAGCTTCGTTGTCATAATACTAATTGCGTACAGAGCTTTTTTTAATAAAAACTACGTTAGTTGTGGACACAAATATTTCCCTTCACCAATTAGTAGGTGGGGTTAAAAATATTTGTGTCTTGCAAAAGAGCAATCGTTGTTTTTAAAATGTTGTTGAATTATAGATTGTTTTAATTTTGTGGAAAAAATTGTTTATAAAATATTTATAGATTATCGTCATAGTTTTTAAAACAGCCTGTATATATGATATTCTACTGATTTCACCACGTGAATATTGGAACATTATCCGCAATTAGTAACTTATATTTGTGTCCGCAATTCGTATGTTACCTTTTTAGATTTCGTCCGCAACTCACATGGTTTTTGTCACTTTGTCCGCAATTCGGAAACACCGCGTATAATTCTGGCAGTTCGGTGCCCCGGCGGCTATTATATTACAAACGACATTTTTTTGCCACTCTTAATTATTTGGCCGTCCCTGCCACCTGGAGCAATTGCTCCTTTTGCCCCCCCTCCCCCGAATTCCCGGTTGGGATGTCATCGCCATAGATATATACAACAACTAGATAGCCGTCTTTATATTACAGTTGTGACCAATGTTGAAATCGGCCGCCATTTATAAAGCAGGCAATGTTTACGTTTATTTATATACATATATACTATGATAATATTATTTAGTAAACATTGCCTGCTTTGTAAATGGGGGGTCGACTTCGATGACAAAAAGGAGACGGCTATCTAGTTGTTGTATATATCTATGGCTCTGACATCCCAACCGGCAACCGATCTTTTTTATTCTATCCCATAAGTCAAGATTGTAAACCTATATCAACTCATAACGGTAGTTTCAGCCAAAGAGTCAAGTGACCTTTGCAATTCAAGATCCTTTACTACGCATTCGGCATTGTTAACATAACTATTCTACCTTCACACTTTTTCTTCCCCCTTCTCTCACAACTATTCAGGTTCAACCACTCTCATCCCACACCTCCATATGATCGGTATTCTGTCTATCCATCTTATCTTCAGTCTCTAACTTCGATAGCCACTCTCACTATATTTTATTATACAGTCACGGAGCCACCTAAACCTGTTCTCTCTTGTTTTCACTACAATATATGCCACAACACTACACAACCTTTAAAATAAATTAATAAATTTCCTATTCTATCCTCCTTTGTACCTCAACACCTAACTTAATATTCTAATATCTACTACACGCACTTCGCTAACCTAACCTAAAATTACATTTCTTTTTCGCATTTCCCTTACATATAAGCTAAATATTCTGAAATCCTGTTGACCTCTTTCCTTATCTTCGCCACATCATACACTTCCTAATTCCTATTCACTCAGTCTCTAGTTACCTACAAGTCATCGTACTTGATTATCGGTGAAAATATTTAAATATCATTGAACGAATTATCTACTCAAAAGAAGTACCTACATATCAATAATAGCATACCTGACCAATTTCCTAATTTTTATCACGACTTTATTGATAGCCAGAATAATGTTATACCAGTATAGTTACAATACAAATAATTGAAAAGTTGTAGGCAATAATATATCCCCTGATCAATTAACCAAAATAAAAAGAAACATACTGAAAAATAAGAAAATACATACCCCGCGTCCGTGGTGAATCAAAATCTGCTATAAAACTTAGTCTTCGAAACACTGCAACGTCCTCACATTTCAGTCTGCTTATGATATATTTTATTCCCAGCTAACAAATCTTCACTGACGAATTAAATACCATTTCTGAAATAACACGCAGCCTGCAGTAAAATATTCAACAATATTCTTATGACCTAAGCGTCACGGATATTATATTTTTATTTTTTTATGTATAATGTTTAATTTTTATTACACCTACCTAACTATTATGTGTTAGCAAGCCCAGTTAAGGATCAATTGGGCCCCGAGACACCATACACTAAGTGGGCCCCCTTTCAACTTTAACTTCAAAATAATTGTATTATTACATATTAACGACTTTATATTATTGTATAATTTTTTACTATGCAAAAAATATACAGAGTGAATCTTACGTCATACTCGTCATAGTACCAGTGGCGTATTTACGATTTTGGCGCCCCTTATTTTCTCAGTTTCCTTTTATTCAATATCATAAAACACTTTTAAGCCACCTTTAATTTAAAATTTACTTTAACCGGTATTAAATTCAATACCGACTCGAAAAAAATTGGATACCTGTATAATATTTAAAAACCGAAAATATAATTTAAAAAACGGTATTTTTTTTTTTTGAAAATCTTTGTATCTTGACATTTTTGAAAGTTTACTTTACACAAGCGATCGGACGCTAATAAAAAGTCAACCATTATAATAAAATAAACAAATTATAATTTAGATTTCAGCCTTTTAGCCTTTTTTTACAACAATTTAATAAAATACATATATATATATATATATATAATATAGAAATATGAAATATATTACTTATTAACTATGATCCTCGAAAGTTTAGTATAATATGCGTTAGTACTTTTAACTGAAATACCTAATTTACAAGAGCTAAATATTTATAACTACCTAGGTATATACTTAATAGTTAAATCAGTAATCGAAAATACTCAGAAAAAAAAACTTAATGATAATTGTGTTTACCAATACAGTTCATTATTTATAGTAATTTTTCATGATATCAAATTGAGAACAATTTTATTTTATAATTATTATTTTTTAAGTAATAATAATTTATCTACTACCTATACCTCTATCTACTTCAATAAATATATTTTTTTTAATGTATTGGAAGCGTTAAAAAAATATATTTTGGGGATAAAGATGGTCCCCCAAAATCAATGGGCTCCGTACCGTGACACCCTTGCCCCCTTAATCCGGGCTCGTGTGTTAGTTTGTATTTTAGAGTGGACTACGGGAGCAATGAATATTTTGATTTTACAATGATTTGTATATGATTCTCGTATAACGATTTTCTTATTTTGTTGTTATTCAATAACTATTAACTGTCGGTATTTAAAATGTCCATCAAATGATCAAACTATCATAATATATATTATATAATGTTCAAAATATTTCGACTCGTTTTCAGTGATTTATAGACATTTGAATTATGAAATGTTTTTAGTTCTGTATGCTATGAATTTTATTCGTTGGGTCCAAAAGCTTAAAGATAATACAAAGTTAATCGTAAGTTGATATAATAGCAGTTAAAAAATATTAGAAATATACAGTCACTTTTTTATTTACGGGCATTTAAAATTCAAATTTCTACAAAATTCATCATAATCTTGACAATTTTAAAAATATTTTGTAGTCAGATATTCATACAAAAATTTCTTATTTGTTTATCTATAATATGAAAATGTAATAAGAGTTTATTCATGAGTAGTTATAATAGCAATTGAGAAACAATTAAGATCCATATAAGATCCATTTTTTTAAGAAATTTAAGTTCAATTTTTAACAAAATCTATCAAATTTATAGTTTACAAATTACTATTTAGTAGTAAAATTTATAAAATGTTCAACTTTTATTGGTAACGATTGAAAATGTAAAACAAGAATTCTCAAAAATAGTTCATACTTCATAGTGAGTGTTCATACTCTAACAAAAAAAAACTAAATAATTTATTAAAAACACAGTTAATTTTCACAGACATTATAAGTTCAAATTTGGACGAAATTACTTATTAAAACAAAGAATAACGATTTTAGTTATTTTGTTGTAATTTAAAAATAGTAGGTGTTCGTGGATTTATAAAACTTTTAAGGCCGTTCTTACAAATGTTAAATTTAACCTACACATAACCCGTATAATCCTGCAGGTAATAAAATCTGTTATTAGTCGGTTAGCGTTAACCGACACTTTACCGGACATTGTAAGAACGGCCCTCAGAGTATATTATTATAATTTGTATACACGAATACACGATGACACTTTTAAATGTAATTTTTTGGGCAAAAATGACTATAAACTACTGCTGTACTAATGCTTAATAATCTGTAGCCAATGTGGTTATGATCATAAAAAATTATTCCACTTAAATTTAAAATACTTTATGTTTTATTATTTTTTTATAGCGAAATATGATTTATTTTTTACCATATATTTTAGAAAAAATGAAAGTAAAATTAAGCCCCAAAAGAATATGAAAAAAACTTACTTTAATAAGTTTAATTATCGACTCTTTCGGCGGAATCCGTGATGTGTGTGAACTGTGACGCCGATGACGAAACGCTCCAGAGAATACAAAACTTAAAATATTGTGATTTTTGAAAATTAAAATTATAAGGAACGCAGTAAGATTTTTGCTCATATCTGCTTTGCTTGTTGAAATTTTGGAATTTTTAATGACGATTGTGTCTGCTGCAATGACCGAGATTTGCCATGGAATATAAATGAACAATGATAGATATTATACTAGGTACGTCATATGATGAATCCACGGATATCATATAATGCAACTTTTTATATCCAAGAGTTCCATGTTAAGGAACAATATTTGTTTGTTGAAATTTTGTACGACAAAAATCAAAATAGTTTATAATTTTGAATTTGAATTATAATAATAGGTATCAAATATGATATATTATTGGAATTTTTATTTTCGTTTATTAATTTAATTATTTATTAATATGGTGAATAGATATCTGCAGAAGTACAAGCATATTTTTATAAAAGCTTATTGTATTTTATAAATCATTAAATAAAAATGTGATTACTGGATTTTAGGTAACATAAATGTATACTCAGTAAATTCATCAAATTTACAGTATCGGCTATAATACCAAGTGGAACGATGAATATTTTGATTTTACTATGATGTGTACCTATTTAATTTTTAATTTTTTTTTTATTATTTCTTTGTTGTGTTTGATGTGTACACAGTCAAATTCGACCTTCGTTTTCCATGCATAATATATTATAGGTACTCCGTATGTAATCAATGATCATATTTATTATTTTTAAGTTTCTTTGTATCCAGTAAATAATAATATAGGAAGTTGTATTTTAAAATAATAATTTTTTGTTTGTATTAAATACATACACCATAATAGGGAACTAAAATTGTCATTTATCGTTAAAATAATAAATTTTGTGGGGGACGAGGTGGCCGAGCCGTCAACGCGTCGGCTGCGGCGCTGCCGGTTCGGGTTCGATCCTCGACCACTGGGCGACATTTTTCTCCGGGCAAGTCACGGTGTCCGGAGAACAAGTGCCGCCATCCCCCACTCCGGGGCATGGCAGAAACCTACGGGTGCCCCATTCGAAATTCTGCCAAAACACAAACACTCACGTGTAAACCCCCACCAACAAAAAAACCCTACCATCACCACCTTACAACCTACTAACAGCTAATGGCCATAGATGCCGGGCTTAAGGATCAATAAAAAAAAAAAAAAAAAATACATTTTGTGAAAAATTCAATTTTTGTAGAAAAGTGTTTTGTGTAGGCATAATAAATGTTCCATTAAAATTTAAAAAATTCAAAAATTAGAATATAGGCACTACAGTTTCCAGCTTCTACTACAACATTACGTTGAATTATGTTTTTAATTATTAAAATGCCTAGAAAGTAAACGTAAGTCCCGAAATAATATGAAAACAAACTTACGCTGAAACATTGACTCTTCCGGTGAAACCTAGGTAGAGTGCATCAACAATGCAAACGTCCAGTACGTGAAGCGACCGAAAAAACAGCTATCTTCATCCGTCTTCATCTCGTTCCGAACTGTAACTTGAAACTATCGAAATATTTCTTGAAAAATACCTGAACATAACGAAATGTGCGAATTCGTGTTAAAACTTATACATTATAATATATACTAACGAACTATCTGTATATATTGATGGCTTATTATTTTTTTTTTCACTAAAATTATTAGAATTGTTAATCGTCGCAGACGAATGTCGACAATTGGCGATTGCCATAGATGATATAAAATATATTATTTAATATGATAATCCATAGAACTTCTACACTCAACACACATACACGGTCTATTGATACACCGTGTGTTCTTTTACAGAAATCTTTGTGGTCTGCAATGTATTCTTGTTTTCTATTTCAGTTATTTATCGTATACTAAATTTAACCAAACTAATTAGTCCTTAAGTTTATAGACATCACAAATATATACTATAAATAGAGTATATTATTATAATTTATATACACGAATACACTATGACACTTTTAAATGTAATTTTTTGGGAAAAAATGACTATAATCTACTGCTGTACTAATGCTTAATAATCTGCAGTCTGCACTTTGTTCCGGTGATTTTACACGTAATATAATAAAATTGATACTAGTGATTTGTACCCGATTGTTTAATTCAATTATTTACAAGATTTCAATAAAAAAATATCTATGAAGTATAAACATCCGCATTTCTATTAACTATAAATTCTTAATTGTATGAGCCATACATATTACATATATTTTTCGAAAAAATTATTTAATGTCTCACGGGTTGATCTAGCAACTGACTGCTACGACAACTGTACAATTTTTTTAAGCATAATCCGTTTTGATAACATCCAGAAAAGAGTTTGTCTTAAGACTGTCTGTCTTGATAACAACTAATTTAATTTAAAGTGTATTGTTATATTATATGATAACGGAAAATAATAATTATAGTAAAATATATAATTGCAAAACATTTAATATCTAGCTATATAGGGTATAAACTACACTACAAAATTTGTGAGTATGCTAATAAAATACAAGAGGTTTATAATGTATTTATAAAATAAAAAGTATAAAAAAGTATATAAAATATAAAGATTGATAACATTATATTGTTTTAAATACTTCACGCAAAACCTAAGGTGATACCCGGCTTATAGTATACCTATGCAAAAAGGCACTTATTAAACTTGGAGTAGTGAAACGAAGACGGACTTTGGACTGTTCGGTCTCGCGTATTTTATACATGGCGCTTTTAGGATTAAACTTATAAATGCTTCTACGTCACCCAGTTAACAGATTGTCCGGGGCAATAAATATTTAATTTAAGTGTTAAAGTAAATGTAAAATACTAAAATAGCAATAATATGAAAACAAACTTACGCGTAAACATCGACTCTTCCGGTGAAATCTAGCTAGAGTGCCGCCGTCGCCGAAAAAAACGGCTATCTTCATCCATCATCATCTTGCTCAGAACTGAAACTTGAAAGTATCGAAATATTTAATGAAAATAATCTGACCATAACGAAATGTGTGAATTTGTGCTAACAAACTGTCCGTATATATTGATCGCTTATTATTTTTTTGTTCACTGAAATTATTAGAATTGTTAATCGTCGCCGACGGGCGACGAATGTCGACAATAATTGACGATAGCCATAGATATTATTATAAAATATATAATTTACTAAGATAAATCCATAGAACTTATATACTATACTCAGTACCTAATCGGTCTTTGTTAAATCGTACGTACTTTTACAGAAATTTTTGTGATCAGTAATGTACTTATTCTGGTTTTATATTTCATTCGTAGTTCTCATGCCAAATTTAACTATCCGAAACTGGTCCGCAAATGTATAGACATTCTATTAAATTACAATTTGAATTATTATAAGTGTCCTTTGTGGTACTTGCCAAAAACTTGACTATACCGGGATTTAAATTTAAAAAAAAATGTGATTTAGGTAACCTATTGGCTATTGATCTATTATAAAATAGAAACTGAACCTACCAATAATATCACTATATAAAATAATTAAATGTGATCATTTGAAGACAATTTCTTAAAACCTCTAAAATATTCTTTAATTTAGTGTTATAAATTTATAATCTAGTTAAGCGCTCAAGCAAATTTTTCAATTTTTTTTTTTTTCGGTAACCCATGTGTTGCGACCAGTTAAGATGTATATCTATGATGCAAAAATTAACTGCCGAAAATTATTAGTTTTTAGGGTAAAGCTTTACGAAGTCACGATTTTCGGTGTTTTAAGTGCTTGTAAAAATTTTGTTTTTTTAAAAAGAAAATCACCATCATTATTTATTTTTGTATAGGTACCTAAAATATAAAAAATATTATATTATACATAGACTTCAGGGCCCCGCATACATTGAATGTGTCCGGGGTCCCAAGAATTGAAGAATCCTAGTTGCGGCACTGGTAGGTACCATCTATTAACTATTAAGTAGATATTACATGTATTTTTACTGCTATTAATTATTATTATATTTTGTAATATTCGAAAGTAGAAAGTTATTAGTTATGACAAATCGATTTTCTTTTATAAATAGTATGTTTATTATTATTTATATTTGTTTCTTAATAATTAATAAAAGAACTCTTTTATAGTGAAAATTGATCATCATATTACTTGACCAAGGAGAAACAAAGTACATTTATACGTATCTATATATATAATCACCCTCAATTGCGTGTTTAAATGTCACGTTTTTTATAAAATATAATAGGTACTGTTTCCTCTAGTAATACTCGTTTTTACCTACAGCTTTTTCCACAGCGGTTATACAGCGCATAGTTGTCACCGGTGATATAACCGCTGTGGAAAAAGCTGTAGGTAAAAACGAGTATTACTAGAGGAAACGGGAACGACCACGACGTGGCGCAAGCCCCGGAAAAGAGCCGAAGTCGGTGCCGATGCACGAAACGGTTCAACAAACGAGAGGACAAAAAAAATGTCTGCCCGGCGGACTCCAAAAAAAGGCGAGCCTAAACGGAGGATTTGTTCAAAGTGTCCGGCGAACAAAACGGCGTCTAGCTGGACACAAAAGAGCTGTGAACTCAGGACAAAAGCTCACCTTGGCGTATTACACAGGCGTAATAAAGGCGAGAGGGGAGGGATCCAAGGCTGCAGCGACGTTTAAAACTGTGGAATTAATAGCCAATGATCTGCAGTAACTGACAGAGGTTACTTCTGCCCTGCGGTCAGAATTCTAGCCCTGGATCAAAAGAAGTGTTTATGTAAAAAGATGATACCTACGGGCTACGAACCTCTCACAAAACTGAACATAATCTATGTTCGGTCTATGTCGGGAACACCGCAACAAAACATTCGCAGTGCAAAGGACTTCGGCCGACTCCACAGTGTGCGACGACTAGGTCGGACAGCGCTTACTATCACGTCCGTTGCTGCAGTATCTCCACATCCACCTTTGGTAACCATGATGTCCTGTAAACCTGAACCGGTCGTCTCGTGCTCCAGCGGTTTTGCCGACTCGGCATCACCGATTAATTGTGTTTCTGAAGTGTTCGGTATCGAACTCAAATGCTGGGCGTCGAAATCGAGTGGCAGAACATGTGTCAAAGTCGACGTGAAGGGTAACAGGGAGTCGAAGTCGCTAGCTCTTACAGCAGCAGGTCTCAATTCTTCACTGTTAGTCGATGATTCGGCCGATGGCGAATCCGTCAAAACTTGCATCTCGGTGATGGAAGCGACGGACGGAATCGCTTCTGGTGCATCGCCCATGGACTTTGTTTCGAATGCCATGTTTGGCATCGATTTGCTTCGCCTTTGAAAACTCTTGATATCGTCGATTTTCAGGGTTATCGGACGATTTTCAAGCAGATCTCTAAATACTTGCGTCATTGAAGCGGTTTCGGACAGAGGGGATTCAAAAGCGGAAATCGACTGCAGCGAAATGTTTGGCAACGATGCGTATCGCCTATGAAGCTTCAAACTGGTGACCACACTCTCTTCCAACACTTTAGACCGATTTTCCCAGAGGTCTTCAAAAACCTGGATCATTATTTCTGTGGCGGACTGTTTATTAACATCGGACGAACTCTTCACGGCTTCGTTAGTCGACATAATGTTGATCTGATGTTTATATATTATACAAAACTAAGGTACGTAATAAGTCTTGCACTGTATTATAATTAATGTTCGTTGTAACAAATATAGGTACTGATAGAACAGACTGATATACAATTAATACGAATTATAAAACAGCTTCAGTGTAAATAATATTAAAAACCGTGATACTATCATAGATATATAATAGTACACTTTAGAAGTTTCAAGTACCCACGAATAATATTATTCAATCACAACAAAATAACTAAAATAGTTATTCTAGGTTTTTTAATATGTAATTTCGTCCAAATTTGAATTTAAAATGTCTGTAAAAAATAACTGTGTTTATATATTTTTTAGATTTTTTGGTTACAGTATGAACTATTTATGAGAACCTTTGTTTTAAATTTGCAATCCTTAGCTATAAAAACTGAACATTTTATAATTTATTAATTACAATGATTGATAATTTTCGAGATTTTGATAAATTTTGTCACAAATTAGATCTTTAAATGCTTATAAAAAAAAATTGTGCCTATGTATTTTTAATATTTTTCAATTGCTATTGTAAAAATATATCAGGAGCCTTCTATTAAATTTTTACACTTTTTGGCCTAACAGATAAAACTTAATTGATATTTATAGAAAAAAAAACTAAAAAAATTGAAAATTGAAAATGTCCGTAAACAGCTCAAAAAGAGTCAAAATATTTTCAAAATTGTATGGTGTATAAGAAATGCTAATTTAAACATTCGGTGAAATTTTCATGTATCTACAGTTATTCGTTTTTGAATTACAACAAAATAAGGAAATCGCTACATAAGAAATCGAGTGATATCCAATGTTGTAAAAATTTGAATTTCAAACGCTCATAAAAATTTAATTTGACTTTCTTATAAACATTTTTTTTTTGATATAGGTAGATAATTTTATAAGGAATCTTGTATTACATTTTCAAATCTTAAATTTAACTCAAAATAATTTGCTAATTTTCGTGATTTTTCCATATTTTGTCAATTTTTGAACTTTAAATGCTTATAAAAAAAATTGTGACTAAGGATTTTTAATATTTTTCATCTGCCTTTGAAACAATATACTATGAGCCTTCTATTAAATTTTCAACTTTTCGCAACCAACAAATAAAATTTTATTGATATTTTTAGAAAAAAAACTAAAAAAAGATGGAAAATGAAAATGTCCCTAAACAGTTTAAAATAAATCAAAATATTTTGAAAATGTTATCGTGTAAGTATACTAAATTCAAACAGTCAAAACTCAAAACAGTCGAACTCAAGTAGACATGACGATAAATTCAAATCTGTTTTTAGAATTCATATCGCTTCACTCTGTTGTTGTTATAGATCAATCGGTACGATGGAATGAAAACACGTTTAAATAATAGGTTCCACGTGTGTCAGATAATGACAGCAAATCACCGCTTCTAAAAATCTTCTAAAAAGTTTAAAGTAGTGATCATTGCGAGCGTGGCGCAGCCTGTGGCAGTTTAATCGTACAACTCGTTTCGGGATGTTTTCAGAAGTGGAGTTTGGTCTCCTTATTCTATAGTAATCTAGTCTTCATCGTTAATGGCATCAGTCGTATTGTAACACATGATAATGAATACTTATCAGTGATCATTATAAAAACATTTTTTTATTTTTATACCTAATACAATAATCTTAACTTCAACAATAAACCATTTTCCGATAAAATAATGCTCAACTAGGACATTTGGTAATAGCCAAAAGGAGGTGTATTATTATCACCTTAATACTGAACACAACGCTGTAACCTTCATTGTCTGAATTGCACGTCTTGGTGGTTTTGTATCCAAAGTAATAAGTACCTATTCGAAAATAATGGCTTCAAAAGTGATTTCGGTGTACGAAAATACACAAAAGCTGGGCGCAGAACTGGCCAAAAATCTCTCGGAACTTGCTAATGATGTACTGGCTGAAGGAGGAAATGCTGTTTTTAAAATTGGACTTTCTGGTATAACTATTTGTGTATTATTTTAACTGTACGGGAAATGCATGAGATTGCCACAATAAATGTTTTAAGGTGGATCGGTCGTGTCGCTGTTATCCGAATATTTAGCCAAAGTTGAAACAGATTGGTCCAAGTGGAGATTTTTTTTTTGCGACGAAAGACTGGTGGATTTTAGTGATCCGGAGTCTACATTTGCTCAATATAGAGACAAATTTATCTGTAACCTTCCCATCAGTGAAGAACAATTCATTAAAATAAATCCTCAACTTTCTGGTAAACACCAAGTGAATGTTCTGCATGTGTTGATTAATTATTTGTACGAATAAATTGTTGGATTTTGTATTGCAGTTGACGAGGCAGCTAAAGATTACATCCAAAAGATATCAGTATATTTTGCACCCTACGATTTGCCTCGGTTTGACGCATTGATATTGGGTGTTGGTCCTGATGGACATACATGTTCTTTGTTCCCTGGACACAAATTATGTGAAGAAACATCAGTATGGGTAGCTCCAATTTCTGATTCACCAAAGCCTCCTTCAAACAGAATAACTTTTACATTTCCAATCCTCAACAATGCCAGATACTGTGCGTTTATAGCAACCGGGAGCTCAAAAGCTGATATTTTGAAGGTATAATTGAGAATGTAAATTTCACAAATACTAAGATCATTACATTGTATTATTTTTTGTTATATATTAGCGCATTCTTAAAGACGGTGAACAATTACCAGCCAATTGTGTACAGCCAATAAATGGTAGTGTACAATGGTTATTAGATGAAGCTGCAGCCAAGCTATTACAAGAAGAAACATCTCTGTAAATTATTTATGTTATTTTAAACAAGGTATTGGTTAAGAATGGAAATTATTTATTTTTTAAATTTTGGTGTCTGATAAATTTTATCCTGATAAAATGTATACTCTATTTGTATTTATTTTATGTTATGTGTAAAAGAAAACATCTATCAAGAAGTAAATGATTTATAAGTTATAACTACTAAAAATGTTTTATTTAGTGTAAAAAGCTTTTCATAATTTTTTCTTTTTACTTTTGACCTTTATTATAAAATTACTAAGGTCATTGAAAATCATAACCATAATAAGTTTAACTCATCCAGTCCATCTTGGCACTCAGCAACTGATATGGTTTTAAAAAAAAAAACTGGTCTGAAAACTAGTTTTTTTTATAATCGTAACGGTTGCCGAATGCCGAATAAACTAGACATCAGAATTTTAACCAAATAGTTTGTTTCATTGATGTCATGACTTCACATACGCAGAATTAGACTTCAGTTTAAGTGGATGCTCCCAACTAAAATATAGATTTAGAAGGTTTATTTTAAAGATTTCAATACTTTTGTGTATTTACACAATGTATTGTCTTATTTGTTTGTATTAAGTTAGTAATATATTATAGTAAGATATTATTTCCATAAGCAAAATGTTATATTAGGAATTCATACATTTTAAAGAAATATTTTAGATTTTTTAAATGTATAGTACCTAAAGAACTATTTTTTTATAACAATCCATATTTTGACAAAAAATTTTAAAAATATTTTAATATACAATTTCTTGGTAATTTTGTAGGTCATATAATTATTTGCAAAAACTAATTACATTATATTATTACTGGGTTTATCATTATTTAATTATGGCAGCCGATGGATACTGTTGACCGGCATTTACTCAAACATGCATACTGCATAGGTACCTACCTCAGTATATTAATTCATTGTTTAAATTAAATATCAACTCCACACACATAATAACTAAACAATTTTTAATTTGTTCATAATTTAACTATGTATTAGTTAAATTAAATATAAAGTAATAATAATATTTTTCCCTATTCGAAACATATTTTTACAGATGTTTATTGTTCAGGGGGTGCTAAAGTATAACCGACACACATAGCTCATATGTGAAATTATATGGAACTCCAAAAAGTAAACACAAGTATAAGATAGTTATAATTATTATAATATTTATTGAAAAATTCTAACAAGTCTATACGCTAAGTTTTAAATTTATATTGTAAAAAAGAAATAGTGAGATTTTAAAGCCATTGTATATTATTTTAATTTTATAAATATTCAACTTAAATTTTATAAAACAAATAAATCTTATCATCTTAATTAAATTATAAAGCACTTTTCTTTAATAATTATATATTGAGTATAAGAAATCATACTAAGACTTACATGGACCACCAGAGAAATATTAATAGCATAGAGCAAATACTGATTAATGCAATATTTAAGATTTAAATAAGACTTGCTTATGTAAACTACATTATAAATAAATTGTATATAATTATAATTCACAGATGTCAATGTTTAGGAAAGGTAATATTAGCATATTATACAATATTTTGCCTATAAATGAAATTATTTGTGATAATAATTCTAATTTTAGCAAACATTAATCTTTAATAATATATAAACCATAATCAGTCTTATCTATACATATTTGTAACATAAAAATATTATGTTCTGTCATATTATAATATGTTAAGTAATTAATTTTATCAACTAAAATATAAAGAAAACTTAAATTTATAAATGTATTATAGATATAAAATAAATTGGAGCTTATGCCTAATAGATTCTAGTCGTATTTATATGAATTTAAGTATTAAAAATAATGATTTCATAATCTATTAAATAGATAGATAATAAATAAACTATAATTTGTATAACACTTAAAATAATTATTTAAAAACTTCTTCATAATTATTATAAATGTATATGATAATGGAATGATATACATATATTATGAATAATGTATATTACATTTTAATTTTTAACTAAGATGATAAATAGTTTTCACATTATTATAAATGAAATATTTTAAATGCTTCAATTTCAACAGCACATAAATAAATAAATTATTAGAAAAAATAGTATGTAAATAATTTAAGCAAACATTTTTTTTTTTTTTTTTTTGACACATTGCTCAATAATTGGTTAATAAATTAATTTAATTTGAGCACCGTATATATTATTGAGTTAAAACTAAAAAAATATGTACACCATAAAATATCATCAAAATGAAGAGTAAAAATTATTGATAAAAAGAACCAATAAGATAAATCTTGTTTACAAAATTGAAAAACATTTATTTTTGAACAAAGAGAACAAAAAAAGTTTTACAAACAACAATATTTTACAAAACAAAAGTGTCACGCATGACTAGGAACAAACTTAAACAATTTTTTTGAAAAAAAAAAAAGTATAATTTTTAAGAGGTTGAGTTAAAATCAGTTAAATTGTTGATAAAGAAGATTAGGTTAAAAATTACAATACATTTATTAACCTTGAGAATATTCTTTTAATATGATGACCAATTCTAAATGTATAGCAGGCAAGTCAAAGAATTTAAAGACAATAATATTTAATCTCTTTAATTGGATTTCATAATAAACCTATTTAATTTATCTTGGAAAAATTATGTTGCATCTGGAATGTTGGTAGAAAAAGCATTCATTTTAGAGACAAAAAAATTAAGAAAAGTTTACAAGAATCTATTACATTATGTTGAGCCTAAATTTGATTGGTAACAATATCAAGATGTATTTTAAAAACAAGCATTGTGTGATATATAATTACATATTAGAATAATTATTAATTATAATATAAATATTATTTATGTTAGCATTCAACATGATCTCAACATAGTTAATAATCAAACTTAATATTTTTTCTATCCTTATGGCTATGGTAACCATTACTGTAATGTATAATTTCTACCCTTTCAGATCACTTTTCTTCAAGACATATTGCCCAACATTTAACCACCAATAAATGTTTGTAAAATTTAAGATTATATTTTAAAAATACGAAGGAGAATAATTATTGAATGTCAAGAGATAAATAAATATGAAGAAGTTCAAATAACTTATGTTACGACATAGTAACCCCAAGTGCTTCACGACATCGTTCATAAACGACATAACTTATACTAACAGCAGGTGCTACTTTCATAAAATTTGGAGTTATGCCTCTATACAAGCCAACCATACCTTCTTTTACCCAAATTTCTCTAAATACTGACATCATTGTCCTTGTATCGGGACCTTCTAAATCTGAAACAATAATAGACCAATTACCTATTGATGAAATAATAAACAATATAAAAGTAATTACTTACAAGGTGCCTGGAGACGCGTACGGACAAGAGCTAAAGGGTATGAACACACTTGGCCACAAGTACTAGAAACAGTTCCACAAGCTAATAATAATGGCATTCCAGGTTTTTCACCATTATTATGTGAAGCAATATAGTTATTTTTTAATGTCTATAAAATAAAAATATGTCTGTATAAATAATTTATAATATTTAATAAATAGAACATGATTGGTAAAATAATACAGTTTTAATGAATAATTTGACTACCTAACTTGTATTAATCGAAATAAGAATTCAAAACATCTACAAATATTGTATAACAACCAACAGTGGCTTGGCAAAATTGATATTTTTAAGAAGAAAGTCTAATATTCCATAAAAATACCTAGTAAAGGACTTTACTGTCATATTTTTAACTACATGTTGTGACAAATACTAAAATACTAGTTAATCAAAAATGTTATCCATTGGCAATCCACCACCCCTAACAGAGGTAGCTGCCTCACAATTACCCCTTTTGTCACATCACTGCTAACCATAATTTATTGTAAGTTATAAACAGTTAAGAATAATAATTCAACAAATTTATAGTGAGGAAATAATAAAATATATTATTACTAATTTGCAGTTATTTTGTTTATATAAAATGCATTTCAAACAAAATTTGAAACAATATTATTTCATTAATAAAATAAATTAGGTATACTTTGATTAGGAAAATATTTAAAAAAATTAGAAATATAGTATTATAAATTAATTAACATAATATGAAAATTTAATTATTGTTAAAATATTATAATATTATAGAAGCTTTTTTAGATTACTGATATATAATTATTAATTAATAATATTATCTCAAACTTAATAGTCTAAAGGATATCGGAGTACTATTTGTTTAATGCTTATGGCCCATATGCAATGCAACTTGGCAAATTTTGCGTTCATAAGAATCAATTTTGAATGGTGAAGTCTTAAAGCTAAATAATTATCTGTGTTTGTATGTTGATTTTTTTACAATAAATAATTTTGCCTATGATGTGAGCATTTTTAAAGTGTAATATTTTACAAACCTACAACTCGCATAAAAATTGAAATATGGTAAAAAAAAAACAATGCTCAAACATAAGTTTGATGATAGATCACTCTAAAATCAAAGCAAAATTGGTTCTGCAGAATAAATATTTTTTGTTGCTCGTAAGTCAGAGAGAAAAAACAGTTAATGCTCCGACATCCTCTTGAATGTACCTGCTTAATACAAAGTTATATACTAAGTGATCTATTTTAGTCTCAACACTCCTTATTTCAAAAGCTTACATTTTTAGACATAAATGTTTGCCTACAAAACAACATTATATCATGAACATTTTTAAAGTTTTTTAAATATTTTAATACATAAATAATAAATTGTATTATAAAATATTGTTTTCCAATGAAAACAAAATATATAAAAATGAAATTTTTAAAAAAGTAATGAGTGTGAACACTTAGACGGATCACGTTGTGAACTTGAAAATAATTACCTCATAAACTGCAAGGTCAATACCAGCGTACGGAAGTATACCTAAAAGATTGGGTACATAACCCCTGTAAAAACTCCGTATACCTTCACGGTAATACATTTTTTGGATACAATCAAATATACCTTTGTATTGATTACTTTTTCTAATGGCTAATCTTGTTTTTAAAACCTAAAATAAAAAAGACATAAATATAATTCTAATTATAAAATATAAAAGTAACATACTTCTAAGGGATAAATTAATGATTGACTAAAACCTCCTGCAAGTGATCCTGCCATAAATCTTTCAAATATTGTTAAGTCTTTAGTTCTCGAACCTCTAATAAGGCGCTTAGCTTGTTCATAAGCCATAAATTTAAACGCAGACTCTGGAGCTATCTTGAGTACATTAATACCATTTCCACGCCACATGCCTCGTTTGCCACCTTCTTTTAACATGCTTTTGAAACATGTTGTTATATTGCTATGTTGATTTCCGTATACCTAAGAAACATTTTAAGCTATTTTTATAGTTAAGTAATAATTTTCATAATAATCATTTCAAAGATACTAAATAACATTACTTTGTATCTATTTAAATTCAAGTGAATTGAAGAAGTATTGTTTTGCTTAAAATATTATAAGATATGTAATAATAATATATAGCAATTTGGATTAAACTATAGATTATTTTTGTATCAATTAAATGAGTTAACATTGTCTTACTTGTAAAAATACTTTAAGCCTATCTAAAGGCGCAGTAAAAGTTCTTGAGACAGCGCCAGCTACACCACCAGATACAAGATGCCGCCACCACATCCCTGTTATCATCTCAGCTTGGGTGAAATCATCTGGCACATTCATGTCCTCCCCAATGTCTATACACTAAAAATACAATTTTAGCAATCATTTTTATATCTTGCAGTATTTACAATAAATACACTTTTTTTCAGAATACAGTCTATATACAATATAAATCTGATTAGCGATACAGGTATAATTCAAAACTGTTATGAAATTATGACTTTTGAGGGGAATTATTTTATTCGATCTTATTATTTTTACTATAATCAATAAACCTATATCATTATATTATGATTGAATAATAATTAAGTTTAAATCATTCATTTTATTAAAACTGAATAATAATAGGTAGATTATACGAATGTGTAATAGATTTTTTTTACAAAAATTCAGTAAGAATTATATCACATTGGAATTTTCCCGAATTACTTAGGAATATTGGTTATTTCTTAATTATATTTTATTAATAGTGTCAAACAAAAAAACGGTTTTGACCTTGGGTTAAGTGAGCTCAACCTACAGATACCTGCCAAGTGCATAGTACATTATTAGCAATATATTAAAATCTTGTTTAAATTAGTTTTATTAAATCAGTTTCAGTATTTATTTACAAAACTAATTAATATAATTCATTTTTTTTTAATATCAACATCATAAAATATAATTAAAAAAATTAAATATACAATTTTTTTTAAAAATGTTAAATGTTAAAACAATAGGATTGGTTAGCAACACATTATAACTTATATTAGTTAGTTATTCATAATTTTAAAAATTAATATACAGTAATATTATACTTTATCATGAAAATTATTAAGCTAAAAAGTAGGTAATAATAAGATGTATTAATTTATCTTTTACAGCTGATAAGATTAAAAGCAATTAAATAAACAAGGAAGAGTTCTTGATAAAATTGCATATTTAAACATTAGACCAAAGTCCCAAGAAACTATTTAACTATAAAGCTATTAACAATGCATTACAATATTTTTATTTAAAATTATGTGCGTAAATAAGATTAATTTATATCATTACGAAAAATATTTAAAATTTTTTTGTTTATTTAGTAAAAAATAATTTCAATGAAATAATTCATAAATATAACTATACTTTATCATTGTATTTTAAAAATAAAAATAAAATAACTATTAAGGTTATATCTAATAAAAAAGTATAAGTTACTTTTAACTTTTAAGTTGACTATATATTAATTTTTGACTAAAAATAATTAATCAAAATGTTATTAATACCCTTAATTTAATATCTTAATATATGATTTTTTTTTAGAATGCGTTTTTTTCAAGTACTTACTTTGTTTGAAACAATTTGTTTATATAGTTCTAAATACGATTTATAAATATCACAGCACGAGGGACAATTCTCTTCATAGTCAAAATTACATAAACCACCAATTTCGTCATGGTCAAGTGAGTATTTTAAAATTTTTAAATTATTTGAATCCATAGTTAACGTTCTTATTAAAAAAAAAAAATAATAGTTATAGAAACGCGAATAAAATTCACTACATCACATAGCCAGTCTACTAAAATAATTCTTTGCACAGGTCTAAAACAGAACGCTGCTGAATGTCAATTGGCGGGGGCAGTCACACACGTGATACGAGCGTATAATTATCGAACTACATAACATTCGCGACGTTAAGACTAAATAGTATTTCTCAATTTTAAGTTTTTATTACTTTTCAAATATTGGTTACACGTAAAATAAATCATTTTGATTAATAATAAATCGCAATCACTTAAAATATATTTATCATTAATCCATACTTACAGTTGAATGCCTCCAATACTTAATTAAGTCGTGCAAGTCTGTAAAGGGGCAGTAAAGTAAAAAATCTCTCCATTCTTCAAAGCTAATTTCTAAACTACCATCTTTATCCATCCTAAAGTAAACATAAAAAAAAACATAAGCTAGCTTAATTTATTTTAAAACATTAACCCCGAATTAATTACCTTTTAAGAAGTTTTATAGCTTCAGCGTCGTCAATTTCAATTCCTAATTCTTGAAAAGCTCTTATAAGCTCGTATTGATCAATTTTCCCTAAAGAAATTGAAAATAAATAAACTTAAAAAAAATTATATTGTTAATTCTTAAAAATAAACCGTAAGTATAAAGTGGGTGAAAAATATCCTTTGGTGTCATAATTTAGAAAATGGAGCAAGTTTGTTAAAATATGACACTTCAAAAACCCCAAATTATTGTAATGAGCATTGTAGTTTTTCTTTTGCTTTGATACATTCAAATATCCGCAATGCGCAGTACTAAATACGCAACGCGTGTTATAGTTATCATAAAATTTAAAAATCGAAATTCAATAATTTATTGATTTAACATGTACAGTCGTAACTATCAATAGTATATGTATTATTTATACTTGTAATGTAATTATGTAAGTATTTAAACAATAAATTATTATAGTTTTTACATTAAATAAATTCGTACTAACTTTCAATATTAAATGATAATTATGTAAATTATATTTTGTTCATCTTCTACTTAAACTGCCAATTCAGTATTATATAAATCATAATTTAAAGTTAAATTACACTATACGCCCATAAATATGATTTCTTAATAAGATATATTACAAAACTATACTCAATCAACTGAAATATTAACCGTATCAATTATCACGAGCTTTTCTAATTCGTTCAACTTTACGTGTTTAAAAAGAGCAATTTAAATATAATATAAATGTACTTATGGTTTATACTTATAAAAATGTATTATTTATAAAAACTTCCATGAAATTTTCAACTTGACTACAACAATGTTAATTTAAAACCTATAGTTGATTTTTTAGAAGCTTTCATTATAAGCCATGATATTATAATGACCGTATACTTATTTAGATGGAAGGTTCAGCATGGTAAAATATATTCTACGAAATAAAACGATATTATTATCCATTACATAATATTTTTATATTATTATTTTAAAATATTATATTAATCATCTCAATGACAAATATAATAATACTAGTCGACCTACCTCATTTTTTTATTTTATTATATTCATAAAATATTTGCTATACATCGGTAATACAATTTGAGAATTTAGTGTAAATAGAATATTCGATAATAAACTTAAATCATCTCTACCTATTTTTAATTTCAAATAAACAATAGGTAATCTTAACCTTAAGACATAATCTTATGCCAATACAAATCAATATGGAGGCCGGGTTCTAATAATGTGAAGTATAATAATTATTGAATAATTTAATAAACTCCGTACGTACATATTTAATAAATTGTATTCAACTATTCAAACCCATAGGTTTATTAAGTTAATTCAATTTTGATAAGCTATTAAATAAGTAATCATAATTTAGTCAACTCATAATTAAAACTAGGCGATTTATAATACGGTTTAAGGTAATATTTTCTCAATATATAAGTATTATGCATTATACACTTCGTTACCTATTATATTTACAATGTACAATATTGTTTTATTTTTTGTAATTCAACCAGGAAGTATAAAAACTAGAGTATGAGTGTATGACACTAGGTTGTGGCGTCATTTGAGGAGGGCAAACTGGGCGTCTTTGTTCACGTCTGATTTTAAAAACCGGCCCGTGTTTGCTATTCAGTGAAAAAACATAACTGTTATTATAATTTTGAGGAAATTTAATATTGTTTAGGTACTAACTAGAACATTAAATTATTGTCACGCAATAATCATAATTATTAATTTATATTAATAGTTTTAAGTTAGAAATATAGACATGCGACTGTGTCTATTATACGATTTGGTATAAGAAGTGGTGGGTGTGTGTAGTGTGAAGGAACAAACAAATATTCATTATTATTATACCTGCATGTGTATTGTGTATTTACTATTTTTAAATGCGATGTATAACTGTGTCTGTGTATTCTGCTTCTGTCGAACGGAATGACTCAGATTGCGGATATTATAATAATATAGGTTAATAGGTACACATTTACAAAGATTTGTATGCGGGCATGTACAACAACAATAATATTATAATCCCATACCACTTTTTTGTAACTTTTTTTTGCATTCCAACAACATCAAGTACTATCAACTGCCATAACACAAATTTTAAAAACAAAACAATGAATTTTTTATTTATCCGTGATTTATAAGAAACCTCAGGGCTCTGATAGTATTTTATATTTTTACCTTTCAGTACCATTTTACCAATTAGTATTAAAAGTATTGTTTTTGATTTGTTCGAATTTTCCTCTAAAAAAAAAAAAATTTAAATGACTCCACTGCACCGCGTATTTGAGATGAACATTTTTAATGGCGTTCTCAGAAATAAGTTATGAATTATAAGGGAGGAAAATTAGAAAAACATAAAAAACATTTTTATCAAGTAGGTAATATAAATTTCTACAAAACTGTAATATTTCCTTATTTATTCATAGAAGTATGTAATATACTAATATATGTATCGAACTATTTACTATTATATACAATAAACTATTCAACTCATCTTTTTTTACCAACTTGTGAATAATTTATTTATCTGATTTCTAAATTTCTTTGTCAGTATTAATTAAATTAAATTAAATAAAACGTTGTACATAGGTAGTAAACAGTGTACAAAATCATGGAATAAAAAAAAAATTAACAAAAATAGATTTGTGAACAATTTTACCAATTATACGTTAAAAATTTCAATTTCAAAATTTGCAAAATAAATATTTTGGTTACGCATTATTCATTTCTGAACTAC
The DNA here is from genome assembly GCA_949089665.1 of Macrosiphum euphorbiae. Taxonomy (NCBI): domain Eukaryota; kingdom Metazoa; phylum Arthropoda; class Insecta; order Hemiptera; family Aphididae; genus Macrosiphum; species Macrosiphum euphorbiae. Next base: position 26,060,158 of record CARXXK010000003.1, on the reverse strand, counting down.
ATAATATTTTTAACTTTCGTGTACAACAATCTTTATTGTTTAAAATTTAAATATCTTTATATTTAATCAAGTGATTAATAGTTTACGTCGTAGAATTGTAAATAATAATATTATCACATGAGACAGATTGCAGGCCATTAGGCCAAGATTTATGCAAGTGCAATGTGTGTACTTGCTCCAACAATTTAGATTTCATATTTCAAATATTTTCTGATAAAACAAATATACAAAATACGATTTTTGAAAATATATTTTCCCCTCTTTAATACATTAATATTTTCTTTCATAAATTGTATTGATGAACAAAACCAATGTTTAATAATAGACCAATAGGTAAAATTGATTATTTTATCGCTATACAATCATTGTTGCCTTTACTCAAAAACAGTAATCATAGCTGCAGGTTAATGTAGAGGGCCGTTTGTGTATTAAACGTTTAGCATAGTTTTTAGGGTTCCGTACGGTAAAACGGGACCCTATTACTAAGATTCCGCTGTCCGTCCGTCCTTCTGTCACCAAGGCTGTATCTCATGAACCATAAAAGTTAGAAAGTTGAAATTTTCACAGATTATGTATTGCTGTTGCCACTATAACAACAAATACTAAAAATCCTAGAATATAGATTATAAGAAGTATTGTTATTTTTTGCCAACATGTTTATAGACGATGGTACGGAACCCTTCATGCGCGAGTCCGATTCGCACTTAGCCGGTTTTTTTATTTTAAGAGAGCGTTACCCCGCAAGCATTCTCTCTGACTTACAAACGCAAAAAAATCAAATTGTACGCTCAGTAGATCACGTTTAGCTCTGTTAATTTAAAGATTAGAGTGAATTGACCTGGAATAAAATTTAGAAGTAAAAAATATCATCTAGTGAACCTCATACGTTTTTTTTATATTTTAATTTTAAAACAAGTTATGAGTATTTTAAAATTTTAAAATGTTTTCAAATACTTATAACTTGCTTTAAAATTTAAGTCTAAAAAAAACCTTCGAGGTTCACTAGATAATTATCTAACCTTTACATTTTATAAGAGGAGATTCATTCTAATTTTTAAACTAACAGAGCTAAACGTGATCTGTTGAGCTTACAATTTGTTATGTTATGCGTTTGTAAGACAGAGAGAATGCTTGCGGGTGGAACTCCCTTTAAAATAAAAAAACTGTGCTAAACGTTTATTACACTAACAATTCTACATTTCTACTGAACTTTTTATACTTATTTAAAAATGATTTCTTTGCATTAGTTTTAATTCAAGAAAATTTGGTCATGCTACAGCATACACTAAATTCGGGTGTATAAATTAACTATATAATTGTTTCCATGTTGTTCCATGTTATTTGTCCTAATTTCTTTTAATCGGGCTGTGGGCATATGATTTGGGCACTTGGCACGTAAAAGAGTTTGTATAGAAATTTTTTTTTTTAATTTAGACCCTCATCAGTTCCGTTTGTTTACTTATTACTTATTTTCACTCCCCCTCCAGTATTTAATCCCAATAGTGGACATTTTGGGAGAAAGACGAATTAGCCCTCCCAGTCTTTTAAACACCTTTAAAAACGTTTGAAAAATATATTGTATTATATTGTATATAGAAAAAGAACTAAAATTGTAAATAAATTGACTGAAAATAAAATTTCCTCATTTTCTCTAGTCTGGTTACGTAATTTCGTAAGCGGCAACCACTGCTATTATTTTTAAAATAAATTATGAAGCACCACCGTTAATCGCCACAATTTAGTACTTTACTACACAGATATTGTTTAAAACCTATATTATTATATTAAACAAACAAAACAATATCTTTTATCGTAGGATGCTCGAGTATGCCTGTGCTATAATATACCAAATGTGCGTACAGAAAAATCTATTTTATGTAGTTAGTTTCAATATTATTGTATTTAAATATAAAGAATATTATTAGGTAGTTTTGTATACAATAAAATTATAATATTATCTACTATCAAGTGAATCACGTATAGGATTTATTTGATATTTTAATTTTAAAATGAGTATGGTATTAGCCGTAGCCCGAAGGGATCCCAGATTTATTGTTTTTAAATACGGGCCATTTTAAATCTTGTCATTTACATAGATGTGAAGGGTTGGCGAGGGCGTAGTCCCTCAAAATTCAAGTTATCATCCGACCATGAAAAAGTTTTTTTTTTTACTTTTTAATAGGCACCAATAATTTTTGTATTTGAAAAAATATTGAAATATCGGATATTATTACCTATAGAAGATACTAAGATGTAACAATTAACATTGGTATTAAAAAATTAAATAATATGTGATATTTCTTATACAAATTCTTAGTGAACTAAAATTATATTTGGTTTCGATGTAACATTAATTTTTTTCTTTTTCCTCACATAAAAATAAAAACTCAATATTCAATACTTGAAAGTTATATGAAATATAATTTTTAAAAAAACAGGTAAGGATTTATGATTTAGATATTATCACTCATCAATCATCATTTAAATTTTAAAATAGTACCTAAGAAAAAATTTAATTATTTAAATAATTTAAAAATAAGTTACATTCAGGACAGATGATTCAAAATAATTATTTTTGGGCTTTTGTCAAGACACTGGAACTCTTCACTCAAATCTGGGACAATTCGATAAAATCCGGATCAATGGGGTCCTCAGTCTTTGATTATAAGTCAAAAAATTCACCTATTCCTAGTTACATTGTATTAAAAAAAAAAAAAATGAATTCGACAGAACATACATTTTCTTGAAACTTGTAATATGTTACTATTTGTATAACTTTGGGTAGTTACTATTTAAAATGTTAGATCCCTTACAATTATTGTATGGTATTCAATTTCTGTCTTATGCTTTATAAAAATGTAATTATGAATAATAAATAGTTACACTTTATGGAAGAATAAGTGATATTTATTTAGCGCAACAATCACTTGAAATTTATCAAGTGTTATTAATTTATTAGTGATTATAGCGTAGAATTAGTATAACTGAAATTCTTTTGACATGACTATTTGTATTCTAGTTCTATGCTATATCTAAAATATCTCAAATATCATAATTTATTCCTTTTCTTTTTAAAGAACTTTTGAAATGTATCAATTTAAAATCATAAGACAATATTAGTTTTCAAGTGGAATAAGAAACATTTTAATAATATATACTCCTTTTTAAGAAATATTTTCCTTAATGTATCTGTTAATAAAAACAAAACAAAATGTAAAACCATATTTTAAACATTGTTTTAACTATAAGAAATAAAAATAAAATACACCTAATGAACTTTGTATTAATGTTTAAACTAGAAATTGTCTTAAAAATTGAATTGTTATAAATTAGCTGTTAACTTATAATACAATTGTACATAACTACCATAGTAAATTACAAGAATTTACTATTTTAAGTAGCTATGAAAGAAATTATATGTGACCAAATAATAAAGGACACATTGAAACTATTGGACTACTTTAAATATACCTCATTTAGAACAAACTCATATTATGAAAAATAAAAACCTGGGAAGTTGCTCTGCTCTATTTATAAGTTTTTAGTGTATCTTGTCATTGCTAAATTTGAATTTAATAATAAATCATTACAAAAAACAATTCTAAGTGGAATGAAGTGTTAGACTTGTAATGGAAAATACTTCAAGTCCTGAGATAAATATTTTTGAATCCTGACAATATAACTATAATCATTGTTTTTTGTTACTATCCAATTTTGTCAAAATTAGAACATCAAATGTCTTAAAAAAAATTACGAAAACATATTATGTATTTTTATATTTTTTATCTGCTGTAATAACAACAAATCAGTACCTTTTATAACAATTTCGAAATTAAGATCGGAATAATTTATATCTAATAAAAAAAAAAAAAACAATAAAAATCTATAAATTACAAACTATATATTAAATTATTTTGGGACGTAAAATTTTAAATACAAAAATGAATAGTGTGTATACCATTTATAAGTAACCATAGAACACAATTAACAAATATTAAATATATAGCTATAAATTATTATTTTCACTATACTTTTAATAGCTGTCCCTACCAGTTACTTAAGGTATACTTATTATTAAATACAATTGTAGGTATAAGCAATGTATTATGAATTAAGATAATTTCTATAAAAATTAGATATGATATTACATTTCAACATATAATAATAACTACTAAGCTTTAGGTATAACTAATAAAACTATTTTATATTTGAATATTGGCCAAAATCATACATGTTTAAAAATGCAGATAAAACTTTTTTTTATTAATCTACAGTTTTATTGATATTGACAAGTACGCTCAAATGTAATATTAACATGTTATCCCATAATAAGACATACAATTATACTATAATGATGTATATTCTAAGAGCTTAGGATATTTCCTTTAAATGTCTATCCCCGACATTATTGTTCCAAACAAATTATTATGACAATAAAAATTAGTTATTATAGGTTATAAATTAATTATAATATATTGTAAAAATTATAATAAGAAAATACTTTTAAAAAATATGAAAGTAAACCTATTAACTAAACTAACTTTATATGCAATAACAACAGAAAATAAAATACTAATTGTAACCAATTATTGTAAATGTCATAATAAAAAATACTAATTTACATATCATTCAAAAGAAGGAAGTATATCCAGATACCTGTTATTTTACTAATTGCTCTTATTTTACACATTTTAAATTAAATTATTAAATACAACCTAATCTTTTTTACTCAAAAATGATAATATGATATTATTTAAATCTATTAAATTTACATACTACAAAATATAAGCAACACAAGTATATAATATAATATATTATACTATTGTTAATTATCTTTCAATACATAGTTAACTAAATATTATTTTGCCATTACATTTAAATAGTTAGTGTTTATTAAATTACTTCTTACCATCTTTGTTTTTGTCAATGTTTGAAAAACTTAGCCTTAATGATTTTTCATGTTCTTTAACATAATGTATAAATTCAGCTAATGTAATTGAACCACTTTTAGTAGCATCAGACAGTTCCAAAAACTTCTATAATACAAAAGAAAATGTCAAATTAAATAAGCTAGGTACTTATAATTAAAATAATATTAACTTAAGGTGACCATACATCCTATTTAAAACGGCATTGTCCTTTATTTTGAGCACCATGTCCCCTTGTCCCAACAAACTTCAAATGGGACACTTTTGGTCTCGTTTTAATCCCGTTACCTTCATAATATTTTCATTAAACAAACATTGGGTGCCGATATCAGCGATAGAAATGAGGCTTTCAAATTAACAGGTTAGTGGTACAGGTAATTATGAACACTTACACCAGCACCCTTTCCAACAATATACGTCATCTAACAGGCACATAGGCTGTAATCTTTAAAATATAAAATTATTAAACAGTTTTTGGAGTTCTTTTATATTAGAGTTAAGCCAAAATTGTTTGTCCTGTTTTTTTTTTTTTTTTAATATGGTCACCCTAATTAAATTACATTTCCAAAAATAATTTCCTTACTTGGGCATACTCTTTATCATGCAATGCAATAGACAAATCATGTATGTCGATTTTACCGTTCTTGTCCATGTCGAGCGATTCAAATAATTTAGCCAAACGAAGTTCATCTTCATTAGGAAGCTCATGAAGATAATGAGGAGGCATTACACTTTCAGTGTTATTAGGGCCAACAGGCACATGATGATTAATAGCGTTCACCATGTTAACTTAGCTAAATAAAATGTAACTTCAATTTTATTTCTATACTCAAGCTACCTAAGTAGAATCTTACATAACAAATAAGTCAAAGATACATAATATTTCACGTAGGAAAAATATAAAATTAAACTTTGAAATTTTTAAACAATAAATAATTATCAGAAATTTGACTAGTGTTGTTCTAAATTCTATAGGAAAATTTCAGAAATTTGCGACAACTCCAGTCTCATAAGTCAAAATCATCATTATCAAGACGTATCAATACTGTATCAACTTAATTTTCTTATCAAAGTGGTTACCATATACCACACACAATTAAGGATGTCGATCATCTCCACGATGAATGGCATTCATCGTGTAAAAAGCCCGCCTTTTTAAATTTTAAATGTGTGATAATAATATTACATTAGTTTATTAGAATTAAAAACATTTTACTCACAGGCGACTGGCAACAGCACACCAGCATTGTGTTGTACTGTAGTCTCTGTCTTACAAACGCACAACACTACAACATAGCAAATCGTACGTCTACAATAATCCATTTTACTCTGTTAATTTAAAATTCGAGTGTATTGACCCATGACAAAATTTAAATGTAAGATTATCCAGGGCATCGTGCAGGATTTTATTGATATTATTATTTTTAAGTAAGTTATGACCATTTTGAAACTATAGTAGTAAAATGAATTATTATTTGCGTAAAATGTGCCATGTTGTACCACTTGTACGCCTGTAAGTTGTAATATGTTTTTAATATTTGTTGATTTGGCGGCAATAGTTTAAACTTTTTATAAATTGGTTTTGATTTATAATGCAAATACAGTTTACAATGATTATTTTGGTCATCAATGTAACTTAATGTAGTAGTCATTTTAAACTGATCAAAAATCGTCAGCTTCCTATTAAGTCACGGCCACGAATTAAGATATTTGTTTGTTCATCTTAAAATACTCATAACTCGGTTTAAAATTAAAATAGAATAAAAAGCCTATGTGATTGCCTAGATAATATTCTTACTTCTATATTTGATAATAGGTCAATAGTCAATTCATCTAGTTTTTAAACAAACAAAGTGATCACCTTTAGCGTAAAATTTGCTATGTTACGCACTTGTAAGACGGATAGGTACCACACATGCAAGTGTGGCTTTCCCTTAATAATTCTACATTTTAATAATAGACAATAGTGTACACTTATTTTTAGCTATATCTCTTTCGATGTGGATAGTTGATAATTTTGATATTCTGCTATGTTGATTAATGATTCATCATAATGCTACATCGTACATGTCCAAGATTTTTAATTATTACCTAATACCTATTTATTATTTAAGATAATGATGGAATTTAGGGTGCTAAGCAGGTAAGTACGTTTAGCACCCCTGTGATTTGTGCCAATGCTTGTAATTGGTTTACACACTACAATGTATAAAGTAATTTTTTTTATTAGGTACGATAATAATAATATTTAAGTTCATTGAGCCCCCCCCCCCCCTGAGAATATCCTTGTTTCGAAATCAATAAATGCTTTAGGGGTATGAATAGAATTGAAAAATTCTATGAAAATGTACTTTAATATTTGCAATAATATGCTTTATTGTGCGATTTGAGAGTAAATACACCTATTATCAATATTGTAGAATAGAAGTTAATCTATGTCTGTTTAAAAGTCAACTTTCGATATTTTAATTACCTACTAGACTCAATAATTCAAATTCAAAAAGTAAAATATCACAAGTTTTAAGAGTTAAATATTGGACATTGAAAATAAAATCCCGAAAATCGACTCCTATAGAAACTTCTAGATAAACTTATTCTCTTCAATTTGTGTAATAGGTATTCATACTGTAATGTCACTCAGTAAGCTATATTATTGGAAATACAAAATTCAGTTTCAGCGTTTCACTAAAACTCACATATTTTGTAATTAGTGTGTAAAATGATACGTTGCTGACATATGCGTGCACGTGGGGTGCGCTTCACTATTTATTTTATACACAGTCACTCACACTAATGATTACTCACTAATCACTATGCACACATTTACACGACTCGCATGCATACAAATAGAAAATTGCCTATATTTAACTCCTTAGAAACTGTCGGTATGCATACCCCTAAGTACTATTGGATATAATTTTCTAAAATTTTTAGATGAACTGGAACAAAATAGTTTTTATAAAAAACGACAACTGAAGTTCCAAAACCTGGTTTTCACAATTTTAATACAAACTAGTAGAAGTACAACTCAAGTAAACTATATATTGTCATATTAGTAAGTATAAATTATCAGTATCTAAATAACCAGTTATTTTATAACACTTATTAATTAGTTACATATAAATACATAGTATGTAATTGCTAATTGGTATAAAAATTAAAGATAAATTCCCAAAAATTAATATTTATTCAATGTACAGTATATTATAATATATTTGCAAATTTGTTTAGAAAATTAATAGCAGACATTTTATTTGACCCATATATGTTATTCAATGTCTGAATTTCATATTTAAAAATGTTTAATGCATATTCTATAACTTATTTGTATATAACATTAACAGTTATGTTGTGAACGTATTTCTATAATCGTAACCCCTTTAATTGTATCAAAAAAATAATTATCCAATAATATCAGTTTAACTAGGTAAAATGTATATATTTTATATTAACTGTTCTTTACAGCTAGTATTATCTGATATTTAATCAATAATATAAACAGTAAAAACTAAAAATTGCTTACATCATTGATGGCACAAATTTTACTGTAGAATTATTATTTTTAAAGTTTAATATTGTATTAAGACCTGACCCCCTAAGCCTTAATTATAATATACTATCATCTTAGACGATTCAGAATTTACTATTGACAGCAAAGTTTAAACAGCAGGATCTGGGAAAAGGATGAACATGATATCAAGTCTTTTTATTTTAGGTTTACTCTTCTTTATTAGTAACTGTTGTATCAATATAATGTGCAGTGTGCACCTATATATTTTATGAAAGCTATGCGTGTTTGTTGTGTTTTCGTATCGTGTGTTTTCTAAGTAAGCCGCTTGACACAAACGCCAACTCGCACAAACCACACTCATAGGGCCTTTCACCAGTGTGTAGCCTCATGTGTTCGGTCAGTACATGTGATTGGTTGAACGCATATCCACAAAAGGTGCAAACATATGGCCGATATCCTGTGTGTGTTCTCATGTGTACCGACCGGTTGGCTGAACATGTGAACGTATCGCCACAAACATTGCATGCAAACGGCTTTTGTCCAGTGTGCATCCTATAATGCACAGTTAGAGTGTATATCTTCTTAAATGCCATCTCGCAAATGTCACACACGTGTGGCCGAACCACATCTGCTGGTGTTTTATTTTCAGTTGATTTGTGTCTTTTCTCATGCTCGTTCAAGCTACTTACATGTTTAAAATATTTATCACAAATCCGGCAAACATACGAACCAAGATTGCCTCTTATGCTGTGAACCAAAGTTTCACATTTGTCATCTACGGCTGCAGTGGTAGTTCCAAAAGACTCTCTGCAGACAACCATATCGTCTGTGGTACATTTTTTGCCAATAGTAGCTGCCCCACAACCCGTCCTTTTCACTGGCAACGTCATGGTTTCTACTTGGCTCGCCGTCTAGAAATTATTGGTTTGAAATTGTTAGACATTGTTGGATGCATGGATATAATACCCTTTTATGAATTTATACGGACTCGCATGTCACTTGTATTTGAAATTTTTAATGATTCACATGGCAAACGAATCACTGAGTCCATGCGTCCATTGCTCGTGGAGGTAGCCGTGTGCCCTGTTTTTCTTTTTGGAGACATAATTTCTTTTTGAGCAATCTTCTAGAAATTATACGTTTAAAATTGTAAAATATTACATCACAACACATACAAGGTATTGTACAGACTTGGATGTTATTCGAATTATTTGTATTTGAAACTTTTAATGATTGATAATGCAAGAGGTTTATCATTGCTTTGGACATAGATCCTTTGCTCGTGGAAGTAGTAACTTTTATGGGACGAATACGCCCCATTCCTTTTTTTGATGATGTCATTAGTAATTGACTCGTCTACAAATTATTCGTTTAAAATTATTAAATTTAATATTAACCTAAAATTGCTATAGATATTATACTCACTCAAGTGATACTTGTATTATTCGTGGTCGGGTGTTTGTAACGTTTAATAATTAATGTGGTAGGATATAAAAATCAGTTATAAACTTTTTTTAAATTGCAGCGCACTTCATAATTTAGTTCATGTTTTAGTATTTACAATAGTAGTGAGTGACGAGTGTTCACCATTCGCCATAACCTAGTAAAGTTTTCGTGAAAGCAACAAATAACGAACCATTTGAAGTTTAGTAATTTACTGTAGTAACCGGTAATGTGGTGCTCATATACAAATTGTATAATAAATATAAAAATTAATAACAAAATTAATCAGTAGGTAGCACGATTTAAGATAGTACTATCTTAAATCGTGGATTGACAAAGTACGGGGAATTTTCCATCGTATAATTAACGCCATCTATCTGGGTGTATTATGAATGTACTGTAACCAGACGTCGAGAAATGTCGGGAATCGGGATAGATCTATACCACGATATAAGATATTATAGTAGAAATATTTTAAATCGTGATCTATACATAGGCGGATAGGCGCCAATGCGCCATGTACAGGGGGACTGAGATTTTCAAGTCGGGCCTCGGCCCATCATGGTTCTTATTAAAAAAAAAACAATCATATTATATTATTATTCATATTATTATATTATTATTATATGTGTCACGTACTCACGTACAATTATATTTGAAAGAAAAAATAACTAGGATCCGAAAACCACCTAACCATTTTATTCAAGGAAGTGAATCAAGAATCATATACATTTCCATATTATATGAGATTATTGGTGTTACTCAAAATTCATTAGATCGAAAATTTCAAAAAAATGTTATTGTACATACTACATAATATTCATAATTGGGAAAGAAACTTCACATTAAGACGCATAAGGGCATACCCATAGACCCAGTCACCCAGATAATATCTTCTCTACATCGTGCATAAACCTATAAACTAATGGAGAGCGCTTAGAGAGAAAAGTCATCAGGAGTACGATATAAAGTGAGAGAGAAAAGAAACAAAATAGTAAAATGTATACAGTTCCATAAAGCTTTATGTGGTGCTCCTTCACTACTTTATGTTGTTTCTATCTCAGTTTTATGGTTATGTGATTGCCTATAGCATTGGTGGCAGGGGCGCAGGGCGGAATGGAATGTGCTGTCCATTAGTTAATAGGTCTATGCGTGGGCATACCTTAATACTATATATAGTTAAATTGTATAGATCAGGCTTTGGTAGGGATAACAGATAACAGGTATAATATGCTTTTAGATGTAGAAAAATCACAGTTTAAGATAGAATAAACCGTGAACTGTGAGCCCATCTTAAACCGTGAGCAATATCAAGAGAGGAGCCCATAGCCAATTAAAAATGTTGAAGATGTCGTTATCTTTCAAGCTAATTACAAACTATGATGCACTTTGTAAAATGTTGTAATATTACCGGAGTTGAACAAAATATTACCTACCTATGTATAATGTTTTATGTTATTGATACCACTATACCAGTTTCATCATGTATTAATCATGTACATATGAACGATTTTTTTCTGCCCCTCACAGAATGAAGACATATTATATAAGGTCTACAATGAGATACGAGCAAACACAGTTCAACGGTTGTATGATGTATCTATTATTCGCGTTAATCACGATGAATAAATACATTTAGAATCGAATGCAAAACAGTCTATTGACAATTTTCCAGTGCGGAAAACTACTTGGCTAAATAAAAAATAAAGTGGCACTATTTTAATAATGTTGGTTTATGTGTTGTGATTTTGTATTGTGATGAAAAAATTTTAAATATGATGTATGAAATATGAATACATATATCATAAACATTTAAAAAGCAAATGCTTCTTTTTTTCAGAGATATATGGTGGGAGAGGAGTCGCTTTTATGGCCGTCTCTTATCAGTGGTATTTTAAAAACCTGGCGCATATGAATGATGGATCTATAGATCAGGAACTGGAACCTTGATGATTTATAAGGTTCTGACGTCCGGTTCCTCAGAAGAACTAAAATGTTGGTCCGGTTCCGGTTCCTGTTCGCTTCTCAGAAACCGATTTCGGTTTCTTTTCGGGTCTTAAAAAATAAAAATGTGTTACCTGTTTTGATTTTATACTTAAGTAAAAGGGTTCCGGTATTAAAATTAATTTAAATAAGGGTTCCGGTGAGGTTTCTGTCCCCCGGTGCAACCCATTTGCGCCCATCACACCTTTTTTTATAACCTATTTGCGCCCGAAATCATATCCCATTTGCGCCCGAAAATTTTTTAATAAAAATGCGTTAAAACCGTTCAACGTTGCCAAATTGTATTACTTTATAACTATTGTACATATTATTTACCAGTTTTAACTATTTTTAATTTGTACGTTACACTCTTATCGATATTATCGAATATCGATCCATTTTATCTTAATTGCACTTCATGACGACTCTCATCACTTCTCTCTGTGTGTGGGTTGTGCAACGTTGTGAGTTTCGTGTGTATAAAAATGGATTTTAAAATAATAAATACTACTAAAAACCGTGAATACTTTTAATTTTTTGTAACTTTAAATTCTACTTTAGTAGAAATTTGGTTTCGGGAGATATAAGTTGGCGTTGCGTTAAAAAATTATAGTGCGTATGTAAAAACAAATTGTTCAAAATATAGTTGAGTACAATATTTGAAAAAAATTGCTTATAAATTTAGAGGGATTGATTTATAATTAAATATTTACTATATATAGATTTTTTAATTATGCGTAAAAAACCAGTATTAATTTTTATAATGATTGCATGTACCTACTTAACTATATGTTATATATTTTATTTTATTTTATTTACACCATTTTATGTGAGGTAAATTTGACTACAGTAATTAAAAATTAGTGTGAAATTGTGAAATTAAATATTAAATTAAGTATTTTTTTATTTTTTAAATAAATTATTCAATTTAAGCTGTATTATTTAGATAATTATTATTTAAGTACTATAATCTACTAATCTACTTAATCTAAGTATCTATCAAGATATAAATAATCCATTTTATGAATCACAACGGCAACACTGTATGTAAAATGGGCTATAAATCGGCAGGAAGTACCTTATCTTTCGGGCGCATCTGTCCCCATCCCTCGGGGCGCAAATGTGCTACTCTGGGGCGCAAATGGGCTGTAGCCCTGTCCCCGATGTTTAAAGGGTTCCATTTCCAAAACCGGTTCTTTTCGGAAAGGTTCCGTTCCAGTCCCTGCTGGCTGCTATAGATAGCCATAGCATATTTATAAATAATCAATGTTATTATGTAATATGTATATTAATACTATAATAAGGTAGTTATAGTTTTTAGGTATTCAACGTAAGGATTCCCAAACTAAAATATGGCCAGATTGGAATTTTAACTTATATCATTGGTGATTACTGATTAGTTTGATAAATTCAAAATGTAATATTACCATAAAGTAAAATATATGTAGCCCATATTGCCACATGCATTTTGCTTTGAAAATTAGTTAAAAATAGAAAAATTCGATACAGAAGTGAGCAGGGGCGGAGTGGGAACCAAATCCAGGCCGGGAGTTTAAAATTCATCCAGGCCACCCACCAAAATTTTTTTTCTCTCTAAGCTCGAACTTGGTTTTTCTATTTACCTATTTGAAAACTACTTTTAGTATTATAAAAGTATTTCAATCACTATCTTGCTATTTCTTTTAACTTCTGTCTTCTAACACATTATATTAATATACCACTAAGTACCTACTTATTCCCGAAAGTCTGAAAAATAAAATTAGTAGGTATGGTTTAATAGTTGAAATCAACGAAATATTAATAATTATATTATACATTGTGTTTTAATTGTTTAGGTATAGTAGATATAAGGTAATAAACTAATAAGTAATAGATATATACATACATTGTAAGCAATATATAATAAAAAAGATTTATACATATTACATAATACATTCATAGTAATAATTTAGATAATAGATTAGATTTCTCACTAACTGCATTTATGATAATATTGTTATCTATTTCCATGAGAATTTTATTTTCAATGGCCATAAGCATAAAAGACTCAAGATAATCATTGGTCATTGAATTTCTCATCCTAATTTTTAAATACTTCAATGTTTAAAATGGGTGTTTTATTATAAAAATAACCGACCTATTACAATATTATATTGCTTTGATTTTATTTGATGTCTATATTTATGTGCCAAATATTTTGTAATTTTATATCCAAAGCTTTAATAATTAATTAATTTAAAAAAAAATAATTTAATGGAAACAAACATTTAGCATTAACTAATATTTTGTAAATTAAATTAAATTTAAAAAAAAATCTAACAAAATGGCCAGGCCACCAGGCCATAGTATGGTCCAGGCCATCTGGAAAATTCCCATTTCCAGACCGGCCACTCCACCCCTGGAAGTGAGTACACACCTTTTTAGTGGTCAAATGTAAAGTTATAATTTTATATGATATTCCTGCATTTATTTATATGGAGCTCGCTTACCCGAATACAGTTATTTATCAAAATGTATCGTATTTGAACTGTGTTTATAGTCGTGTCGGTTCAATATCATACAATTAAAAAATATAATAGCCATTAGGTATATATTTTATTTTATTTTGTTATGGGGTCCCCCTAGATAAATTGGTAGTGAGGGTAAACTCATTAACTACATTTGATTGGTTGAAACTTGTTAGTAAAACCAATCTATATTATGTTTAAAAAATAAATGATTTTGATGACCCTTTTTGGTAAATAACGTTCGAGTTTAATTTTACATACCATGCTTTTTTGAATAACTGCAGCATACTTCATTATTAAAATCTATTGTATATCTCTCCATCGTTTTCTGGATTATCTTGTGTCCGGTGTCCATCTTTTGGCTTTCCCAATTGGTGGACCCCTTCTGGCTACCATACACGATGATCCATAGACCAGTTGTACAGCTTAGTCTATACACCCGCCGCGGAATAAGAAGCTGACTGTGCGGCGGACCGTTTTGCGTCCGTTTCGCGCGGCCAGTTTTTGATTGGTTCCCCAAAACCCCCGGAAATGGTCTCAAGGACAAGCGGTGCGGTCAGGGCCTAAAATTAAGATATTTTGCTACTGCACACCTATTTCCAAATATTTTAAAATGTTTAACATAGACCTAGTAGCTCACATGCCACATGGATATATAACTATAACTATAACTATAAGATATATAACTTCATTGCATAATTGTTTTTGCTATTCATTATTAATTAGTTATAATAAATACAATCTAAGACAATCTTCTATCAAACTCCTTGATACCTATATGGCTATATGACTTAACATTTTAAAATTAAAAACGAAATAGCTTTTGTTAATATCAGGGTTGGCACGAAAAAGCCCAGCCCGAAAAAACCAGGGCTGCTTTTCTGGATAAAATAGAAATTCACCCTTAATTTTTTTTAACTTATTAATTACACACCAACAGTCAATAGAAATGTTAACAATCTTTTTTAATAAGGTATTAAATACGTAACTTTCCTGTAAATAGGTACTTAATGAATAATTTAACAAAAATTAACAAATACTTGGTAATAAAATAATAGATAGGGGCAAAATCAAAAAACTGTGAAGCTAATTTTTTCAAGTGGGGTTTTTTCATAAAAACGCCCATTATTACTTTTCAAATAAAACCCGCCGGGTTTTATTTGAAAAAAGCCCGGGTTTTTTCCAACTGGTTAATATACTTATTATATTATAAGCCATCCAGAATATGGTGTAGTAGGTATTATATTTAGTGTTAAGGATTTTAAACGAATACAATATGCTAATTAGTAATTTTCAATAATCAATATTGAATATTAATCAAATAAAAATTTATAAAAGCCGAAAATAAGTACTGCACATTTTTAAATTTGCTACTGCACATTTAATATTAGCTACTGCGCACAATTTTAGGCCCTGGGTGCGGTGGATGAAGTTGTTTCGCCTGCGCGACCAGTCATCTTATTCCGCGGCGGGTATAGTCTATACTGTATACTTATACTTCTGATGGCCTGATGACTAATTTTAATCTATTATACTCCTAACCGAACCTAACTATTTTTGTGTCCTCATACAGTCCTACGCTCATACCATTTATGATTTAAAAATTTGTCCTTATCTCATTTTCTCTTGGAACTTTGTCTTTGGTCAAAACATTTAAATATCCTTATTATTCCTTCTATATAATTCTATGCTGCTGCTGGCATTCTATATTGCTAGCATTCCAGCAATGCTATAATTATATTTATTATTATATTGAGTTCACTGTTCCTATAAGTTGGCGTAAAGCCTTTTCCACTGAACGGTAAAAAAAAGCGCAGTGAAAGATGAATACATTTATTTATTTATGGTTAAATAATTTAAAAAATCTTAATATTGTATAGAATGAAGAATACATTCTGGCGGTCTCGCAATTTGATTGAGGATTTTGTTAGCGATCGATGTTATATCGTGACCCAGGTGCAGGGTCCCTGCAAACATTATTGCCAACACAAGTAATGCGATCAATATATCGACGAGATTTAACCCTTTTCAGCCGACCACGCACAGACGGGCACAGCCACCACCCGTTCATCAATGTCGAGCGCGTGTTTAAATAATAAATAATACATGCGTAACACACATTGCCGCCTACATCACTGTGCGCGCAGATGAAATGTTCGCCGTATTTTGAATTAAAATATTCTTCGTAGGAAAGTCTAGGTATAATATTATAAACTATTTACCTGTCAATTGTACAGTAAAATCTTTAATTTTTTATCGATTGCACAAAATGGGATGAACAGCCTCACAGGCTTTTATAATTTATAATTTATAGCCGACCGAAACTGATTACCTAAGACAGCCTGTGGTTCTCAACCTTTTTATATCCATATACCACCTACATAGTTTGACCAAATCACCTTTTTTTTTGCTTATCAAAAATGTGTACTATTATTTTATATGTACCGAAATCAGAAAAAGAAAATTTAATAATATGTACCTACCTACAATTATTATTTATATCATATAAATTATAAACCAAATAATATTTAATGTGAATAATTATCCATTCCATTTTTTTTATAAAGAGATATTTCCTTAGCTCGTACCTACCTACAACCTACGACCCACAAGCTTTCTGAGTACCATTGGTTGAGAAACGCTGACCTAAGACATTTAATGCAGCGTGCATGTAAGCACTGTAAGCACTGCTTACACTTTAAAATTTAAATGAAAGAAAAAATAAATTTGATCAATCACGACTAATAGGTACATAATAAATGATTTTTAAAATTTTAATTTTATTTATAAAATATTTAAGTTATAGCTGGTAGTGGTTTTTGTTATTGTTTATTTGTGTCGGTCGTACGCTGTCTACTGATTACCAACTATTTTAAGAAAATCATCGATTTTTAGGTCTATTTTTAATCCATTCTGTATTATGTTAACTGCATAATCATAATATGATATACAGTGTAACACATTCTGAAATTGCTTACGCGCAACTGTTGTTTTCGGATAGTCTATAATGCCATAGTGGGGGTCACGTATAGCGTTTGTAAGCACATTTGATTTTGCTTACGCGAGAAACAAGGAGCGACTACTGAGCGACCAGTACGTAGCCCGACGCCCTGTAGACTGTAGTCGTTTTTACGTACACTGTCATTGTCATTCGCCTAATAGACTTTTGAAGTATTTATACTTCAATTTCTTTATTTTCTCGAAGACTCGAATTTATAACATGGATTCATTGGCAAGTACCTCAAATTTAAATTTAAATGATAATAATTATTGTAAATGTATTATTGAACAATTGTTACAAAAATCTTTTGGAACTTACTCATTTTCTGAAAAACAAAATATTATAAATAAGGGAAGACCAACTCCAAAACTTCAAAATTTAAAATCAAAAATTAAAAATACTTTTCGATATTTTAATTCATCCTATTACGATTCAAATAAATGGTTATCTGGTTGTGAAAAATCTCAAAAACTTTACTGTTGGCCTTGTATTTTATTTTCAAGTGAATCAAACGTTTGGTCAAAACTTGGTTTTGTTGATTTAAATAATTATCATAATTTGAAACATCGTCATGAAACAAATCGTTCGCATATTGAATGTTTAATCACTTTGAAAAAATTTGGTAATGTTAGAATCGAAACATGTCTAAGTGAAGCTTATAAAATAAATATTGAAAAACATAACGAAACAATAAAAAATAATCGTTATGTTGTTAGCCGATTAATTGATGCAACATGTTATTTGGCCAAACAAGAGATTCCGTTTCGTGGACACGATGAACGAATAACCTCAACAAATCGGGGTAATTACGTAGAATTAATTAATTTGATGGGGACACTTGATCTCAAATTAAGCGGACATCTTTCGAACACCACTGTTTTTTCTGGTCTTTCTGGAGATATACAAAACGATCTTATACAATCAATTTCTAATGTTCTAATGAAAAAAGTTACATTAGAAATGAAAAATGTTGATTTTGTTTCGATGATTATGGACGAAACCACCGATGTCGTATCGAAATCTCAATTATCAATAATTTTTCGATATATTACCCATGAAGGGGTACAGGAAAGATTTTTGGGATTTGTAGACGTCAGTCAAGATCGATCTGAGAAATGCTTAGCTGAACATACTTTTAATATTTTACAAGAATATAATTGTGAAAATAAATTAATAGCACAAACATATGACGGGGCCGCCGTCATGTCTGGGCAACATAATGGTCTGCAGGCGCTTGTTCGATTGAAATGCAAAAATGCAATGTTTGTACATTGTTATGCTTACAAACTTAATTTAATATTAAAACAGTCTGTTGATCACATAAAAGAATGTAAAGTATTTTTCCTCACACTTTCTGGACTTTCATCTTTTTTTTCAAAATCTACAAAAAGAATTTATGCACTTGAACAAGAAGTAAAAAAAAGATTTCCATCTGTCGCCCCAACTAGGTGGAATTATAACAGTAGACTCGTTGAAATGATGTCCGAGTATAAACAAGAAGTATTAAACCTCATGGACACAATTATAGAAAATGGAGAAAAGTGGGACAGTGAAACACTATCGTGTGCTAGAGGATTTTTTCAAACGATTCAAGATTTTGATTTTAATTTTTTCCTTTTAATATTTGGTGATATTTTACCTCAGGCAACTATTCTGTTCAATATATTGCAAACAAAAATATTTGATGTCACTTATTGTAATACAAAAATTTTAGATTTTGTCAATCACTTAAAAAATATGAGAAATAATTTCGATCAAATTTGGTCCAAATCTGAACAGTATTTAAATACAGAAATGCCATTAAGATCAAAAAGACTAAGACTAACTGAAGTTTCTGAAGACAAAAAAACCAATTACCGAAGACTATTTTTTGAAATCATTGATGTATTGGTAACAAAAATGAATGAGAGATTTTCTGAAATTTCTAAATTACAATTTTTTTCATTATTGGATTTTTCAAAATTTGATCAGTTTGTTAATCAGTTTCCAACAAGTTCTATGGACTCACTGAAAAATTCGTATGGTGAATATTTTGATTTTTCTATACTTAAAAGTGAATTAACTATTGTGTATTCATCAATCGAATTTCATAAGAGAAATATTAACGAACTTTGGTTATATCTTAAATCAACTGAACTATCTGAAAGTTTACCTCAAGTTACGAAATTATCATCTTTAATTTTAACAATTCCAGCAACAAGTGCAGGTGCTGAACGTTCATTTTCGACATTAAAAAGGATACATACATATTTAAGAAACTCTCAATCACAAAATAGACTATCGGCGTTGTCAATTTTATCTATTGAAAAACAATTACTAACCCAAATTCAAAAGGAAAACAGTTTTTATGATGAAGTTATTGAAGACTACTCAAAAAAACCAAGACAAATAAATTTATGTTTTAAATAAAATTTTAAAAGTGATCGTTTATAATAATTAATAATAATGTTTTTAATTTGATTTGTACAACTAGTATATTTTTAAAAATATTAAACATTTTAAAAGGATAACATTTTTTTATACATAATTTATAATTAGGTATTTAGGTATAGTACCTATATTCTAATCACTTTTGATTTTATCCCTCTAAATTCTTAAAATTGGTACTAAAAAGAGAAATGAAACATTTCATTTTTTTGAGAAAATATAAAATTAAAAAATTAAAAATCTGGGGAAGTCGATCTCAAGTAGACTGGACGAAAAATTCAAATCTGTTTTTAGAATTCTTATCACTTCACTTAATCAATCGGTACATTGGAATGAAAACACATCTAAACTCCTATGTTCCAAGTGTGTTAGACAAAGGCAGAAAATCTTCACTTCCAATCCCTTTAATAGAATTATTAATATAATAATATCAGTACATTACATTGGTGAAACACTGAAATGATGGAAACTTATAAATTTGCCGGCCTGGCTATTAAGTCGACAATCGACAGTCACTCGAATTTGCTAAAAATAAACCACCTGTGTGATGAAATTATGACTAGTAAAAATTTAAAACAATAAAGCCAAATAATTTGTTTGTCCAGATTTAGAATATGACGATTGATGAACTACCAACACAAAATTAAGCAATATAATAATAATAACTGTGATTCCTAATCATCGATGAGATTTAAAAAATAATAAGATATGTTTATATTATACATCAATTTATTACACTGTTGTATATTATGTAATCGACTAAATGTGAAAAATAAAAATATTAATCGCTAATATTACAATAATTTAATATTATCACGTGTGTATATTACCGCACGTGTTTTTTATTAATCTAAATTCGATACAAGAAGCATACAGAAATGAAAAAAATAGATAACAAACACGAGCGCTGACGAGGTAATACAATTTTCTGTTTAGCCTTTAGGGTTATCGGAGGAGGACCTGTGTAGTGTTTTTGTGTTGTATTATATTTTTACATAAATATATTCAATATTGTGTGTGGTCGGTTTAAATTTCTAATATTATTATACATTGTTACAACCCAATATTAGGTGTCTATAGACTATGGGTATAAAGGTTTAAACATTTTACGACTCTGTTGTCCTCGCGCGTGCATAATAATAATTTTGTCTTGATCACTAGAAAGTAGAAATATAGAGGCGTACTACCAGATAACGTAGTGCCACTAGTGCGACCCAATTGATCACGCTTACACCACTCGTAACTATATACATATTATAAATTATAATTATTTATTATTAATGTGCCACGCCATAACTCATAAATATCAAATGGTTCGTATGCAAAAATATGTCATTGCTGTGTCTATGTATCTATATTTCAATAGTTTATAAAAACAAAATAAAGCTTATAGTACACTGTATTGCTGTTCTGTACACACACTTTCTTGTGTTCTTGACGACGATACAGGTAAATAGAAAATAATTTACAAAAACGCACATATATAACACATTTTAAAAATAAAACTGTTTATTTCTCATATACAAGTCGCTAACAAAGTAACAATATTATTGAATATATTATATTTATATGAATAAAATAGCTGGTGAGTTCAACGACGCCAGCTCTACATGATAGATAATAACGAATAATGCTCATTTATTTTGTCGTTCGCATTCGATGTTTGCTCATATAGACTGCAATATAGTTATATTAGTACCTATAATTTACATTATACATTAGCAGTGGCGTATGCAGGATTTTTCAATGGGGGGAGGGGGGTGCTTTAAACCTAGTTACAATTTTATTTTTATTTTGTCCACTCTAATCATTTCTGATGTTTATTTGAGGTATTTTAAAATGTTTGTAACTTCTCAACTTTTCTAGTAGAAAAAATGCTCTGATCACAAGCTTCGATGCCCGAATATGCTTTTAGAAGCAAATTAGATCTAGTTGGTACTTTTAGGAGGTCAAAATTGAAAATGCTCAGTACTTTTTAAAATAATTGGAGAAAAAAAATTAATGTTTATTATAGTTGTTTGATAACCAGATTGGTTATACCATCCTCACTTGGATTGTATTTGATTAATCAAATTTTTTTTTCTACACATGTCAATAAAAAATTATTTATCCGTTCAAAAAGCTTAAAAATGTAATACGTAAGTTTTTATTATAGCTAAAATATTAACGATACATAGGCATCATGGTTATTATTTATAAGCATTTAAAGTTCAAATTTCGTCAAAACCACAGTTAATTTGTAGTTCAAAACGTATAAAATATTAAAGGTTTATATAGCTAATAAAGCTAGATAATTTAATACAAGGTCTTTCATACAAGTAGTTTATACTTTTACAGAAAAATTTCAGATAATTTATGAAAATTGGTATGCAGATACAATGTTTTTTTCAAAAATGAATTCATTCTGATAAGGTATACATATGAACTGGAAATCAATCTCCTTCAGGATATAAAAACACTCTTAAAATCTAAATTCTATAATACTGTACCAAATATTTTATTCACTAGCCATAACAACGATTATTCTAAAAAAGATTCAAGACATTTCAATATCCGTACTCCGTAGTATCAGAGTTTAACAGTTGGCTCAACTAGCTGAGGGAGTGCCCACGAGTTTTAAAAGTGCAACCCTAAAAAATAAAACACTTTTTTTTATTATGTATTGATTACTCGTATTTTGAAGTAAAAATTATCAATAAATACAAAAATGTTGTAATTTACCTAGGTATAGGGCTATACTGTTTATTGAGGAACATAATAGCTAAAATATAATATTATGAAATAATCTTTAGCTTATTTAATGTTGTATAGAATATAGATCAAGTCACAGATACGTAGTTGACACGAGTACACGAGTAACTGGGCGCTTATGACCTGTGTCAACGGTGGAAATTAATTTCCGGAAAAATTTTGGTCAAGAACAATTAATTCAGGAAAATATTTGTCAGGAATGCTTTTATGATGAATGTTAACTTATTTGTTTTTTCCAAAATGCTCTCATTCCATTGTCTTATTCAAAGGAGATTTATTCCTGGAAAATGAACACTTTGTCCAAAATCACGTTCTTTAAACTTGAAAAAGGTAGGAAAGTGGGTGACTCTGCTGAACAGTAGGTTCAAAGTGGCTCACTATAATGGCTTGTGTTAAATTTAAATTCAATGATATAATATCATTGAATAAGAAAACGATTCTGAGCAAAGAAGACGGCCAGTCAGCCTATAATATTACTAAGTATATATTTGATGATATTATTGTGAATAATGTAATTTATATTTAACCTATTTAGCTATTTACGTGAAGCTTTGTTTTAAATTTTTAATCCTTAGCTACAAAAGTTGAACATTTTGTACATTTTTAACTACTGAATAATTTGTACATTTTAAATTTGATAAACTTTTTTAAAATTTGAACTTTAAATGATTAAGTATAAAAAAACGTATACCTGTGTATTTTTAATATTTTTCATCTGCCATTGTAACAATATATCAGGAGCCTTGTATTAATTTTTCAATCCATTTCTCTGTAATGTGTATCTTAATGCTAATCGTCTATCAATCTTGAGGATCTGAATAATTTACAACAAATTAATATTATGATCAGAATAATCTTAATTTTTTTTCGGTAAATATTTCGTAGTTTTTTTATTTTTTACATAAAACTTATAATAATAATAGTTGGACCTAAAAATCTAAAGGGTAATCAATTTGAACTATGGAGTGCTAATACCCTTTTGCATCCCCCTAGTTGTACAAATGATATGACATGAAATAGGTAGGTACCTACTTGTTTTTTGTTAGTTGTTTTACTTTTATTATATCTACAGCAGTTGAGCAGTTTAGAATGCTATTACAGTGCTAATCCAGTGACGTTTTCAAAGGAAGAGGGTGACCCCCGATCCTAGGACTTCGGTGACTCTATCTAGGGAAATATTAAAGTTTACGGACAGTCTTCGGTAAGATGATGAAAGCAATTTATGGGGTAGGTTTCGTATAGGAATATTAATAAATCGGATACTTACAATGACTAATTATGAAATTATATAAAAAAATATTTGGTCACGACTCACGATGATGACAAATCTATCAATTTATTTCAAATTTGTAATGGGGAATTAGTGTATCAGAGCATCGTAATCAGTCATCATGTAATATAATTGACGTGATTCACGTTTTCTTTGAATAGTCGATGAATCCAACTCAGTAAATGCACCTATTCGGCTATGCGACTTAGAAATATAGGATGATATATAAAAATATGATATATAAAGGGGGAGGGTCAACAGCGTATTACATAGTATAAACGTCAGAAAAGCTATTAATTATAAACGAGTGTTCCTGCAACGGTCGTAAAGTCGATGATCGATATATATTATATTATTGTGTACACACATACACACACACATAGGAATGATGTATACAACATTAAAAAACACATCGGCACATAGCATATAACTATATAATAGTTAATAATGTAACGCCCGAGAGTGAAGCCATCGACGATATCACCCAAGATGGGAGGGGATGTAAGGTATTTGGTTGATGTCATGTATTGTCCCTCCAGTGTACTGGACTACGGGCAGTGACCCGGGTAATATAAATTATTAAAGTCTAAGTAAGTAGTTGGGAAATTCATTTTTCCTGCAAAAGGTATATACTTAGACTTTATAAGGAACGTCACGAAGGGGTGGTCTGATTGCTCGCGTGGCTAGAGAATACCTAGTACCAAAATAATATTATTACACTACCTACAGTAGACAGTAGGTTTATAGACAATTTAATTATCATATAATCTATAATGTAATTTTTATTTTTACAGTTCTGAGAGTCTAAATGCATCTTTTCAAATAGGTACTTATATAATATATTGTGTTTTGACTTTTGAGTGGAGTCTTGGTCTCCCCCGTGGTCACCCAGCTTAGATTAGCTATTTAGCTAATCTACGTCAGTATCCAGTGTATTTATCTACGATCTACAACTTATTCAGTCATTCCCTATATAACACTTTGTATAAAAGCACGAACTCTCCCACACGCACTTTGCTTTAATATGGACAACCGTCTTGCAGCCGAACGTTCACACACACCACACTAACGTATTGATTTTTGTCTTTTTTTTGTAAGTCCCAAAAATCGTCCGAGAACGACCGGACACGCTTCGCATTATTTTGGTAACTTTAGTTTCACAGATGGTTCGCTCAATGAACTGCAATAATGCAATATAATAATAAGACGACTGACGGCTAACGCATATATAATATAATATGCATAATGTACACAAGTGTGATAACACCTCGCGACTCGCTTGTTTGCTATACAGTGGACGGTGTGACCCATTGAACGTCCCACCCCCATCACCGCAGCCTATTGGCTATTACTACTACCACTGCAGAATTATTACTATGACTATGGTATAGAATATTATGTGTATTATACATAATATTATTATGCATATTATATTATATATATATTATGGTACTATTACTACAACAACTACACTATACGTAGTATCGTCCCCTCTTGAGCGTCGTCCAACGCGGTGGCGGCCGTACGATTTTCGTATTTACTTTACACACGACGTCGCCGAGCGCCAAATCTGGCAACGCGGGCCGTCCCGCGTTGCCGTTTGGTCGCGGCGGCAGACAACACAAAAACGTTTTTATCACAATAATAATATATTATACGTCGTATACCGTACGCGCGTGCGGGTGCGCGCGAGTCTTCTTCTATGCGCGCGCGCACCCTGCGACGAGTTGGCGTACGTGCTAGGTGTTTGTGGTGTGTATGTGTGTGTTTGTGTGTGTGCGTGTGTCCACCGTGTTGTGTATGCGGGCGTGTGTGTGCGCGCGCGAGAGTCGTGTTTTTGTTGCGGAGTTGTCGTCGAGGAGGAGCACCGAGCAGCAGCGTTGTCGTCGTCGTCACTCGTCTGCAGTCGCGGTGTGGTGTGTGGCAGAACGAAATTTGGGGAAAAGAATAACGTTCACACGCGCGTCACCCGCAGTAGTCCGTAGTCCTCGCCGCGCAGTACGAATAATATCGTCTATTAGTAAATAATTATCGTCTATTATCATTAATTCGTAAGACACACACACACACACATCACATAGGTGCGACGTGATAAACGAATCGTGATACGTTTATTCGAAAAAAACGCTCGTGGTATAGATCTTTAAAACAATATTAGGCTGTACGTATTCAAACGTAATATTTAAAGGCATAGGCAGAGGCGACATAATATTTCGATTACATCAGACGCGGGCCGCGGCGGTTAGGATAAGGATAAGAAGACAAATAATTGAGAGTAAATAAACACGATACACTCGTGTACGGGGGATACGAAACACAATGCTCGTTTACCACTACCATACCAATTGCAACAGCGGTACCAGCACGTCTAGCAGCAGCAGCACTTGCAGCAGAAGCAGCACGGCGGTGGTCGCATCGGACGCCTCCCGGAGCGCCGCCGACGACGCCGCTGCCGCACGTTTGTCCGAATTGCACTAACCCCAGAGGTATAAATAAATATGTATTATACAATAGACACGTACTACATCGCCAAAATTCTCAATTACCACACAGTTTTTACCCATACCTACCGTAGTACCGTGTGTCGTCTCGCGTACGTCAACGTGTGGTCGAGTGCCCTCTGCGCAGGGCTCGAGATCGTTGTGCACCGCACGTGGACTGGACGGCGGTCCGTGGGGGTCTTCGGATATTTCGTCGACAAACCTCTGAATAAACCTCACGCATCGCGCAAGTCTAGTCGAGTACTCGACTAGTGTACGACTGTTCGTTCTGGCCTAGTGGCAGTCAAACGATTTCGAGTGATTTTTCACTTTTTTTGTTTGTTTGGCTTCTATTCTTTCATTTCTGCTCCTTGTAGAACGTCCATTTTTTTTTCACGAAATGTGTAGTTGTCTAGTCCACGGACTGTAGATGGGTCTTTTGAGTTTTGGTGGAAATAAAATATGTATACATATTATATACTTAAATTATTATTTATTCGCTAATCTAGTGTGCTGCCCCCCGATTGCTCGTTTAGTCAAATTACCATGCTGGTCGACTAGGTATTAATCCCACCGCAATACCATGTCTTCTAATGGGTCAGATGCAAAGAAACGCAAACTGCTGAACAATGAAGAAGCTATTCTCGAGTCGAGTACTAAAAAGTATGTACCTACACTACTTATATTATATAATAATCTATGACGTAGCTTCTGAAAACAAATGTTTTACTGGTTGTGCATCTTTGATATAATCTGTATTATTTTATCACGCTGTGTTCATAATTCTATATCAAATGTGTTCTATGTGCGTAGTTAAAAATTGTTCATAACTAACACAATTACTATTATAAATCCATTGTTTTTAATTTAAATACCATATAAAATTATATTTTCATTAAAAAACTAAGATGTTTTTCTTAAAGAATAGTTTTATTTATGACATAAAAATATAAAGTATAAAATGTATAAAATTAATTTTGATGCAATACATATTTTATAGATAACTATACGACTACTATAGTTTTTAATTTTTACTTATGTCAAATGCAAACTTTATAACAATACTGTATAAATTGTTGTAGAATCAAGGTACAAGCTCAGCGTAAATTTGCCCAAAATGCTGTGATACCCACCAGCACTGCACAGAAACCTATACAGACTTCAGTGGTGCCTAATAATGTGACTAAACCTCCAATTAAACGGCCAAATACTGAAGACTTTCTTACTTTCCTTTGTTTTAGAGGTAATTTAATTGTATTTTTAAATTTAAATTTAAATATTATATTGTTGATTATTTTGTCATCTAGGTACAAGTTTATTACCACCACGACTAGATTTCTTCAATAAACCTCAACGCTCTCTGTCGGCACAAGAAATTGCTGCTGGAAAAGTATTTAAATTATAAATTTTCTATTGAGTTATCTATTATGATTATTTCTAGCATATAATTAATTACTGAATTTTATTTTGTTTTGTATTTATAGAAAAGAAGAAAAAGCACTCCTATACTGCCAGTAACTAATGCAAATAATCCATATAATGTAAATAGTGTAAATAATGAATCAATTGAACGAAAAAAGATTAGTCAGTTACCACAGACCAAGTTTCCATTATCTAAACTAGGACATAAAGGTAAAGTGAACATAATTTTGTTCCCGTTCATGCAAAGCGCACTAAGTCCAAAAATTAATTTTTCCGGTTTATTATTATATAGAATTCAGCTTGAAAATATTTACAATGTACTATAATCAACTAAGTCCATTTGATAATCAAACTATGCAAAAGTCACTGACTCCAACTTAGTAATTTGTATTTTAACTATAATAAAAATTATACATTTCAGTATCATAATTATTTACAACCATTCATAAATAACTCAGCTTAAAAAAAAATCTATTAAAACAAGTAAAAACAAAATTTTATTCAATTTGGCATACATTTTAAGTTTGAAAAAATTGCCAAAGCTGATTCTCTAAAATCATGTTTTTGGACTTGGTGCACTTTGCATAAACAGCTACGATTTGTACAGTCTTGAACTTTTTTAAATACCTTATTTCATTACTTAGTTATGGGTCGAAAGTTGGTAAGGTCCAGTTCAAGGTATACTGTTCGCCAAGAAGCTATCACATTACGTCAATTAGCCCTTCGTCATGTTCCAAAAATAAAAAAACCAATGTCAAAAGTTGTTAAGTAAGAAAATTATTACCAATAATAAATAATTTAATATGTATTAAACTGATTGTTTCATTATTATTTTATAGACCTTTAGTAAAAGAAAATATTAAAACTAAAACTGAGAAAAATGGAAAACAAGTGTCATTAGACGGTAAGCAAATGCAAAAGTTGAAAGGCCGTATAACCCGATCAAATTCTTTACCGAGTATATTTTGTCCTGCGATAAATCAACTTCGAGGTAAACATTTTGATTAATATTTTATTGTTCATATTCATATTATACAAATATTTCAGATGACAAGGGAAAATGGTGTAAAGGGAGTTGTAGCAATAAACCTTCTTCAAAAACATCATCTGATGATTCAAAGGATGTCGAAGAAGAAAGACCATCGAGAAAAAAGACTGCATCAAACAATTTAGATCATAGAAGTAATAGTCTGGGTAACATGAAACGAAAGACTAGTATTGTTAAATGTAAAGTGGCCAGTAAAAATAACAGAAAAACTAGAAGTTTAGCGAGTAAACATAAGAACAGCGACCAGGATAACTATATTGTTCCTGATAAGAAGTGTGATAAGAATTTGAAGACTGTATCTAAGAGTAACAGAGCTAACAGTTTAATTGAAACAAAATTAACTGTGGATGTGAAAAGAAGGACATCTTCAGTGGATAACATGAAAACATCTCATGAAAGTAAAGATATAATTAGGTAAGTTTCTGAAATGTTATATTTAAAAAAAAGAAAAATTTCCTTATATTTAATAAAATAAAAAAATAAATTATATTTTGTTTTAAATTATTATATTAGTTCAACCCGTTCAAGGCCCCCTAGAAGAACTAAAGAAGCTGCCACTTTATTCATGGAAATGTTACGAAAAGATATGCGGTGCCCTGATGAGCAAGAAGATGATGCATCATCCGTTGAGAGTTTTCCTGATCTTCCTAATACACGAATAAACGGTAAGTAGTAATATTTACCTGGCTTCTAAATAAGTTTATATCTATGCATTCTTTTACCTTGTTCAATTTTACTTTCCTGAAAGTGATCATATTATAACTGTTGTAAGTTGTTATTAAATGCATAACAGTCAATCGTATTTCTGGTTTGTTATTAATTCAACTGTGAAAATACATGAAATATAATTCCAAGTGAAAGAAGCTACAGTTTGACATGTCATGATAGTGTTGACAGTTATTTATGTTTTTATCAATCCACATTTATGTATAATTTACATGTATAATAAATATATATACCTATAGATATAAAAATACTTTTACAGCAATACGTTATAAACTTTTAAATATAATAATTACATCCTGTGGTACTGTGGGTTGCATTCAGTCACAAAATTTGTTTAGTTCCCGGATGGGTGACCACCCTGGTTTTTAGTGACAAATCCTCACCACACATACATACATACATACATGTCCAACCCAACAACCGTACCCCCTCTTACTTAACAGCAAATGGCCATAGTTGCTAGACTTAAAGATCAATAAAAAAAAATTATTATTCCATTATATAATTTAGAGGTATTATTTTGATCATAAATGTTATCACCTTTTTAAGATTTATGTATGAGAAATGAATAAAGTTCCTTTATTATTAATTATGTTTAATGGCATAAGTTAGACATAATAAGATAAAAATAATAAGTTTATTAGTTTTTGATTGTCAATTAGAAGATACAGATTTTGAAGATTTACTTACAAACTCCCTAATAGAAACATTAAAAAAAAAATAAAAATATTTTTCAGAACAACGTGAACGTGAATTGAAGGTGTTTTCCAAGCAAAACAAAATTGAAAAACAACAGTTATGTGAAAAAAAGGATGATAAACCATTATTACAAGGAACTGATAGTAAAAAGACTAAATTAATTGACAAAAAGAAGGTTAATAAGTTGAAAAAAAAGGTTGATGTGAAAACTCAGGAAAAGAAAAAGATGAAAGACATTATAGAGACGATTAATTTTAATGAAAACAGTGGAACAACATCATTTAAAAGAAATCTGAGGCCTCGACGTTCCTCTACCATGTTAGATGATTATATCATGACTGATTCGGATGAGGACGACATGAAATGTGAACCTGTTATAGAGGTGACCAAATGTGAAGCTCCTAAACCGTCGACTAAAACGATAACTGTGGCAGGGGAATCAAAATCTCAAAAATATAAGTTAAGTACTGACGAATCTGTTAAAAAAAATCTTAAAATCAATAAGACTGACTTGAAACCGAATAAAGATTTGAATAAAGATTCTGAAGTGAAAAAAAGTCTTTCTGAAACTAAGTCAAAAAGTATTTTATTAAAACGTGACAAAGAGCTAGAAATCAAGAATATTAAAAATACTGCTGTTGATAAAAAAAATGAAAGATCGTCAAAAAATAAGACTGAAATTGTAGTAATTACTAAAGAACCAAAAACTACCGGCATTGGTTCTAAAAACGCCGGAAAAAAAGTGCCACCCCCTAAGCAGCAGTCGACAAAAAAGGAAAACTCTTCAAACAAGAAAAAATCCAATTTAGATTTGTATAATAATAATAACAACAACAATAAAAAAAAACGGTCTACATCATCGTCGTCAGTGACGTCCTCATCGTCTTCCATGTTTAGCGGTATTACTAGTCAAACAAAAGAAGAGCTTTTAGAACGCATGGCCGCTAATTTCGATGCCAAACCTACCGCTTGTGAGGGTGCTGAGAAATCTGCCGATAAAGTGACGTCGACAGCAACGACGGAAAGCAACAATGGTTCAGCTGTGACAAAAAATGCACAAGGCAACGCAAAAGAAAAACATGTTGAAAGCAGCGTGATTGAAAAAAATTTACAGAGCTGTAGTATTGTGGTGGAAAAAAAGGCAGCTAATGAAGTTAATTTAGTAAATCATGAATTGTCGAAAAACCATCAAGAGTTGGAAAAAGTTTCAAAATCGGAGAACGTAGTTGCAGTGCCAAAAGATGAAAACGTCAGCGTGACCGCTGAAAAAGTAGAAAACGTGGTTATGGTTGTTGACAAGGTAGAGAAAACTGAGTCTATGATAGTGCCATTAAACAAAGTAGAAAAAGTGGAAAACATGGTGTTCGAAACCATAGCGAAAGATCTATTCTTAGGGCAGCAGAAAGAGATCAAGATCACCATACCCGAATACTTCACCGGTAAAAACTTCCAGTTGGACAATAGGTTTAAACAAGATGATGGTCTTTCCGTGTTATCCGAGATTTGTAGCGCCCTGCCTAGGTTTAATGAACCGTATGTGTCCAGCAGACAGCTTTTAAACAAGATGCCGGCGCCTGGGGATAGCAGCTTCGTAAAGTACGTTCCGCCAGATATCAGCGGTGACGAGAAGCCTACGGTGCAGACGCTGACGCCACCTGCGTTTGAAAGTCGCACCGTCAAAATTGTAAACTTGGCTCGTGGCAGCAGCTCATCCGGGGCAAACGATAAAAATGATATGGCCGCTTCTTGGAAACGGGCGTTCAAAAACGTCAAATTACCGAAAAATGGAATCGTCTCATCGGCTGTTTCGGTCGGTAACAACTTGATTGCTTGGACTAAAAAGAAACAAAATGACAATCAAATACCGCTACCAAAGACATACGCTGATGGTATTGATGGCAGCGGAAATAATGGTGGTACAAAAGAAATAATTCCCAATAGTAATTCATTGAAAAACACTATTCAGTCATCACCGGCGAATGGTATCGCTGAAAAGAAACCTGAACCTTCATATAAATACCAAACAACTTGCTGTGGCGAATCGAAAACTACAGAAATGTTGGATTGCAAAAAGAATGTGCCGGCATCAGCGCCTAACAACGCTTCGTATTTGGCTAAAACGACTATATTGAGCAGTACGAAGTATGATTTGAAATTTGAAAAACGATCCTCGTCAGCTGCAACGGCGACTTTGGCAGTGCCCATCAGCCTAGAAAAACAACCACAAATACGCAAAGACATCGTGGGAGACGTGTCGTCTTCGGACGATCAGAGTCCCGAGAAGAAGATATTCCACCAGCGACGGCTGTCTACCACCCAGTCATGTAGCGGAAACAGTTCTGATGCCTTCTCACCTGATAACGAGACGAGTGTTTACGCTTTCCAACCTGACTTGCCGATAGCCAGCACCCCTTTCCGTCGGAACAAACCCCAATCGCCCGCAAAGTCCAGGACGGTTTCTCCCAACACGTCAATCGCTGTAAGTATACGATACAAAATATATATTAATCGCTCTGCTCAGAATCTAAAATAAGGGAACTCGATTTGTTGTTACATAGGCTGTAAAGTGTACCCCATCGTTGAGTAAGGTTTAAATTTGAATTCATTGATAAATAATTTTTTACGATGAAGTATAATTCTGATCGCAGCAGCCCGGCATTCTATATTTTATGTATTTATTTTTTAGTTCTACTAGTAATACGGTAGGTTTTTTTTGTCTGTACACAATAAGTAGTCGAAATAATGCTTCGGTTTTCATCTTCAGTATCTTTTTCGATGAGAAAGTGAGTATAGTTGGTGCATTGGAGAGGTCAAAATTAAAAGTAATTTTCAAAAGCGCCGGGAAAAACAAAGAAAAATTATGGAAAAACGGGAATTTTTCCACAAAATCGATTTTGGTTTTTGGTCTATCTCAAAAATGACTTACCGTCAATACATGTAATTTTCACTGAATGTTTATATTAGTATTTGCTATACACCATGCAATTTTCAGAATATTTTGACATGTTTTGGGCTGTTTACGAAAATTTTTAGATTCCATTTTTTTTAGGTTTTATTTCTATATTTGTCAATTAAATTGTATTCGTTAGGTCAAAAAGTTTGAAAATTTAATAAAAGACTTCTAATATACTATTACGATGTCAGTTGAAGAATATTAAAAATCCAAATTTACAATTTTTTTTTATAAGCATTTAAAGTTCAGATTTTGGAAAATACGTAAAAATCACGAAAATTTGTATAAATTATTTTGAAGTAGGAATTCATCAAAATTTTTCTTTTAAATTTAAGATTTGAAAACATAATACAATTTCATCATAAGTTTGACTACCTTTATTTAAAAAAAAATGTCTACCGAAATTTCAAATTAAATTTTTATTAGCGTTCGAACTTGATTTCTCGTGTAACGATTGCAACAAATTACGTCATAAACAATGTTTCTGTAAAATCTGTTTTTTGTTTGTTTTCCCAATTATTTTAAAAAGTACGATTTTTCACCTTAATCACCAACTATATCCAATTTCCTATCAAAAACTACTTTTGAAGTTTAAGATCGAAATATTTTACTGAATATACACTAATGTACACAGGCAAAAATTTAAAACACATGATTTTAAAACTAATACATAAATCTCTCCACTCAGAATCTAAAATCGAAATTACTTACCTATTTTGTTTGTTTGTTGTAGGTGAGTATTGAAAACGATTCTATGGAAGAAAAATCTCATCAGTCCACCGTGTCATCAACAACAACGGACGTTGATAGCGAAGATGGACGTCTTTTTTACATCCCATTACCGGCTGGTGTTCGGGCACAGCCGATGATTCAGGGCGTCACGGTCAAGCTTGGCACGGAAGGACCCCAGAAAAAATTAGTGATGAGCGCTAAGCTAGTAACCAAACCGCCGGCATCTACGAT
Source organism: Macrosiphum euphorbiae (assembly GCA_949089665.1). Lineage (NCBI taxonomy): Eukaryota > Metazoa > Arthropoda > Insecta > Hemiptera > Aphididae > Macrosiphum > Macrosiphum euphorbiae. The sequence goes on along the minus strand of CARXXK010000003.1, from coordinate 26,026,046 downwards.
ACCAGTCAGGTGTGTAAACAATCAAATCAAATATAGTTTAATTAGTTCTGAATCCAAGTTTTATTATTATTAGTAATTTGTATTAATTACAATTTTTAATTTATCTGTATACAGTTCCATATCGCCAAAACCCGAGCGGAAAATCAAACCTCTGTGCACGACAAAAATAACCAACAGCACAACTCCCGTCGGCACTGTGCAACCAACTACTAGAACTATTCAGCCCCCAAAGTGTTCCCCCTCAACTTCGAAACAAGTGTTACCGTTACTGCCGCAGCCACAAATTCCGGAAACGAAAGATGATAAGAAACGGTTACAACAAATCACTACAACAACTAATTCTACTACTACTGCCATTACTTCTGCTAAGGAATCTAAAAAATTGTCATCGGTCACTAATAACAAGAAACAAAAAAAGTAGGTGACATTGCAGGAGGCATGGTTTTAATTGTGCTTATAAATATACTAGGGTACTAATTGGTTTTTAATTTTAAGGACTGAAAAACAAGTTAATAATAAGAGAAAGTCCAGCGAGAAAGTTGTTTCGAAGAAAAAATTAGCTAAGGAACATGCTCACATGTTAGATGCTCCGACATTTTATCCATCTGAAGAAGACTTCAAGGATCCTTTAGAATATTTTGAAATTGTCAAACCCATTGCTCAAAAGTATGGTATATGCAGAGTCGTGCCGCCTCCTAGTTTCAAGGTCTGTATAATATATATATAATATATTGTACCTATTAATTATTCAATATAATATAGGTAATACCACTATATCTCTACTCGTATTCCACTCAAAAAATGTAAATGTTATACTCTTTACTTTCTAAGTAGGTACTCGCTCGATTGGTAACTATAGTAATTTAACTTCAATCAGTTTTTAAAACTATTAAGTACATAATACTATTATCCGGCTATCACATTTTTTTATAAGAAACACAAAAACAAAAATTAAAATATTTTATTTGAGTAGGTTAGTACTACAATTTATTATAATAATTATTCAAAATCAGTTAAAGAAATTTATTGACGATTGCACTTATTCTTCTAACGCAGCCGGAATGCAAAGTCAGCGACGACATGCGTTTCACAGCGTACAACCAGTACGTGCACAAAATGATGAACCGTTGGGGCCCAAATGTCCGCGAAATGATGGCCATGAAAAAGTACCTGGAAACGCAGTCAATAGTCTTATCCAACCCGCCACTCATCGGTGGCATGGAATTAGATTTACCGAAGCTGTACCATACAGTTCAGGAGCTTGGAGGACTCAAGGAAGTGATAGAGCTGGACAAGTGGTGTCGTGTCGCTGACCTGATGAAGATTCCAAAGAGTGCTCAAGACCGTGTCACCAAACTTGATGACATTTACTGCAAATATCTATTGCCGTATGACACACTCTCTCACGGTAAGTCTATATAATAATCAAGGTCCTCTCAAAATGACTAGTTGACTATCTTCTCTAAAACACTGGTTTTATTCAATTTTCTTAGACGAACGGCAAAAATTAATCACAGAAGTGGACAAAGAGTGGAAACAGATCTGCAAGAAAGGCGACACTGATGATGAGCTGTATGAAGACGTCAACGATTGTATAGCAAAGGTAAATACATTAAAATATTGCTCCTCGTACATTAGAGTAATTGTCTGAAAGTATAAAAACATAAAATCAAAATAATCTTGCCTAATGTTCTCCCATTTGTTTAATTGATGGTAAATTGTTACGAAACGTTGCTGAGAGTTGTAGCTATTTCCTTAAAATGTTTGCTCTATATATAATTAACAGGGCTGTGTAGTTGTTTCAAGTTCTACAGAAAAAAAAATATATTCTATAATATAATCTTCTTCTGTTTTGCCTTTTTCTCCAAACCATTTGGGGTCAACCACCTCCACAGAGCCCTCTGCCCTTCCACCCACCTCATATTTATCCACACCAGCTATTTTTATATAATTTGTGTAATTCTCTATTATGTCTATCAATTCTTCTATGGTCTTTCTTTCCTTCTATATTGATTTCCATATCTACTCTTAGGCCTGTTTCACATGGGTACATGACTTAGCATACATGCACGTTTTTAGTTTACATTGACTAAGTCCATACGTTCTCTACCATATCGTCGGAATGGCGCACATAAATTTAACCAATGTAACTGAAAACGTGCATGAACCATACGTCGCGTATCATAATATAAACCCATGTTAAACGGCCCTCAGTACCTCCGAATCACCTCCTAATAACATTACAAATCATCTCAACCTATTCTACCACATTTTGTCTACAATTTATGAATTATAAACAAAAATATAAAATATAAAAAAAACAAGTGTTGTATGTGAAAAATATTAATGTTTGAATTTTTGTTCACTATTTGTGTTTAAAGGGTCGAAGTATCGCTTTGAGCGCTTATTACCGGGTAGCGCGCAACACCGTTGCCATGTGGTTCAAGGAACAGCAGCAGCAACAACAACCGTCAGGTAGCCACTCATCGTCGACGTCAACTGTGGCAGCGGTCCGGGCCGAAGATGTCGAGTCGCTCTACTGGAAAAACGTGCAGGACAGAAAAAACCACATATGCGTATTGTCCGGTTCGATCGACTCGGGTGCCGAGGGCTACGGATTCCCGACAACCAAGACAGCCACGTTTACCAAACACCCTTGGAACCTGAAGGTGCTCACTAACAACCCGGAGTCTGTGCTCAAGTCGCTGGGCCCAGTGATGGGCATGACTGTGCCTACCATACACATGGGCATGGTGTTCTCAGCATGCTGCTGGTACAAGGATCCACATGGGTTGCCATGGATTGAGTACCTGCATACCGGCGCCGACAAGGTGTGGTATGGCGTGCCATCCAACCAGAGCGACCTTTTCCGGGCGGCCATGAAGCGCCTGCTTCCTCGGGCCGTGGCTGAAGGTCAGAACCATCACACATGGCTGGCCGCGGACAGCGGCATGGTGCCTCCCAGCCGGTTGCTTGATCACGGCGTCACGCTCACCCGGACTGTGCAGAAACCAGGCCAGTTCCTCATTGTCATGCCGCGTGCCTACACGTGCAACGTGTCTACCGGTTACGTTATATCGGAGAGTGTGTACTTCACACAGCCTGGTTGGCTTGACGGCGCCGAGAAGATTTTCCAGGTATAAATATATTTTTTAATTTTATTGAATTTTAACAAAGTTATATTCAAAAATCAAGCTAAAACCGTTCCAACCTAACTGATTTGTATTATACGGTTTCAGGACTTGCAAAAAAACTGTGAACCCGCTGCCTTTTCGTTTGAAAAGCTACTTATAAACATGTCCACGGATTCGCGTACACCTCAAAATATACTGAAACAAGTAAGTTGCCTTGTCCATAATAGTATACTTATTATTAATAGTTTTATATTGAGCCTTAGTATTATTCAGGTTATTTTACAATTTTTTTAAAAATATATAAAATGGTTGATGCGCAAGTATTACGATACATTCCTTTGGCAATGTTTTTAGGAGTAGAAAAATATTCTACCACCCATAATATCACCTTTTCTATGGTATTAACAAGGAGTGATTTACCAGAAAATATGCCTTGAATTTTTTTTTCTCATTATACTACATTATTTATTTTTTCTCTATGCTTACATTATGAATAAATGTTATTCATATTTAAGATGTAAATTGATCAAATAAATAAATAATATATATGAAATAGTTTCAATAACGTTAAGTTAGAAATTGTACATCTATCAAAATCCTTTTATCATTTTTGTTATGAGTATTTTATATAATTCATTAAAGAGAAATGGAAGTACTGGATGGCCAACCACAAATAGATAATTTAAAAACCAAATGTTTAGGCAATACAACTAATTTTACCCAATAATTATTGTATTTGGGTTTTAACTATTTTCCATGTCTACAGCTTCTAAACATGTTGAGCAACATGAGAGACTGTGAAGTGGCACTTCGGAGTCAGCTGGTGGAGGATTTAGGCCTAAAGGCGTCTGAACGTATTCGGCCCACAACTTCCAAATCAAATGAGCATAATGATGACTATGAGTGTGACGTGTGTCATTCAATTCTTTACATATCAATGGTAACATAAACTGCAATATTATTATTATGAATATTATTATAAATACTATTTGTTTTTCTGTAAGACACTTGTACTTGGTCAATTTGTAAATATTTTTTATAAATTATAAATGTTATATTTCATGTTGTGCAACTAATTTTTTTTGGAAATGTTTTTAAGCATATAAGTCATACTGGCTACAATAATTGTGCAAAAAAATATTATCAAAAAGTTTAGGCACTCTTTTCATTATACTTCTAAGTCCTGGTTCAACAAGTACACAGCCTGCACATAGCCCAATTTTTTTTTGAAAAGTCCTACTATTTTCTAAAAATAATAAATGCTTAAAACTAAGTAGGTACTTTGAAATCGAATGGACTAAGATTGAAGTATGACAAAAGAGATCTGTAAATGTCAATGCTTGATTAAGGACTTCTAGCCCACTCTGTATACCATAAGCTCAAATTTAACTTATTTAAATAGATATGTAAATATAAAGATATAGCAAGTTTATTTTTTTGTTTGCACAGGTGAACAACTCGCATGAAGACTGTGACTATTGTCTGAGACATGGGATTGAGATTTTATCAAAAAAACACAATCAACTCAAGTATTGCAAGTTTTTGTACACTTTTGACGAGGTGAGAAACAATGAGACAACCTTTTTTTTACAGGGATAGTGGCAACAACTTCATAAAACCTTAAATTGTGCCCTTTAAAATATGCACCTTTTTATACTACTTGACTAACATCTTTGAAAGGACTCGAATATGTTGTCTCAGTCTAACAAAAATACAAGATAACAAATTTGGATTCAGCAGTTTTGATTTTCTGTAGTAACGTTTAAGAATAGAGTGAATTGACCTATTATCTTCTCAGTGTTTTTTTTACTTTTCAAGCCAGTTATGAGTGTAAAATATCTCAAAACTGGCATTTAAATTTTTCATAGGTCAATTCAGTATTCACTATACAATAAAGGTTATTACACAAAATTGGAACTGCTGAACACAAATTTTTTATGTTGTACATTGGTAAGATGAAGACAACAAATGCTAGTGTGGCGATCTCTTAAGATAAGTTTGAGATTTAATTGTTTTTGGTTTGGTTGTATTTGTAAATTGGTCAAATATCAATATGTGATTTACACTTATATGATAAAATGTATTTATAAACACTGTTATAATTCAGGACATTTCTATGAAATATTGACAGAAAACAATTTCAGATTAAACTCACACATACTAATGCTCATTAACTTTGCACACACTTACAAATCATTTTAATGTCCTCATGTTAAATTGCCTATATTAATTTTCTTAAAACACAACTGACTGGAGCCGCCTTAATGCAATTGATTACTAATAATTAATAAAGCTTTAAAATTATTATACTTCTCACTTGTTAGGTCTCATTTAGAATTTCGCTTTATAGTTTGGTCACCTAATTATGCTCTCTATATTAATCTGGTAGAAAATGAACTCCTAAAATAAATCTCCAGTAAATCAAATTTGGCTATTGACCGAGACTCATATAACCTGCAGTTGTCACATCTTTAGGGTGTCTTGAGAAGAAAAGTTGCAGACTTGATGTTCTTGTTCAATTTTCTGAATTGTAACATTGATTTCTCCGAGCTACTTTATATGGTTGGATTTAATGTTAGCATTTTATGGTACAAGTCACACAATTTGTTTGTTATCCCATCTTATAACACTAACTATAGTTCCGCATTATTTTTTCCTGAGTTCTTACTTTAGGTAACAGTATTATTAATCAGATCGTTTCTTAGTTGTCATGTATTTGGTTACTGTTCTAATTTTATTTCTCATGTAATTTTTATGACCTTTTGTACTATTGTTCTAATGTTCTAAAGTGTTCTTACCCGTTTATAAATAATAAATAGCACAACATAACAGTGGGCCGATACCCATAACTACCTGTTGTGTCCTCAAATTTTTATAGAAGTATGGTGGGTAATAAATTAACAGGATCATAAAGATATTAATATATCATAATATGTATAGTATTATTTATACACTATTGTAAAATTTGTATACTAGTATGGTCCATGTGAAGTTTTTAGTAAGGTAGTATTGTAAATAGGGTTTAGTCCACAACATAAACTTTTTGGAACTTTATCATCACCATATACTATATACTATACTATACCATATACTATATCACCTAACCATAACCTAATAAACATTCATATAAGTAGTATGAAAACAAAATGTCCCATTAAGTTATAATACAATGAATCAATACTTTAATGTCACTATGATTTGTTTTTTGTATTTCAGACTGATTTGGATATGATATTAGTAAAACTTCGTGAAAGGATTGATTCAAAAAAAAAGAAGACATCTACCAAAAGTTGATGATGATTCCTGGATTAGATACATATACTTTTGTATATTTAAGTAACAAAAAATTAATTTTTTTAACTACAAACATTAATTGAATAAAACTAAAAAAATCTCATAGGTCTTTTTCTAAAGACATTATATCAAGTTATGTTGCCGTTGAGTGTGTTCGATCATATTATATTATTATACTCTTCCTAGAGAGTAAATTTCAAGACTTAATTTTTATTTTTTTTATTTTCTCATATGTTCCAACATTTTGTGATTTAATTTTTTTTTTTATTATTATTTATTATTACAATATTATTTTAATTTTTTACATTTGTACAAAAATTGTGTTCATGTGGTCTCAGAAATTTGTTAATTATCCGTTTAGCAAATTTTTGTACTTAATAGATTTAATAATAGTATTTTATCAAACTTACGTGTTTGCGTGCTCGAATAGTTTTATTTGTGTACAATTCATTATGTTGCAAAACAAATGTTGACTGGTTACTCTTAAAAATCAATGATGTCTGAGGAGTCTAGTAAAAAACAAAAAGAAAATAATAATAAATGCGATTAGTATTATTGAAAATATAATTGTTTGTCTTGTCATCCTTAGTAAAACTATAATTTTCCACCACTACCCTATATTCTTCCTGCTGAATACAACTGGTTTTACACATAATTTAAATAAAATGACCTTTTTATATAATATTATAAATTATTTAAAATAATACATTTAATCATTGCATTTGCTATTTAATTAACCCATGATTGATCCAATACGATTTGATGCACCTCCCATTTAAGTAACTAAAATATAAAACTGTTTATTTTTCTTATCAATGGTACTATTTAAAATGTTTATAGATTGTGGTTTGCAATCAGGACTAGTAGTTGATTCTAGACACCACAACTTCATCCGGATGTTCATAGATGTCTTTATTTAATTCTTTACTAGATGCTTTAATTTCGTAATATTTTTGTAATATTTTGATTAAAAAATGGTAACTCATTATTAATTTTTAGACATGTTACATTTTGATTACCACATTACACAGTGGCTTGTAGACATCTTTTTTTTTTAGTGAGGCCACCACCCACCACTTCTTAAAGATAATATATCAGTACTTAATTTAACTTTTTTTTTCTAACTGAAATTGATCAATTATACTATACAAGTAACTGACCTTTTTTTTAATAGTTTGAATAGCTCCACTTTATTGTAGCTAGTAAAGTAACAATGAAATAGTTAGTTGTTTTAAAACTCCATTTCACCCATTCATACTACAGAAATTTCATTAGAATAGAACAAATGTGTATCGAGTACTTTTGTACAACCCAATACATTTTGTTGGTTAGGAAAGATATTCTTTTGTTACACTGAAAAAATACTTGAATTTTCAAAATGTATTAGTGAATAAGACATTTAAATATTCAGGTACCCATATTTTTTTTACCCAGTTCAATAATTTTTTTATATTTATTATATTTTGTGATTTATAGCATAGAATTTCATCTATTCTGTGCTTATAGCATGAAGTAAAAATATAGTCTCAAAACGATTTTTGATTGTTGATAATATTGGTGGTATATTGTATTCAATTGACTTCTTTTAAAACCACTTTGTCAATTAATTAATTATATTATTTTATGCTCAAGGGTCATGAAAGCTCTGCACTTGTCACCTACGTACATATGACTTTTTTATTGGGATGTAGTATAATATAAACAAAATATTAGCAAAATACACTGTTCAGGTTAAGAACTGCACTGCACTTTGACCAGTTTTTGTTGTCGGCAGTTAGGTAACGACTTTTCATCATCCCACCAAGTCTACAAACTGTATGTTGGCTGTGAAGTCAAGCTGATAGAAAATAGATATTTGCCCCCACACCCACATCTTTCATACCAAATAGAGTACAATATATTATATAAAAATAAAATTTATAGGTTGAAAAAAGATTACATTAAACGTAGAAATTATATTGAAAGCATAAAGTAAAATAATAATATATCAAATTAATGTTAACAACATTAGAATAGTATAAATACTACCAATGGAGAAAAATAAGCATTGAGAATTTTAGAAGAACAAAGATAAATAAATTTAAGACAAATTCCAAATTACAAAACTATAAAATCACAAACCACATATCACTTTTGGTGGTTTCATACGTTAGAAGATCAAGACAAAAATCCATCTTAAAGAATCTAAATGGTAAACTAGTAACTACTGATGGTTAAGGTAAGGTTATATTACATTAAATAATATAATTAAGAATAAAATAACGAGTGTTGGAAATATAAAAATTATTTTTTATTTATTTTGTACCTAAATTGCGTCAGACATAATATAATAATTAATAGGGGCAATGAAAGGAAAAAGAACAACACTGCGTCATTAAAACATTAACAAATACATAGAAAATTATCAATCTTGGTGTTTTGAATTGGTAGATTAGTCAACAATTAACTCAGCTCTGTCTTGGAAGAGGTAATGACTGGATTTTACAAAAATCATATTTTTGTGTTATTTTCCATTAATAAATCTGAAAACAAAATAAATAATTATTTTTACATGTCCAGCATCTTTAGTGATGGTTATCGCAGGGAATACTGACTTATGGTAAGAAAAATTGGTCTGGGAGTGAATTTTGCGCACATGTTTGGTCAAGTTGCTCTGGCTATTGGATGAATGGTTGCAGAATGGACAACAATAAGGCTTGTAACGAGAGTGTATGACTGTATGTCTCTTGAGCAGAGTCAGTGTTTTAAATGATTTGTCACAAATTTGACATGGGTGTACAGGTTCATTGTGTACAGTATTTTGGTGTGTTATCAACCGGCTCTTGATAGCAAACATTGAACCACATTCTTCACACCTTCAGTAAAAAAACATTACATTAGAAATACAATTGAATCATTGAATAAATGTACAAAAAAAACATTGCAAATAAATTTCTAATAAAAAACTCAATATGAAACATGTAATAAAACAATTTTTAACATGTTTTGAGGTCTTGGTTGGGACTTGTTAAGATTAGACAAGTGTAAAATTAAATATTTGAGTCATTGATTGTGCATAGTGGTATCTCATAAAACTATGTAAGAAGAAACTATACTTGTATAGGTTGTCTCTGTCTTATAAGCACACAACATAACAAATTTGTGTTCATAGATAAGTTGATCATTGTAATACTCACATGTATGATTTAACTTTGTCGTGAGTGTATGAATGTACATTCATATCATGTTTTGAAGCACTCACATGATAACAAACAGAGCAGACAAATTTTGCTCCTGTGTGATCACAGTGTTTCAATTTTTTGTGACGTTTCAAAGAATCATACAAAAATGTTGTGTAAGTGCACTAAAATGCAAACAAACAGAGAAATTAATTATTAATAACAGATTTGATATTTTAGCTGATAGGTTCATTTACAAATGGTAATATATTTAAATATGAAAAATAAAAGTATGAATGGTTTATACATTACCAATGTACATGAATATTGTTGTTTTTTAGTGTGACTAGCATTAACATGCCGCTCTAAGTTGTATTTATCAAAAAATTTTCGCTCACAATAACTACAGAAATAGTCGCACACTCCCATATGACGTTTTAGATGTTTTTTCAAATCTGATTTTCTAGGTGTTTGGTACTTGCAGTCTGCACATTTGTAGACATTTTGTCTTTTTACGGCTATATAAAATTAATAAAATATAAGAAGGTTAGAAGTCTAGATAAAGTACAATATGATGTAAATTGTCTTACAAGGTGATTTATTTTCACTACATAATGCTTTAAAGTTATCAAACGCCTTGCAATTTGTTTTTCTTTTAGTAAATTCTGCTTCTTTGAAATTTCTAAACAAAAAATAAAAATAACAAGGACAAACAAAATATATGATATTATATCATAATAAATATACTTGCATACGTTTTAGTTAAGTCATTCTCGGACTGAATCACTTCTTGAATGTTAGTTTCGCTGTCATTGATTTTACACATAAATTCCTGCAGTACTTCATAAATTTTTTCAAGTGTTGATCTTTTCAATAAGGCTGTAGTCTGAACACATAAGATATTTTCAAAAGTCTGTTTACACTAAAATTTAAAATAGCCAAAATTATTATAAAAGATATACAAAGTTTAAAGTATTCAATAATATGTATTTGCGGATTAAGGACACAATCACAGAATAAATATTCTTTAATTATTCTGTGATACAATGTTATCGTTAACAATAAAATGTCATACACTTGCAAAGTGGTGTCTTAATAACAATGGTTACAATGTAGGTAACAAATTGTGAACTGTATTTCTGTTTATAGCTGTCATTTTTTTTGTGTTAGGAGTCTGTAATGTAGATTCTATACTGACCATTCCATATCACCACTATACACAAAATCCATCATTGACAAAATCTCTTTCGCTTTAAAAATAAACAGTAAATATGTACTGGTGTATTTCAAGATGTAGAGCAGGCATTGACAAAAATCCGATACCAAGGCCTACATTTTAAACAAAAATCTATCTTTCCCACTTACTACTACCTCATATCCAAATCTTACCCAGAAGAAAAATACTTTTCTGTACTCTCAGGTTTAGCCTTATCTGATCCAAGTTGGTATTCCTCAAAGAGCTGTTTCAGCCTCATTGTTGTTCAATTTATTTACCTGTGATCGTTTAACCATTCTCTATAGTCTATACTACAAGTAGTCGAAAACTGATCCTGAAATGACCTCAAACATGATACAAAGACATTTAAACCTCCTGTCAATAAGGTACAAAGACTAGGGATTAAAGTAAATTAATCAAAATCCTTTCACTGCACATTCACGCAGAGACCAAAAAAATTGTCCTACCATCACACTGGATGATCTACCTCTCCTTACTGCACAAAACGATTGTTACTAAGACCTGAATTTAGATCAAAGATGACATAGACAACCTACATCCACACTAAATCTCTTTTAAATAACAACTCTCCACAATTATGACCATATCCATAACCATTACAATCCACTTATCTTCAAACTCTGTTCTTACCGTCACAGATGACCGAATTAGAATCGGTGTAGCCTATTTGAGTAGAATATATATCATACCATAAAGTTTCATTCATAGATAAATTCTTCATACTTCACCAATTAAACCCGTCAATTTTGCTGATTGTAAGAATTTAACTTGCAGATAGTGAAATAGATTTATAATAAACAAAAGAAGTATTTTTTTTTCTTTTCACTATAAAATATATTCATTAAATAATGAAATAAGTAATGGGTATTGTAAAACATTTAAACCATTAAAATATTGCATAGTTGGGGACTTGGTGTGATCTTTTTTCCTGTTAGGTTTGAATAATAATGGTAAAAAGAAAAACCATTGGGTGGATAGGACTAAAACTGAATAAAAATACTTGTTTAAGCATAAGTAATAAAATTAAATAGATCATAAATTGACAAATGACAAAACAAACAACATAAGAATTAATTTATAGGTAGTATGAATCATCAATAGTAATATACAATAAAAATACTCGTATGAAAATAATGGTGATGAATTGGTTATTACATTAATTAAAACAAAATGTGTTTGTTTTTAAAAATAATAATTTAAATATAATTTTTTTCTTGTTAAGTTTAAAAATATTATTAACCATAAAAAACACAAAATGTACAGGAACTGAAAAAATGCAATAACAAACAATTAATATTTACTTGTAACACCGAATCTTCTAACACTTTTGAATCGTAACTATCATCACCGTACTCAGCCATTTGGGTAATCGTTATTTGAAATATTTTTTTATTCACTACCTACACCAGGAATACCCAATAAAAATGAGATCAAAATGCCAGTGGCGTAAGCATGGTGTCAAATTTTAGTAAAATTAGTCTTCACGAATTTATTACCAAAAAACAAACAAAAAAAATTATGCCCATGCGATACTGTATATCAACATGTTCAGTTAAACCAGTTGAACGGCAGGTAATAAACCAGATAGAAAACTAGATAGAATAAAAAAAACAACTTTCATAAAAAAATTAAGTCATTGTTCGTTTTTTTTTTATTGGGGGGAAGGGGGTTACATATTATAATGTAGATACCTATGATAATAATATTACATATTTATATATATAAGTATTAACGTGCATTTAATGATGCATTTTCAGCACGAGTCACTGCCTTGTTATCTCGTCTTCAACAACAGTTATTTGATAACTGCAGTACTGCACGCATTATCAGTAAACAGGTATATTATCATAGAACAATAATTTTAATATCAAAGTACCAAGATCATAGAAAAGAGATGATTAAAGAAGAGACCATAGACATATAATATAATTATATATTCTATTATATGTCTATGGAAGAGACCCAGATGCAATGTACTATAATCAAGGTGGATTTATATATATAACAAATAACTTAAAATTTAAAAATTTAAAAATTTAATTTTCAATTTATAAAACCACCTTTGTACTAATAATTTCTTCGTTTTTCAACTGCAGTGTACAGTCCATAGAGTAATGTAATTATATCGTGGGTTACTCTATAGTAATGGTACAGTACTACAGTTATCCTAAACGTAATAAGGAATCCATCTATCCCTAACTTGTGCCAATGTTCTGCCTCTCGTATTCCAATTTCTGCTAAGCACTTTTCAACTTTTCCCATCCACCTCTGCTTTGGTTTACCTAGTGGTTATTTTCCATATGGCATGAATAAATTTAGATGGTAAATCTCAAAATCCCTGTTTGAGCACCTCTCTGGGTTGGACCTACCGGGTCCAATTATGAATCTAAATCACCCAGTGGAACCATTCAAACACAAATTTCATCAAAATCGGTTCAGCCGTTTAAGAATGCATAAAGGACATCCGAATTACAGACAAACATTCATTTATATGTACAGGGTGATCCATTTAAGTGGGTACACTCATTATTTCGAAAAGTATTAACTTTTTTGGATTTTTTTTTTTAACTTTTAGATTTATGCTTTTCTATAACTGTATACTGTTTTAATTTTTTTCACCCTTATATTTATTGGTGAAACCACTATCAACTTTGGATTTTCAAATTTTAACATATAATAAAAAGATCATGAATTAATAAAACCATTTTATTTATGAATTTACGAGTTAACATTTTTATTTTTTGTTGATTGGTTTGTGAGATACAGCTCCTCAAAGTATTGGTACCGGTACCGGTGAAAAATTTTCATTTGTAAAGCCCAGAAGCTATAACTGATAAATTCGATACCGTTCGACCTAAGGTGTACTATATAGGTGTAATAGCAGTATAGCACTAATAAGACATTCAATTAAGCAGGTTCAAAGTACAACAATTATCAATATGTTTAATGTTAGGTTCCTTAGGTAGTTAGGTCGAACGGTATCGAATTTATCAGTTATAGCTTCTGGGCTTTACAAATGAAAATTTTTCAGAGGTACCGACTATAACACCTCCTTTAACCACCAATACTTTGAGGAGCTGTATCTCACAAACCAACTAACAAAAAATAAAAATGTTAACGCGTAAATTCATAAAAAAAATGGTTTTATTAATTCATGATCTCTTTACTATATGTTACCATTTGAAAATCAAAAGTTGATAGTGGTTTCACCAATAAATATAAGGGTGAAAAAAATTAAAATAGTATACACTTTTAGAAAAGCATAAATCTAACAGTTTTAAAAAAAAAAAAATCCAAAAAAGTTAATACTTTTCGAAATAATGAGTGTACCCACTTAAATGGATCACCCTGTATATATATAAATATTATTGTTATTATTTTTAGGGGTGGTACTGCACTAGTGCAGATGATGATGGCCACTGGTCACCTCTACACCGTTCAAGGCCAGTCCGGCGGGGCGGACGAGAGCCGCGGTCACGTTTGCCCTGGACGCGAAGACGACCATGGTAGAGGCATAGGCGCACATAGGGGGGTGCTTGGCGGTGCTTAGCACCCCCCGAGCTTCAAACTAGCACCCTCAGTTTATTTCAGTATTTCACCAATCATTTATAAGCTATCGTGGTTTATTGGTTCGGAATTTTTCTTTTCATTACAAATATTGACAACTGTTTACGAATTCACGAATTCATATTTTTTTTTTTGTCTGTCATCATCTTTTAGGACAGTAAAAGTGCTTGGATTTTCTTCAACAGTATCTTTTCTGATAAGAAAGTGAATCTAGTTGGTACTCTGGGGGGGTCAAAAGCAAAAATTTCACAGTAGTTTTCAAAAGCGCCGTGAAAAACAAAAGAAAAATTAATAGGAAAAACGGGAATTTATACGCAAAATCTGTTTTTGGGAAAATTGATTTTGGTTTTTAGTGTAATTTTAAAACAAATCACCGTAGATATATGAAATTTTTACTGGTTATTTATATTTCCATTTTCTATACATTATAAAATGTTCTAAATATTTTGAGTTATTTTGAGCTTTTTACGGACATTTTTAGTTTCCATTTTTTTTAGTTTTTTTTTCTATAATTATCAATAAAATTTTATTTGTTGGGTATAAAAGCTTAAACATTTAATAGAAGGCTCCTAATTTATTGTTTCAAAGACAGATGAAAAATATTAAAAATCCTTAGTCACAGTTTTTTGTTATAAGCATTTAAATTCCAAATATTGACAAAATACGTGAAAATGCCGAAAATTTGTAAAGTATTTCGTGTTAGAAACTCATAAAAATTTTTCTTTTTAAATCTAAGATATGAAAATGTAATGCAAGATTCCTCATAAGTTTGTCTACCTTTATCAAAAAAAAAATGTCTACAAGAATCTCAAATTAAATTTTTATGAACGTTTGAAATTCATATTTTTACAACATTTGATATTCACTCGATTTCTCATGTAACAATTTTCTAATTTTGTTGTAATTAAAAAACGAATGACTGTAGATACTTGAAAATTTTACTACATTTTTATATTATAATTTCCTATACACCATATAGTTTTCAAAATATTTTGATTCTTTTTGAGCTATTTACGGACATTTTCAGTTTTCAATTTTTTAAATTTTTTTTTCTATTCATATCAATAAAATTGTATTTGTATGGTAAAAAAGCTTGAAAATTTAATGCAAAGCTCCTGATATATTGTTACAATAACACTTGAAAAATATTAAAAATACATAGGCACAATTTTTTTTTATAATTATTTAAAATTCAAATTTTGACAAAATTTATCACATTTAAAATTTAATAATAATTTTATAGTTTGAAAATTTATAAAATGTTCAACTTTTATAGCTAATGATTGAAAATTTAAAACAAGATTCTACGTAAATAGGTTATATATAAATTGCTTTATTCACCTTAGTATCATCAAATATACTTAGTAATATCATGGGCTGACTAACCGTCTTCGCTCAGAATCGTTTTTCTTATACAATGATGTTAGTATATCATTGAATTCAAATTTAATACCATCGATTATACAGTGACCTACTTGTACCCTACTGTACAGCAGAGCAGCTTTCTATGTTTATCAAACTTAAATAACTTTTATTTTCGTTTTGATATCGGAAATATAAAAACAAAGTTACAGAGTAAATTTTCTCATTTTTATAGTGTGAACATTTAGTTTCTTAGCTTAGAGTGAATGTTTTTTTACCCGTGCAAAACAGTTTTGCCTAATGTTGTACCTACGTCTGTAATACGGAGACAACATATGTGGGTGTACGGTGTACCTAGCGTCTTTTTTACAATCATACAGACTATTTGATATATTGCACTTTAGAAATGATTGTATACACTATACAAATTAAATCTAATGCAATGCAGAAATATTAGTATTAGGGGGGTGTGGGGGGCTTTGCCCCCCACGGATCTGTGAACCATAAATTATCCCAGCACCCCCTAAATTAACACCCTATGTGCGCCTATGGGTAGAGGGCGAAGCCCGGCCACAAGTACAGTTGGCGACGAGCGGCTATGGTACACGAAGTCGTGCGCTTGGCGGTACTCTGCAGGCGCTGAAAGACGACTGTTGTGCCATCGACGACGGTGACCAAAGCTCGGAGTGATCTACGAAGACTATAATATAGGACAGCAGGATTAGACCGTTTGGCGAAAAGAGGAGAGAATCGGTGGACAGCATCTCAACGCACTTTTCTGTGACCGAACTCTGAAACGTTTCCTCGAGCACGTCGCCGCCACTCAGTAATTATAATTTATAGTCATCTCTTGCGCCGTGAGCTCTGCGGTCTCCGTCGCCACCGTCACGAGTCGTCTTCGTGCATTCCATCACTCGTCACTGGTACCGTCGAGGTGGTGTCGATGTCCACGCTGGTACCGCAGTAGCCGCTATAGGCTAAAGGCTTTCACCTCCGACGTCGTTTCGTAGTCGTCGTCGTCGCAGCCGGGCGCTCGCCGCACCGCCAGAATGTCCCGCAATCCCGTCACGCTACCGCCGGTGACCGGAAAACGTGTATCGGCGACTTACCGCCGATCGCCCCACAAGTAAACTACACTACACTATCACGTACAGGTTCGGATCCAGAGTTCGGAAACTGAGGAAAATTTATCGGTGGTTTTTCCCGTGGCATTAATATTAAATAACTATTGAGAAAATCGAAAAATGACCTGTTTAAAGTACCATCTTGATCTAATTTTCTAAAAAATAAGATACTATATGTTGAAATCGAAGCACTCCTTCTGGTAGAAATGTTGTATACAAAATAAAAAAAAATAAACACCGTTGTAAAACCAATAGATCCCGCTCAGAATCTAAAATATAATTACAATATTATGTCCTTTATTTTTTTATTAATCTTAATAAAATTCTAAGGTCAACACAGTAAATGGGGGGGGGCTATAGCCCCCTTAGCCCTCCACCCTGGCTACGCCACTGGGCAGACATTTCAAGTGGCCCCTTATTAAAACCAGATTAGAAATCTATACTTGTGTAGTGGCAGCTATAGTGTACTATAGGTATATAAAACAAAATAATTCAATTGTACCGTAGGTAGTAGGTATGTGCGTGCTTATTCGAATGTCCAAGGATCCAACTACCCGAGATCTGAAAAGAGGCGAATTTGATCAGCGAATATTAACTGTGGGTCAGCTGACCTGCTGAACCCCCTCCTAGATCCACCCCTCATCACTTACCTATATACCTCGACCCCACGTCATCGCCTCGCCTTGTCCCGCTGCCCATAGCCACGGGTGAGACTCCCGGACGGTTTCACTTCGAGGAACAACAGCAGACATGGCCGGATTGGTTAGGCGAGCTACCGATAATAGAAAATCTAGGTGGGCCGGTTGTGTGAGTGAAAATAAATTCATGTTTAAAATATGATTGGCCACCTATATAAGCTCGTAATAATTATAGACGTAATTTTGGGTCACTGAATATGTAAATGGGCCGCTTATAGAAGTGAAAATCTCGATGGGCCGATACGTCATACCAATCCGGCTCTGACAGCAGAATACGCGTACGGTGTCCGTGATATCCATAGACAAGTACCTACGCTATTAAACATTTTTTAAGTATTTTAACAAGTTGCGTGGGACATGGTCGTATTTTGGGTGAAAAAAATGTTGGTGAAATCAGAATTTGGCTCACAAATTTAGTTTCGAAGTTTTCAGTTTATATTAATATAATAATATAACCCACAAAATGGCATAAATATACTCATTATTCTATATTTTTTATCGGCTTAACTGTTGCAAAAAAAGTGCTCGGACAGAAAAATAAAAAATATCCCCCGATTTGTTATGTATAAAACTGTAAAACCACCTTGGGTAGACCATTAAGGCATTAAACAATGTTGTTAAAAATCAATTATCTTCAGGTTAATGACAGGCTATAATAATTAAGCACATAAAATAAAATTTCGCGTGGTAGTAAAGTAGCATTGCGCGCAAGCACATAAACGTAAAATTGCAAACTTTGGAATAACTTCTATAATAATAGTTTAAAAAAATTACACCATTGTTTTATGCATAGGTAATGCCATAAAACCGTGAGGAGGTTGGTAAAGTGCATTTTAGCCTTTTTTCCATTACTTTATAGACAATTGTCAATAATACACGAATTCACGATTAAAACAGTATTGTATATGAATGCACTTTTAAGTCTCCTTTTTATATAGTGTGGACATTTGGTTGCTTAGCTTGGACTACTGCCCGAGTGGTTCTTGGTTCTTACCCCTAGCAAAACAGTTTTTGCTATGTTTTACACTTGTATAAGACGGATGAAACAACACACATTATGCGGATGTAGGGCCCTCTTAACAATCATACAGAGATTTTATTCATTGTTTTTTACATGTATAAAAATGTAAAATTTTTGCCACGTAGTTTACTATACCTATGTCTATATAGTGTAAGGGGGGAGTGGGGGGAAAAGCCCCCCATGGATCTGTGAGCCATAAATTATTCCAGCACACAGTGGCGTAGCCAGAATTATGAAATGGGGGGGTGTTTAAGTATAGATTAAAACCAAGTTTTTACAGTTTTCGTATACAAATAAATGATGGGTTTGGAACTTGACTTGTTTTACTAAAAATTATCGAAATATGCAGTCAACATTTTCAAAATATACTTAAATATATGCAGCTACATTTTTATATTATTTTTGAAAAATGCATAAAACATAATAGGTACTTATATATTAAGCTTATTCAATTTTATAATAGCATGATTTTAGCATTTTTAGGCTTCGGCTTCCCCAAATCTCAAAATTAGCTCCTATTGTTCCTAGCCAAACATAATACCTATTTTTAAAGATATTTTTCAATGTTATCCAAATATGATTTTTCCCGACAATTGTATGTAAGTACCTACATTTAAGTTAAAAAAATTCAATATATGCACAAATATACGAAAAATCGCTCAAATGTACACTTTTCCTACAATATGCAAAAATATGCAAATTCAAACATTGTTTGATAAGACAAATTTATAACTTATCTAAAATAACCTACTACCACTACAATAAAACATGCAAGGAGTCCCGAACCCTATAAACAATATATTTATTAGGGGGAAATGTCAATGGGGGGTGTTTAAACACCCCCCCCCCGGCTACGCCACTGCCAGCACACCTTAAATTTACACCCAATGTGCATATATGGATTATGGATATATCATAATCATAAAATATATTTTAAATAAATTATTTTCTGTTCTATGGTGTAGCGTCCTCTTAACCGCGATCTCTTTATGAGTATACGACCATAGTACCATACGTCACTATACATCGCTCCGGCTCAGCTCAGAATCTAAAATGTTTAAAATGTTCAATTTTTAAAGATAAAAAGGTGGGTAAGTGGATGTCGCTCTGCTGTACAGTAGGTTACAAGTGGGCCACTGTATAATTGATGCTATTAAATTTGAATTCAATGATACAATATCATTGTATAAGAAAAACGATTCTGAGCGAAGACGGTATGTCAGTCTAGGTTAAGACAAATTATATACATATCTATGGTATTAAAAAAAAATTGACCTATAATAAATTCCAAATTAATCATATCACATTATCACAATATCCATTAGGTACTAATAACACGTTATACACCAACAACAAACCCTGATACTATCATATATATATAATAGTACACTTTAGAAGTTTCAAGTAGGTACCCACGAATAATATTATATAATCACAACAAAATAACTAGGTTTTTTAATATGTAATTTCGTCAAAATTTGAACATAAAATGACTATAAAAATAAACTGTGATTGTATATTTTTTAGATTTTTCGGTAAGAGAATTAACTACTTACGTGGAATCTTGTTTTAAATTTTCAATCCTTAGCTATAAAAACTGAACATTTTATAATTTATTAATTACGATGATTAATAATTTTCGAGATTTTGAAAAATTCTGTCAAAATTCGATGTTAAAATGCTTATAAAAAAAAATTGTGCCTATGTATTTTTAATATTTTTCAACTGATATTGTAACAATATATCAGGAGCCTTGTATTAAATTTTTACACTTTTTGGCCCAACAGATAAAACTTAATTAATATTTATAGAAAAAAAAAACTAAAAAAATTGAAAACTGAAAATGTCCGTAAACGGCTCAAAAAGAGTCAAAATATTTTCAAAATTGTATGGTGTATAGGAAATGCTAATATAAACATTCAGTGAAATTTTCATGTATCTACAGTAATTCGTTTTTTAATTACAACAAAAAAAGGAAATTGCCACATGAGAAATCGAGTGAATATCCAATGTTGTAAAAATTTGAATTTCAAACGCTCATAAAAATTTAATTTGACTTTCCGGTAGAGATTTTTTTATTGATAAAGGTAGACAATCTTATGAGTAATCTTGTATTAGATTTTCAAATCTTAGATTTAAAAAGAAAAATTTTTACGAATTCTTAACTCAAAATAATTTGCTAATTTTCGTGATTTTTCCATATTTTGTCAATTTTTGAACTTTAAATGCTTATAAAAAAAAATTGTGACTAAGGATTTTTAATATTTTTCATCTGCCCTTGAAACAATATATTAGGAGCCTTCTATTAAATTTTCAAGCTTTCGCAACCAACAAATAAAATTTTATTGATATTTCTAGAAAAAAAACTAAAAAAAAACTAAAAATGAAAATGTCCCTAAACTGTTCAAAATAAATCAAAATATTTTGAAAATGTTATCGTGTATAGAAGATGCAAATATAAACAACCAGTGAAAATTGCATGTACCTACGGTCATTTGTTTTAAAGTTACACCAAAAACCAAATTCAATTTTCTGAAAAATCGATTTTGCGTAAAAATTCCCGTTTTTCCTTAATTTTTCTTTTGTTTTTCCCGGCGCTCTTGAAAACTACTGGGAAATTTAAATTTTGACCTCCCCAATGCACCAACGATATTCACTTTCCAATCGAACAAGATACTGAAGTCGAAAATCGAAGCATTATTTCGACTACTTATCGTGTACACAGACACAAAAAAAATAAAAATAAAATAAAAAATAAAATAAAAAAAAAAATAAAAAAAATAAAAATAAAAACACACATCATTGTAAAATCAATACATTCATCGTTTCACTCAGAATCTAAAATAAAAAATGTTCTCATAAGTATTTCATACTTAAAATAAAAATCTAAAAATTATATAGACACAGTTTTTTTAAAATTCGGATGAAATTAGATATTTAAATCGAGAAGAATGAGTTTAGTTATTTGGTTGTAAATATTGTAATTTAAAACTAAAGTAACCACATTCCGCCAGAGCCAATCAAAAGGCGGGTTTTCACTATACACGTACGTGTGTTCGTCCATACAAATCTTTTGCTGTGATTGGTTGGTTAGGTTAAGTTACCACACGTCCACACGATTAACCACGATACCTTGTTGTTGGGCATAGCTGAACATTTTTCATGTACACGGCAAACGTGTATAGTTGATTTTTGCCCTAGAAATCACGGTTCACGGTTGTGACCATCACCGAGTAACCAGGTTAAATATATTCTTATCAGTTTTATCAGTAATTTCCGATATAATGTAACCTCAAATAATAATTGTTTACCTCGGTTATTTTATTATTATTAAATTGTGTGTAGTTTATGAAATATCAAATAATATGGGCTGTGGAGATTGGAGATTTGAGATTGACGATTGACGGCCGAAATATTTGTAAACACAGTTTGTCTCCAACACGTATTAGTGTACAACTCAGTACACACTCACTCAACCTTTGGGCTTTAATGAGATAATAAAATAATTATTAATTGCACAATGTTTATGAACTATTTCTAATTTCTATAGTTATTAACAGTACATTTCAATCAGTCCATCATCATAATTATTATTGTTACGTGTGAGGTTCTAAACATCGTTTATCGTTTGGATTGTCATTTGTCGAGTGAAACGTACCATTAGAGAACAGTTCGGCGCCTAATCGTTTCGTCTGTATTGCGCAGGCCGTCTCCGCACCGTACCACGGGAACCGTCGGGGCGACTCCCCGAAATCAACACAACATTTATCGATCTTCGGACGTCGCGTTTCTATTTTCACATTTGTGAAGTTCGCTGTAAAAGTGTCCATTACACTAACAATAATATAGGTATATATTATTATTTTGTTTTTATCAGTCAATCGCCGTTGTTACTTGTTATTATAGTTAGTTTACTCACGGTCTGTGATTAAAGGGACGCACATGCAATTGAAATTTAAAAACAAATGCTGCGTTTTTGACTGACTTGAACAATTGGTTTATTTTTTTTTCATAAATTATCTGTCGTTAACTTAATTGTAGGTGTAAATGGCTTCATTTAACCAAAGCGCGGATGAAAATAAACAGAATGGCAAGAGGAAATGGAATGAATCACATTCGGACATTGAAAGAAATTCTCAAGATGATGAAGACGACCACTCAACTACTGGTAAATTAAATATTATTAAATAATGGATTGGTTTGTAAAAAGTTGAAAATGTATTCATATAATTTGTTATGAGAGCTAGTAACAGCTTATCTGTTCTCTGTACCTGTAATACAAATTCTAAAATAATTCATCAAGAGTAACTAATACAAAATGGTTGTGCTATTAAGAATTACTTAAAAATTAAAAGCAATAATTAGTACTTAAAATAAAATTTATCTTATTATAAATGTCAAGTAAACGGTCACCACTAGGTAGCTTATTTTTATCAGTTATTTACGTGTAATCAGTATCAACCACTCATACATACGCTTATTGTAAAAAAAAAAAATAATTTACAGATCGTGTATTTCAAATAAAAATTTAAAAAAGTTGATATAAAAATGTTTAAAAACTATCGGACAGAATTTAAGAGAGGATACTTTTAAATTAATGATTGATTAATGCTATGTTATGTACATTATATTAAGATAATGAAATAATTATAGGTTTATTTCTTTCTTTAACCAATAAGTGGTACGGTGAACTAAAATTACACTAATGGTATGGTTTGGTCTCCTAGACCACTCAGTTTTGTTAATTTTATTAAGACCATATTTTTCAATTGTTCCGTATTATTTGTAGTTATTTTTAGAATTAATATATTTATAGTGTCAACTTTCATTTTTTCAACTCAAATTTAATAAGTTTAAAGAAATTAAATAATTTTTAAACATTTTAAGAAGTAAATCAAAACAAAAAACTGCAGCGTCTATGGGACCAGCCCATACCAATTACGGGTTAATGGATGTGCATGTGTTATGAATAAATCAATAGGGATTATTATTATTATTTTTATTTAAAAATTAGTATAAGTATGTTTTGAATACAGTAGGTATATCTATTAGTTGTGATGATAGGCCTGTAACTTGTAAAAATGTTCCTTTGTTATTTAAATAAAACATGTCTATTAAGTATTTGTACATAAAGTTATATCGTGCCAAGTGGATTAAGAAAGATAGAAAATTTTTTACTAATTAATCAATATTAGCTATGCATTGGTAAGTAATGATAATTTGTTCATAAATAGAATACAAATTATTAATGCATGAGTGTCTTTAATTAAGTGGAGGTGTGAACTTTTTTTTCTATGAACGACTATTTTAAATAAGTAGCCACCCATCAATTGTTCCTGTGTTAATGCGAATGGCTAGTCTATACACCACCCCCACCATCAAATCCAATTCATAAATGTACATAAACTATTCTTAAATTATAAATAAGTCTATCATTAAGATACCCTTCCCCACTTTTACATGAAGCAGTCGCTTAATAGCTATTCACGCCCCCACTGCTAGTATTTAAAGATTATTCAATCACACCTATAATTGTAGATTTGATATTTTACTACATTTCAAATATATCTTTAGTATTAAATTGGTATACTTTTATAATATACTAAGAGCTTAAAATAAAGAAAATGTATTGTGTTAAAATATATCCTTATAGTAAATTTGAGAATTAAGAATACAATATTAAAAAGTAATTTCTATAGCTAAATAATTGGATTTAAAATTAATTCTAAGTGGAATTTTGTCTGTCTCAAAATAGTTTGGTTTTAGTGAAAAATGTTGTCTTCACTAATTTTTTTTTTTTTAATTAATGGTCAAGTACTTTACGTCTTATAACTGAGATTTTCAAATTACATTTGTGATAAGTGTTGAGTTTTTTTTTTCATCTGTTATAATTCATTAGAATTACCTACATATCAGCATTTAGTGTACACCTTAAAATACTATTTACTGATTCAGAAATTTTAAAGTAATCATACATTTTAAATTTAAAATATATTTTGTTCCGAGTTTTCTTAAAATAATAGATTGAAATTTTGTTCTATGTACTAAATGCTAATACATTAAAATGTATAAAAACACAATTCAATTATGTTATAGGTAATGTTATTTTATTAAACATTTAATCAAAGTAGTTCTATGTATAGCAGGCACGCACCCAGAATTTTTGCTTGGGGGGGCTTAATAATTTTTCTTTTTCCCTTACACACAAGTAAACAATTAAAACTAATTTTTAAATAACCAATTTTGTAAAAAATCGAACAGACTGAATTATCTAAACGAGATTTTCATGCCACAGACAGTCGAAAGTCATAATTATCATTGTTATCGTAGTTAACAATCAAAGTCGATCGTACGTAATCGTTATTGTATCTATAAATCTAAAAATAATTTTCAACGAAATAAAAATCGACGATAGCCACCGTAGAGTAGGTATATTGATTGTCACAAACCTTATCGCGTAGTATATATTATATGTGTATCTAACATAATAACAAAATTTTAAAATAAAACATTATCATTTATCATTGTTATACTATATTTTCTATAATAATGTGTAATTTAATGAAAAAATATTTTTTGGGGGGGCTTAAGCCCCAAAGCCCCCCCTTGGGTGCGCCACTGATGTATAGTATAGTAAGTATAGTATTTCTGATCTATACCTTTATTATAATAAAAGTGTCTTGCTAAAGTGTCTCTTATTACAATATGCTTTATAGTTATGAATTTTATCATGGAACTTTTGTTTGTTTTTAACCGTGTAATAAACATTTTATTCATAATTCAAGTTGATTGTTGATATGTGGTTATTTTTATATATTTATTTATTATATTGGTATATCCTTGTAGGAACTTTTTATATACAATCTTTGATGTTTAAGAGTTAAAAAATACATAGAAGAATGAAAAAGAAAAAAAGCAATTAGGTTTCAATTTTATTTTAATATTTAAACTTCAAACTTGAAAAATAAATCATCAATGAAAATCTAATTGCTTCATTGTGTCTTTCACAATTTGATGTTATTTTAGAACAAAAAACTTAAAACATTATTAAGGTACTAAATTGCATTTATACAAAATGTTGTCAGTTATTATGTTCAAATTTTAATTTTCTAAATCTTTTAATAAGTAATTAATATTATTTAATTGTTTTAAGATTGAAGTAAATTGCTTTTTTTTTATCAAATTAAAATGTTTTATTTCCTTTCAATATTTTTAATATATTATGATGTTAAAACTATTCATTTGCAAGAAAAATAATATTAATAATTAATAAATATAAAGTTATAAATATTAAATTCTTTATTTAATCAACATCTTAAAATATATTTTTCTGTCATTTACTTATCTAAATAATCAGCAATTAATAAATAATTATATAAAAATGGGTCTTAGAAATTTGAGTGCCCTAAAAAATAAGGCAAGAGAATAATAGACATTTTACATTATATGTCGATGACAACATTTGAAATTAAAATTTGAATTAAATTAACATTTTAGTGTATAATATTATGTTGTGTGGTATGCAACATAACAATTTTAATTTTATTTTATTCATTTAGATAATATAAATAAATAATTTAATTCAATTAAAAAGTTATTTTAGTCAAGATTATTATATCAATATAATACCTTTATATCACTATTTATTATTTTCTTATTTACTTATGATATATTAGGCAATTGCCATTTTTTTTAATAATACATTTTCTTTAATATTTGCATGCTTAAAGTATACTAGTTTAATTGTTTGGCAATTGAATAAAAAAAATTATAAACATAACTATTGCTCTATTATTTTTTCAATTATTTCATTGACCTATAAATGTTTTTTTCGGGATTGTCAAATACTCAATTTAATTGCATACATACATTAAAATCGCTAATAATCAATATTTAGTTATATACTTTATCTGCACTTATAATATATTGTATTGTATAGATAAGGAATATAAAAATCAATAATATATTGTAATTTAAATATTTTTGTCAGATATGTTGTATCAAAACTGAAAGTTTATATTCATATTTCTGCAATGTGGTTTAAAAAGTGAGTTTTAAATTAAATAGTTGTAGCCTGTAGGTAGATCATTTAGTAGTGTATATTTATATGCCTAAAAAATATATTACTTTAAATGTATTTAAAATAAAGTTTTAAAAATTAATGAAGTATGTCCATATAAAATTAACAATTAAAATAAATAGAAAAAGTCTTGTATGCTTATATTAAAAATTAAAAAGTACCTATATAGTCAATAATTTAACTACCCATTATTTTTATATTCTATGATTAAATTGATTTAAAAATATACTACTATAATAAAGGCAAAATTCAATATAAAGTCAGAAACACTTTATTTTACTTTTTTATCAAAAATAACTAATACTAAATAATAAGTATAATTTATATAGGTAATTTATAAATCTAGTCACTGGTCTATTATCACCCTACCACAAGCTGTATAAATTATATTATAATAAGTATTTATTACATATTATATATGATATATTTATATAATATATATTATAGTATGTTAATTAATCGAAATTATAAAATAATTTACACTGTTAATATCTTAGTCTGAACAATGAAGATTCATTAGGACTATGCTAGGAGAGCATCTTAGATTATATGTTAGTGATACGCATTTTCTGAACTTATCAAATCATAGGGACATTTCTGCTGTTCATATATTTTTTGTTCTTGTGATATATGGCTCGCGATTTAGTGGGTCCATAACTGGTTTTAACCTAAATTTTTAATAAATAAAGAAAATCAAGCCAGTTTTAATTTGAACACTAAGTATAACTAAAATGTTAATTTTTAAAATAAATATATTAAAATAATTGGTTTTACATTTTTTATGCTATTTTTTTGTAACTTTGGCTCATGCGTAAAATGTTAAAATCTTATCAATATTCAATATTTAATTAAATAATTTTTACAATTATGCTAAATAAAAATGTAAAGCTTTTTATAAGTTGTAATTTTGATTCCATTATTCATTATCACGTAGGCTTAGTAATTATATTTTACTTGGCCATTAACAAAAGTTTTGGTGGTTCCATACAGAGATGGAGCAAGGTTACCAGGAACTCTGCAAAACTCAACCAACCATTCTAGTTGAAGATTTCGAGCCAATGAAGCCACTTGAAGAAGAAGAGTTAATGGAAGCATCTTTAACTACAGACCGTAAACAAGTTATTGTTGGCATATGTGCCATGAAAAAAAAAAGTTTTTCTAAACCAATGAAAGAAATTCTCAACAGGCTAGCTGAGTTCGAATATTTAAAAATGATAGTTTTTGAAGAAGAATTATTATTAAAACCTATCGAAGAATGGCCCATTTGTGATTGCTTAATATCTTTTCATTCTAAAGGATTTCCTCTTGAAAAAGCTATTAGATATGCTGAGCTTAGGAATCCATTGGTTATTAATCATTTGCCAACTCAGTTTGCTCTCCAAGATAGAAGGCAGGTTTATTCAATTTTGGAATCTGAAGGAATTTTAATTCCTAGGTATGCAGTTTTAGATAGAGAATCCCAGGATCCAAATTTACATGAGCTAGTAGAGTCTGAAGACCATGTTGAAATAAATGGTGTTGTATTCAATAAACCATTTGTTGAAAAACCAGTTTCTGCTGAAGATCATAATATTTATATTTATTATCCTACTTCAGCAGGAGGTGGAAGTCAGAGACTTTTTCGGAAAATCGGTAGTCGTAGTAGTGTTTATTCTCCAGAATCTAGAGTTAGGAAAACTGGTTCTTTTATATACGAAGATTTTATGCCAACTGACGGAACTGATGTTAAAGTATATACTGTTGGCCCAGATTATGCTCACGCGGAAGCACGTAAGTCACCTGCTCTGGACGGTAAAGTTGAACGTGATTCTGAAGGTAAGGAGATACGATATCCTATTATCCTCAGTAATTCTGAAAAAATGATTTCTCGTAAGGTATGTTTAGCATTTAAGCAAACTGTATGTGGCTTTGACCTATTACGAGCAAATGGTAAATCTTTTGTTTGTGATGTGAATGGATTTAGTTTTGTTAAAAATTCAAATAAATACTATGATGATTGTGCCAAAATATTAGGAAACATGATACTTAGAGAATTGGCACCTACACTTCATATACCTTGGTCGGTTCCTTTTCAACTAGATGACCCTCCAATTGTTCCTACTACTGTTGGGAAAATGATGGAATTACGGTGTGTTGTGGCTGTTATAAGACATGGAGATCGTACTCCTAAACAAAAAATGAAAGTTGAAGTTAGACATTCCAAATTTTTTGATGTGTTTGAAAGGTATGGGGGTAAAATGAAAGGAGAAGTTAAATTAAAACATCCTAAGCAACTTCAAGAAGTTTTAGATATTGCCAGAGCATTGTTAGATGAAATTGAGCATCATGAAGCTGATCAAGAGCTTGAAGAGAAAAAAAGAAAACTTGAACAATTAAAAAGTGTTTTAGAAATGTATGGTCATTTTTCAGGAATAAATCGTAAAGTCCAAATGAAATACCAACCTCATGGAAGACCAAGGAAAGAACAAAGTGTAAATTTTAAACAAGATCCATCACTTGTTCTAATACTTAAATGGGGAGGTGAATTAACTCCTGCAGGAAGAGTTCAAGCTGAAAAATTAGGACAAATTTTCAGATGTATGTATCCCGGAGGCCAGGGTAGAAATTCAGATACTCAAGGATTGGGGCTACTTAGATTACATTCTACATTTCGCCATGATTTAAAAATTTATGCAAGTGATGAAGGCAGAGTACAAATGACAGCTGCTGCATTTGCTAAAGGATTATTGGCTCTTGAAGGGGAATTAACACCAATTCTTGTACAAATGGTTAAAAGTGCCAATACAAATGGTTTACTAGATAACGATCGTGATTCCAGTGAACAACAAAATATGACAAAAGAACAGTTACACAAATTAATGCAGAATGACCATATATTTACTCCTGAAGATCGAGCAATGATAAATCCTTGTAGAGCTATTAGTATAGATGAAGCATTAGATTATGTAAAAAATCCTGTTCAGTGTTGTGAAATAGTACAAGAACTAATACAGAAGTTAGTCGCTGTTGTAGAATCCAAAAAAGATGATCCAAAAAAAGCAGACACTGTATTATACCATGGTGAAACGTGGGAGCTTATGGGACAACGTTGGTCAAAAATTGAAAAAGATTTTTATACTAAAAATAAAAAATTTGATATATCTAAGATTCCTGATATATATGATTGTATAAAATATGATTTACAGCATAATCAACGAACCTTACAATTTGAAGAAGCTGAAGAATTATATACGTATGCTAAATATTTGGCCGATATAGTTATTCCTCAAGAATATGGGTTGGATATAGATGAAAAGGTTACTATAAGTCAAGGAATTTGCACTCCTTTATTAAGAAAACTTAAATCTGACTTACAGCGAAATGTTGAAGAGCCATGTGAAGAAGCAGATGATGAAACAGTAAATCGTTTAAATCCTACATATTCATATGGTGTATTAAGTCCTAGAAGACATGTAAGATCTCGTTTATATTTTACTAGTGAAAGCCATATCCATTCACTTTTGTCTATTTTGAGATTTGGTGGCCTGTTAGATGTGTACAATGATGAACAATGGGGTCGAGCTATGGAATATGTCAGTATTGTTTCAGAACTTAACTATATGACTCAAATTGTCATTATGTTGTATGAAGATCCTACCAAAGATGTAAAATCCGATGAGAGATTCCATGTAGAACTACATTTCAGTCCTGGTGTTAATTGTTGTGTTCGAAAAAATTTACCACCAGGTCCTGGTTTTCGACCACAAACAGGTAGTAATTTCAAAACAAAACATAAGGATTACGAAGAGGATGATTCATTAGATGAAGATGAAGGGCATAGTAGATTTTCTGTGACAGAACCGCAAATTGAAGAAGAAGAAGAAGAAGATCATAGTCGATTTTCTATTACTGAAGATGATAAAAAAGAATCATCTGAACCTCCAATATTTTCTGAGGATGACACTTGCGACGGACCAATGAAGTTCAAATTTTGTCAGCCTCAAAATGCTACAGCCAAGAGACATTGTTATTTTTCACATTTGTTTTCTGCATCTCCGCCTACCAGTAGTTTGTTTAGTACTGCTGTAATTAGTGGCTCATCTAGCACTTCAGATTTACATGATTTAATGACGGGTCCTTCAAGCTATGCTGGTTCAATAATTGGTTGCGATGGGGTTCCACCAATAAGACCTTTAGAAACATTGCACAATGCATTGTCATTAAATCAAGTTATAACTTTTTTTGATAAGGTTATTAATAACCAAGAACCTAGTTCACCAGAAATTTGGCCGTAATATGTTAATTAATTTTATTATAAATGCCAATATTAAACAGAGTATGGTTAGAATTACTAAAAATCTATTAATTCATGATATACCTAAGTTTTTAAAATTATTATATTCTTAATGCTTGAACAAAGTATTAACTAAACAATAGTATTTATCATTTTTAACTAAACGTTACTCTTATGAATTAAGTGTTTGGAAAAATGATGAATGTATTACAGTAGATAATATTATATAATTTATAAATCAATATTTATATTCCTATAATAATATTTTAATAAATCAACGGTTCTCAAGTTTTTTTTATTGAAGTCTTATTGAATTTACTAATATTGTAAGGTTTCAATAATTTAAATAATTACCATGGGTAAATATTATATCCAGTTTTTAATTCTAGAGTTACATAATATTATGTATTAGTTTAAATTAAAGTGTAAGAAACAATTTCTTAGAATTTATAAAAGTGAAAAATGTAAATGCTTGGTTTAAATAATTAAGCGGGTTTGGCGTTTCCTTGGAAAAAAATCATAGCTTCAATAAAATATGTTTGAGAACCATTTTAGTAAAAATTAGAATATATTATATTTGTGATTTTGATGTTTACAGTTTTAAAGTCTAAGTTAATGTAATGTTAATTAATGTAAGTACCTGAATTTGTAAATATTTTATGTTGTTGAATATTTTTGTGGACCAAAAATACATAATATTTAATTTATTTACTAAAATTATTACTATTTTTATTGTTATTGTCTGGTTGTTAATCAACTTCAGAAATACTTGCAAAGCTATTCCCAATTCCCATCTTAAGTAGTTAAATATATACTATACTTTATAGTAGTAGGTATTATTTAAAAATGATTTTATACTAAAAAAAAAAATTATTATAATATCATATTTAAATAAAATAATTATGAAAGCTATCAGCCATGTCGGTGCCCTGCGTTATTGGCCTTGACAATTTAGTATTAAGAAATACTATTTCACTATTCATTCTTTAAACTCTATTTAAATTTTGATAAATTGGTTCTTTATTAATTTCTTTTCAATTTTATAACAGTTCTAATTAACTTTATTGTCATGTTGAATTGTTCATCTTTTTATACATCTTAATTACCTTTAAATGATTGATAATAAAAACAAGTATTGACAGTATTGTTTACAATAAGTATTTATACGTAAAATGTCCATATTTATATACATGGGTCAAACTTTTTTTAAAATTACTATTGTTAAATACTTATATTAATTCAATACTTGATGCAATGAGAAGCAGTTATTTTGCAATTATAGTAAGAGTTCAATAAATGTGGTTATTTTAACATTAAGTACCACCAACCTTTGGTTAAATTGTTTACTCCATTCACCTAGAGAATGTGGTTAATTTGCGCATACGTCTAGAGCCGAGATATGGGGTTTTGTGTCATTGCAGCAAGGTGTGACGCGTCCTGGTTTGTGCACTACCACATTCTCTCGGCAAACAGGGAAATGGGTATAATAGTATTAGAAGTTAAAAAATAAATCTGTAATTATAAAACATTCAATAATACAAATTTTTGAATGCAGTACCTAAAATGAATGTGTCATGTTTTTAATTCTTAAGAAATGTAAAATTGATGAAGGATAAAATTAATTTAATAGTAAAAACTAACAGTATGATGGTATCAATTAAAACAGTTATTGTAACTAAAAATGATAATTATAAGATTTTTCTGCGTGTATAGGTAGTTTGCTAATATATTTTAAATTGTTGAAATTTCACATAATATAAACTATGATTTATTTTCTTATAACGCATGAAAAAATAAGTTTTTTTATGAAATTAAATGGTTCTTGTGAGTTGTGTTACCGGACTTTTACTATTATGAGATATTACTCAATAATAGTAATACCAATATTTTTGCTTTACAAAAACTCACATCAAAAGGTTAGTGAAGAGGTGGAAAAAATTAAATTTATAGTCACCGCCTAAGAAATTATTATTTTTTTAATTGAAACATAAAAAACGAATATGTAAATAGGACAGTAGGTACTAAATTAATAATAAATAATAATATTTAATTTATGTATTGTATATAATATTATATATAAGTAACTATATTAATTCTTACATCTATTGCCCGGGTGGATGAGTATATAAATGAAAAAAACGTGACGGCGGAACTACATACTCGTGTAATTTATCTGTTTAATGTTTTTTTTTTTTTTTTTATGGTATTGGACTTTTGTTTCTAATGTCCGTATGCATAGTGAATTTTTGTGTCACATTCAAGTAAGACAGTTTAACATGTCTTATGTAGTTATGTGACTCATAAATTGACTATACATACGGAAATTCAAATGTATGTTAAAGTAGATCATTACACATAATGTTTAAGTTGGTTTATTTTCATTTGTACACGGCAATTAATACGTAGTTGACGGAAACTGAAGATCCAAGTGTAAAAAGTTATTGAATAGTATCATTAAACCACCTACTCGTTGTCTTAATTGATAAAATTCTCATCTCGTCTTAGTTTTTCGATTAAAATACTCTCGTCTTTAGACCAATTTAATATTTTAGCTAAGAAATAGTGTCAAATTAAAAATACCTACCTACAAGTCAACAAAATAATAAGTTAACTTATTTTATGTTTATTTATTATAACCAGATTCGTCAGATGATAAATATATATATAAATAACTTCGTATCCCATGCCATATGTTAAATGATAAATGTGTAAAATGTATATATTAATAAATAATAATTTTATATAATATAACATTTATAATAACAAAATTTAAAAATAACAAAAAATTAGCTTTGATCGTGATTTTTATTAAATTATAGTCTTATTTTTAGACTGGCTGTATGTACAGACTTCGCTCGGGAAAAATAAACAAACTTTAAAAACGGAGGTATTTTGGTGTATTTCGGTGTTATATAGTGTATGTCGCTTTCTGAACTTATTCGATCGAGATGGACAATCTACCTGCGGAGGGAAATAAATAGATCAATTAGTATAATGTTATCGAGCGTTGTTCAAACTACTCTCTAACTTTCTTGATATCCCTAATAACAATCTCTGAACTTTCGTTATTATCAGTCAATTATTTGAGTCTATAAGCTACAAACCAGTGGCTGATATGAGGGGTTGTTTTTAACGTTATTTTTTATTATATAATATTTGGCTAAACAAAGAGGTAATTTAACGCTTGAAAATTCGCTCCCTTCCCTTGGGTGACTTCTGGATCAGCTACCTGCTACAAACAGTAGGTAATTAGCATTTTGTTGTACAATTAAAATTTAAATAATAAATAGTACATTTAATATTATTTTTATTGTATTTTATTTTTAAAAAATCCCATAGAGCAACGAATAGGGTGGGTCGGCTAGTCAACACCATTTTTTATTTTCAATTGACTTTCTGTAACCAATTCAACCCTATGTACAAACAAAAAATGTATTTTTTGATTTGTGTAATGCAAGACAAAATTCATGTGTGAGCCACCTTATACCTAACTTAACCTACAGGGGTAAAATAATATTAGAACACCATCCGTATCTCCAAGAATCTATTGATATAATTTTTATTGAAATCTGTCCAGTAGTTGCTGAGATTAGTTAACTAGATATTAGAACACTTCAACTTTATAATATTATAAAAAGTAAAAGTTGCTTATTAAAAATATTTTTCATTCTTATTTATTTTATAAAATCGATGCTTAAAAACCACGGGAACAATAAAAATAAATCAAAGTTTAAACATAATGAGCCATTATATAATATATTAGTATATTCGTTTACTTTCGCATTTATAACAGTATTTTGACTTATTATATCTATTATAATGAAGTTTTTGTGTAATGAATGTAATAATATTAAATTAATGTAATACTACCTACATAAATATCGAAAATAATAATCGAATATAAATACTGATTGGTGAAAAAAAATTAAATGTTATAAAATCATTGGTTTTTCTATTAACCCACTGTAATAGTTTATCAATTATATAACTTTAAAAAAACTTTTTTCTTGCGTGAACCAATTGCAAGCAGGAATAAACGAATATCTGGTTATGGTTATAATATTATTATTTATTAGTATAGCGGAAAGCCAGCCTAAAATAACAGGTTCAATCTGAACCTTCCTTGAATCGTCAAAATCGGCCAAATATTTTTTGTTAATTTAGTATTTTTTTTTATTAATAAGTATTATTCATATTGCCTTTAATGTATAGTTGCTGTTACATGTGAATTATATTGTTGACCCCAAATAGGTAATATGTGTGAACAATGTTGTGCCATTTGGTTAAAACTCAAAAGTTATGGATTTGCTGAGTATTGCAAATACATAATTTAGGTATACCCCTACAAATAATATATGTTAACTGACCATCTATTATAATCGATCTACCTATCGTTTTCGGTTCGCTTCAGTTTTTTTGTCAAATTAGGTCTAGTATTTTTTTAGTACCTATATAAACCTCAATTACTCTAATATATAATAACTACTCAGTATAATAGTTTCTTCATTTTACACTTAAATATAATAGTTTAATGATTAGCCTAAATTACAAAATATAATAGGTACCATACAGACAATTATATCCAAATGTCCAATCACAATAATTATTTTATTACCTATAACCATGTAACCATTAAATATAAACAAAAAATATTATGGTTGAAAAAAGAAACTAAAACTCCTTTCTGGGTCTCAAGGAATCTATTGATATAGCTTTTACCTCAATCTGTTAAGTCGTTCAGAAATCACCTGATCACTACAGACGCACAGAAGATCTAAAATTATAATCTAAAGATATTTTGTGGTGTGATTTTTTAACGGTTATGTATTGCATTTGACAAAGAAAAAAATGACTGATTATATTCACCTGCGTGCCGTTTAATCATGCCAAAAATAACTACTAGGTCTAATTTGTTACAAGAAACCAGCCTCAATGTTGAAGAATGAAACATATTTACTACTCCAAAAGGTAATGACTTAGACACACACAAAAATACGCTGTAAAGCCGATATATTCATCGCTTCGCTCAGAATCTAAATGCTGATGTTGATATCTATTTTTTTTTTATTTCAAAATTAACATTGTATAATAATATTAAAATTATTCCGAAAATAAAAAAAAAATTCCAATGAAATGATATTATGGGTCCCATAAACTGCGACACTACGGCTACTCTGATCCAACGGAGTTGCACAGGAGTTGCCTTCGGTGATGTGGAATATATCCTCTTGGGCCTTTTTTGGCTGCGGCTTTTAACATGGTTATGATTTATCCTATATATATATGTCAAGTCGATGCTTAAATCAGGAAAATTATGCATCTAAAAGTGTAAAAATCGAATTTTCTATAAAAGCCAGAAGAATGAGTCTTGAATAGAGCTTTTGAAACAAATGCTGTTAGCTCCCAACCCATTTTTGTGAATTTTTTTTTCAAAACTTGTGTTTTTGCATGCTTATATTAGACAGTACTTTCATAAAAAGTAGATGGAAAATCGTGTTTTCAAGATAAATTAAAAAAAATAAATATTTTTTATTTTTTTTCGTATAAATGTAAGCTTTTTTACCCTCAATATTTTAATGAAATCAGAAATTATCCCACTTACGATATTATACTTACTTATTAAAGTAATAACAAAAATAATATCCCTCCCAATGAGGGGTTATGTGCGAGAAAACGCAAAATCGCGAATTTAAAAAAGTAAAATTGTAATTGCACCATTGTTCTTGACTCGTTGAAATACATTATAGGTTTTACAAAAAAATGGTTTGGGAGCTAACGGTTTAATTGCTGTGATTATGCCATTTGGAAACGAATGCAGTTTTTTATGCCTTTTGTGTTATTATTATTATATTATAAAGATTAAAAAGTAATACATTTTTGTTTGCCTGGTTTATGACATCCCCATCATCTAACCGCCAATCGTTTTTAAATCGTATAACGTTTGTATGTATTTTATGATTCGTTTGGCGAAAACCCGAACGCAATACAACTGCGTTGTTTCTGTTGTAGACAAATGGACGAAAAAAGTGCACCGCTTGTGTCCGTATTTAGACACGATCAACCGACAGGTGTTGGACTTTGATTTCGAAAAATTGTGTTCCGTGTCGCTGTCGCGGATCAACGTCTACGCGTGTCTAGTGTGCGGTAAATATTTTCAAGGTAACGTATATTATTTTGCGCTCGAAACGAATAACTCCGCGTGTACTAATATATTGTTTTTGTGCTTTTCATGGACCCGTTCCAATCGACGACGATCTACTGTGGCTGTTTATCATCGTTTTGTTTATCATCGATGGTCATTGCAGGTCGCGGCACCAACACTCACGCCTACACTCACAGCGTCGCTGAGAGTCACCACGTTTTTTTGAACCTACAAACCCTGAAGTTCTACTGTCTGCCCGATAACTACGAAATAGTCGGTCAGTATATTATATAAAAGCCTAGAATTTTTTTTTTGGGGACGTCATCCTGTCGAGTTTAGGTAATTACGTGTTATTAGAATTGACACTAAATGTGCGGTTGTTGACTCCGCCTCTGATTGCTGATGACTAATCGAAACCGTTCACATCTATAGTATGTGTGAATTTCAAATGCATATTTAATTTAAACTATTTTTTTTCTTACTCGGTTTAAAAACTTTATAGCCTTTGGAATGTGATAAAAAAACGCAGCACAGTTATGACAGGTTACTATTTATTTTCAAAGATCTCGTCAACAGCTGTTGCTATCTCGTATGACATCGCTTCATGGTAAGTGGTGTCACCAACCTCACTTACCTTTGACCTTACTATAATTATCAGTTATTAATTTAGAGCTGGGATTTAAATACCTAAAAAATCACAAAAAATGCAAAATTGCAGATATGATACGTTTGAAAATGTATTTTTTGCTGTTTAAAATCCATATTGTATATATTGTCCTAACATATTTTACTTACGACCTCTGCTAAGTCCGCGCAATCTTCTGTGCTCATAACGTTAACAACGTTAATATTGTTACTTGGCATGCAATGAAAAAATAAATATAATGAGAATCATAATGAAAAAGAGGGTATGAGTGAGAGTCGCTCTGTTGTATATAAGGTGTCTAGAGAACATTGATCCATTAAAATTTCAGGGGAGGGGGTACACATTATTAACATCAATATTAGCGGGGAGGGGGGGCTTCGATTCTACAAAACTAAATAAGGAGTATACCCTGATTAGAGTATAATACACAAGCGTATTACATGTATAATATGCAATGAAGTCTAATATATATGCACTTGTGCACAACACTATTAGATTCCTCGCTGGACGACATCAAGTACGTGCTGAACCCGACTTTCGCGCCCAAGCACGTCGGCCAGCTGGACACGTGTGACAAACGGTCGCGGGCAATCGACGGCACGCTTTACCTGCCTGGCATAGTGGGCCTAAACAATATCAAGGCCAATGACTATTGCAACGTCATCTTACAGGCGTTATCCAACGTCACGCCACTCCGGGACTACTTTCTGGATGAGAGGAACTACGCTAAGGTGAAACGGCCACCCGGCGACAGCGTATTCCTGCTGGTCCAGCGGTTCGGTGAGCTCATGCGGAAGCTGTGGAACCCACGAAACTTCAAGGCGCACGTGTCGCCACACGAAATGTTACAGGCGGTCGTCCTGTGGAGCGGCAAGAAGTTTCAGTTCACTGAGCAGGGTGAGTACCTATATTATGCCTAGTATACACCATACTGCAGTATATACCTAAATTATTTTGTACTCTTAGCTAATGGGTATTTCTTTTCTAAATAACTAATCTACATAAAATCTCGGCCTATATTTCAGTGTCTTGGGTAATCTTTCTTTTTGTTCATTCTATATGGGGCTCCTGTACTCCTGGAATAGCCCCCCTTTCCCCATATACATAGGCCACTGATTTCATATAACGTATAAGTAATATTATATTGCTGTTACAACCGTATAAATATTAATTACTGCAGAAACAGTGCATGCCCTTTTTTATGACATAATCACTAATGGACCATCTCTTGTGTGTGTGTGCATGTGTGCGTAGGCGACCCGATTGACTTTTTGTCGTGGTTTTTGAACTCTTTGCACAGAGCGTTGAATGGGAAGAAGAGCCGTCACTCCAGTATCGTGTACAAGACGTTCATGGGCAGTATGCGCGTGAAGACTCGAAAGATTCCGCCTGTGGAGCTGGACGAAAAACAGAGGTACAGTCTGCTGTGCACGGACGAATATGCCGAGCACGTGTCCGAATCGCCGTTTCTCTATTTGACTTGTGATCTACCACCGCCACCGTTGTTCAAAGACGAAGTCATGGAGAACATCATACCTCAAGTATGTAATATGTAACCATTTGTCGGCGACCTCGAATTTAGCTAGTTGTCCAGGTGATTAACCGGTCAAATCGTGTGTTTAAAGGTGAGTTTGTATTCTCTGCTGACTAAATTCAACAATGAATCGGAAAAAGAGTACAAGACTTACAAGGAAAACTTCATGAAACGTTTCGAGATCACTCAGCTCCCGCCGTACTTGATCCTATACATAAAGGTTCGAATGATAGTATTGTGTGTATGCGATTGCCACCATTCGGGCGCGCGTTTCAATTTAATAAATTATTTGTATTTATCATTAATCACATATCATATGCTATTCCGGCTGTTTTGCTCACTCGTTTCAGCGTTTTACGAAGAACACGTTTTTCGTCGAGAAGAATCCCACTATCGTCAACTTCCCGGTAAAGTGAGTACAAAGAAAAGAAATTATAATATATAAATCGTATACCTACAATGGCGTCGTGCTAAAAAAATACTACATAGTACTACAACTACTGGATAGCAGCTGATTTGGCTTTTGTAGTTTTGTGTAATGTTGAAGTCGAAAAAATAGCCGACAGTTTTAATCGAAGAGGACCCGTGTTTAAAATTTGTTCATTGAAATTTGAAATGTAATTTGACAATAACCTTACATAAATATACAAATTTAGTTAACCTATCGCTTTTCAAACCTTATCAATGACAAATTTGTAAACATTGACCTCTATATACCTAACTTCAACATTAGCCAAGTCGGCTATCTAGTTACCTAGTAGTTGTATTATATATATTTTGTAGCACAGGTTGTGTAATAACTAAGGTTAGGAAAGTTGTAGGAGTTGCATATTATACTTCTATATATATTCAGGTCTCGATTTAAACGTTAAAATAGACCGAACCAAAAGCCTTTTCTATACAAAGACAATTGAAGAAATTAAAAAGGCAAATTTATTAAATAATTTATAAATTTAAGATAAAGAGTTCATATTTCTTGATTTTTTTTCATCTATTTTTACGAACCTATAATCTGTATATATAACCTAATGTTCCCTGACTGACTGACCGACCTACTGACTGACTAATCAACATAGAGCCTAAACTAATGATAGCTAGAGACTTGAAATTTTCATGGTACCTTCGTACTACCACCACTTAAGGGTGCACTAAGAAAAGATTTTCAAAAATTCGCATTTTAAAGAATTGCTGACACAAAGATTTTGAGAATTGTGAAAGTTATAAAAAAATGTTGGTTTATAAATGGTTGCTTGTGCAGATGAGTTAAAGCATGCATCAAATTGTTGCTTTATATTATATTATTGTCTCGAATAAAGAAATTGTATCTTAAAATAAATAAGAGTATTTATTTATAAAATTATTATTCTATATTATCTTAAATCTTTGTTGCCTATAGACTCAAATATACTGTACCAATTTTGACAAAATATTCAGAAATTATTTATTTGTTCTTAGAGACAGTAGAAAAGTTTAAAGAGAAAAACACGTTTGAAAATATTTCAAGAGCTATAATATCTGAACTGAGGTACACTAAAACCGAGATACATCGATACAACGCTGTATTTTATGTTTGTTCATTTTTACCATGAACATTCTATACTCGATTATTTCACATACATGTTTAGAAATTTTCTTTTGTTAAAGATTTGTGCAAAATAGTAAAAAACTAATTTTTCTCCTTTATAATAAAATTTTTTATAAAGTCATCTTTTCGTTATAGCCTGGTATACATAACACGTGACAGTGTATTTTTTTCCTACCAGTTTTTCCAACCTTATCATATTAATTAATACATGACGTAATTCATAGTATAGTATCTATACTATGATGTAACTGATAATTTATAGATAAGTTATAATTTTTTTTTTTGAATAATTTATGTGTATTTAATTAATTGTTCTGCATATTTTAGATTTGTATGTGCATATTTTCTCAATTTTAACTTATACAACTTCTAAGCTTGCTGAACCCTATATATGACCGTTAATAACATAGACAATTTTCCGTTTTAAGGAACGTGGACTTCGGAGACATTCTCACGCCAGAGGTAAAAGCAGCGCATAAAAATACTTCCTACGACTTGATCGCCAACATCGTGCACGACGGGGAACCGAACAAAGGCACGTATCGCGTGCACGTGCTAAAACAAGGAAACAGCAAGTGGTACGAGATGCAAGATTTGCACGTCAGCGACATACTCCCGCAGATGATCACTCTGACCGAAGCGTACATCCAGGTAATGATCAATAATAATAGTGATGATAATATGTAATAACTAATAGTAATGTCGACGACTGTTGTTTTTATTGCGTTATATACACTACGTGGTTCCGGGCTAAAATGTCCGTAAAATAAAAATCTCAAATTATAAGTCCTAAAAAATTTTACCTACCTACTTAAAAAGATGAAATAATTTGAAAATAATAAAATATAATTTATCTATTCAATTAATATAATACAATTTAATTTCATTAAGAAATCATGTGTTAAAATTAGAACATTATGGTTTTATATACTTGAAAAGTTAGAACATTAATAACATTAAATTTATAAGAATAGAAATTGTTTCTAAAATCTATGTAAATAAAACTGTGTATGGAGTCTGGTGTGGCCCGGT
This sequence comes from Macrosiphum euphorbiae, assembly GCA_949089665.1. Lineage (NCBI taxonomy): Eukaryota > Metazoa > Arthropoda > Insecta > Hemiptera > Aphididae > Macrosiphum > Macrosiphum euphorbiae. Next base: position 25,984,159 of record CARXXK010000003.1, on the reverse strand, counting down.
GGTTGGCTGCAGTCCCTAATGTGTACTTCGGTTAAACATCGACCGGAGTCGTAGGCTTCCAGATGGGTGACCTCCCGAGTTCTTTGCGACGGATCCTTGCCAATACGTTCCAATTTTACCAAACATAACCCCCATCAAAATCCAATGGCCTGTTGCCAAGGGTAAAACAACCATTAACTCGCCTTACCACTATAGTAATATGGACTGGCATGATTTTATTGTATTCAAATATGACACAATTAAGCATATTAATCATAAAAGTTATTCCCGCCTCCCGCAACTTCGAAGTTCGAAAAATAATTGCAAATAAAAGATAACTTTTATTCAAGAACTAAATAGCTGATTAGTAAAAGATAATAAATGTTCCAAAGAAGAATACAGTCATCATTAGTCTATTGAGTATTGGCCTTGGTCAACTATAAATCAATAGCAATAGCATGTACCTACAAAAATATGCAACTCTGAGCCCTATTGTATAACTTATATTAAAGCGTATTAGCTGACCGTTGTATTTACGGTATCTAATGGCGTGTTCTGAATAATTGAAGTCGACGTTGCATGTTTCTGATAGTTTGCTCATATTATTAAAAGTAGATCACCAGTTATTAATAACAAGAACAAAATAATATGACAACGTTGGAATACAACTGTGAAATATTGAAGTCCTATAATATAATGATACGATAATGCGTCAATCGTACAAACAATTGTAACAAAAAACCTAATAGTTTACTTGTAACTTAGAGTAGGATGCGTGTAATCGAATTTTACTGACCAAAAATAGTTATTATTAAATATTTTCATTGGTGCTTTTTCTGATGTTTTGTCAGTTTGATATTGACGTCTTCCTTTGCACTAACAATATATTTACAATCGTAAAATGCCTAAATTGCCAGACCATAGTGCATCGAAATACCGTTCTTCGGTATAAATCGTAATAATATACATTTTACAATCATTGTTGTCATTTGAAACTCTAAATATTACAAATGAAAATGTTAAGAAAAACAATGATATTTTTATAAAACATTTTCAAAAAAAAATGTGATGTTTATTTAACATATTATTCTACTTTAAAATGTATTATAATTTATTATACGCATTGTTTTGTAAAATGCCAACTATTTTAGTTTCTGAGCGGATCGAAAATTGTATTGATTTTACAATGATGTGTTTTTTTTTATTTTTATAATATGTTATTATTTGTACACGATAAGTAGTCGACCAAATCGTTTTTGGTTTTTGTGTAACTCTAAAACAAATGATCATAGATACATGACATTTTCACTGAATGTTTATATTAAAATTTTCTATACACCATACAATTTTTAAAATATTTTGACTTGTTTTTCGCCGTTCACGGACATATTCAGTTTCCAATTTTTTTAGTTTTATTTTCTATAGACTATAAATGTCAATTAAATTTTATTCGTTGGGTCAGAAGGCTTGAAAATGTAATACAATTCTTTAAGTATATTGTTACAATGATATTTAAAAATGTTATATAGTCACAAATTTTTTATGAAGCATTTAAAGTTCAAATTTTGACAAAAGGCATAAAAATCACGAAGATGGGCAAATTCATTTGAGTTATAAATACATGAAAAAATTTATTTTTAAATCTAAAGATTGAAAATTTAATACAAGATTCCTCATAAGTTTTTCTATCTTTATCAAAAAAAATGTCTATCGGAAAGTCAAATTAAATTTTTATGTGCGTTTGATGTTAAATTTTTTTAACATTGCATATTCACTAGAATTCTCTTGTAGTGATTTTTTATTTTGTTGTAATTCAAAAACAAATAACTGTAGATGCATGAAATTTACACCATATATTAATTTTATCAATTCCCATACTACATAAAATGTTTAAAATATTTCGAGTCGTCTTGAGCTGTTTACGGACATTTTCAATTTTTAATTTTTTTTAGTATTTTTATAATTTTCAATATAATTATATTTGTTTTGTTAAAAAGCTTGACAATTTAATACAAGGCTACTGACGTACATAGGCACGATTTATTTTTATTTTTGTTTCAAGTTCAAATTTTATCAAAATGTATCAAATTTAAAAACTATTTTTCAAAATGTATAAAATGTTCAACTTTTATATCTAAGGATTTCAAATTTAAAACAAGGTTTTTAACTAATAGGTAAATAAATTACTTTATTCACAATAATATCATCAAATATACTTATATTAATATCATATAGGCTGACTATGCCTTCTTCGCTCAGAATCGTTTTTCGTATACAAATTTAACACCATCCATTAAAGTGACTCACTTGTAACCTACTGACACCAACTTATCCACCTTTTTTGTTTACTTTTTCAGTGATGATAATAATAATAATTAGAGTGTAATTATATTTTAAATTTGAATTATTTTTAATGAATAATTCATTTATTTAATTGTGTGTTTTAAAAAATATTTATTAATTCTTGTGTTTAATATTTCTAGATTTACAAGCTCAGAACTGATAGATAGCTGTACAATTGGTTTTGAAGATATTTTTAATAAAAATAATTTATTTGTGTAGTTTTTATTTATCATTTAAGAAATAGGTAAGTCAAACATTTGATTTTACATACATTTAATAATAATTTCTGTATTTTTTTTTTTTTTTAATACTAAACCATACACAACAAAATTATTTATATTTTAATAAAATAATAAATTGTACATTAAAATTTAAAATTTAAAACAAAATATTTAGTTCGTCAATCATTATCATTTATCACCTAAACTTCATATGTTTATTTTGAATATACATGTACCTAATATAGAAATTGTAATGTAATATAATTTTTCAAGTCGTTTTTTTGTTTGATTTAATCTAGAAATGTATAAACGTATACAACTATAAAATATATTATTTTTGTCAGCAGGGCGTTTACCCATCTATTTTATGGAATTTTTTTTATTTTTTTTTTTGGTTTAAACTAAAGGTTTGCTGAAATAATTTTTCCAAAAACCAATTGTATATATTATATAGTAATTTTATTATAACATTATTTCATATAGGTATTATTAACTAGCTGTAAATGCCTGTTATTAACTATGATCGGCGTGAATAGGTTTGTAAAATACGAGTACATTACACTATTACACCAGTGTTCAATATTGCTCATAATTATATTTTAACTCACCGCCAGTTCGTTTCCGAGAATCTAGAGAATGTTGATGTGCTCCTACTATGTACAAACCAATACTATCGTCATATCCCTCCCCAAATATCAAAATTACAACTTTTTCGATGAACCAATAGATATGAATGATACATAATTATATGATACTCGATATTGTACTTATACATTTATATTACGCAATATATTTTCTAAGTTTGGAGCAAATGTTTATTGGAATAAATAAATTAATTATAAGAAACAAATAATTTGAAAGAACGATTTACCGATATTATATTTTAAAGCCTAGAATTTTGGGTGTTAGATCAATATACTTAAGTACTTAACCCTATCGGGTTGGTTTACAAGGATTTCAAATTCCAAATTTCTGTATATTGGAACAAAAAGGCCCAATGTCTATTGTAATAAATTATAAGTTATTGAACGGTTGTCCATCGAGTTGGCACATTGTGCTATGACTACGAAACTGGTATCAACAATTTGCTAGATTTTGCTAGGGCCCCTGAACTTTATAAATCCACAAACATGCCAGTTAATTGTGGGTGCATCGGCACATTGTCCGATTCCGAAAAAAATTACTCTTAATTCTTCAGTCGAATATGTTAGATTTTGCCAAACTATTTTTGGATTTTGTTAGGACCACTGCTTCCCTTGGGGATCTTCCAAATTTGGCATCAGCATCGGCACATTGTCTGATTCCCCCAAAAAATGTGCCAAGTTAATTATTTAATTAATTAGCTAGGCCATTTTTAAATTTTGTTAGGAACCCTACTTTTTTGGTGGAAATTTCGAAAATTTACAGATTTCAAAAAAAAATCAAGTCAAATTATTCTGACAAATGATTTCCGGAAAAATAATTTTTTTTATTCTATTTAGATTTTTTATAAAATATAAAATCTACAATTTATAAAATATCTTAATTGAATAAATAAAATTTTCATCGATTAAAAAACGTCGTTGAATAAAAAAAATGGCAGGTTGTATAAAAAATCTATATTTAAAGGGTATGATTACCGACTGTTTCTAAGGAGTTCAATATAGGCAATTTTCTATTTGTTTGCATTCGGGTCGTATAAATTTGTGCGTAATAAGTGATCATTAGTGAGAGTGACTGTATAAAATAAATAGCGGAGGGCACGTGCACGCACATGTCACTAACAAAGCATTCACAAACTAATAATAAATGTAAATTTTAGTGAAACACTGAAACTTAGTTTCGTGTATTTCCAATAGTATAGCTTACTGAGTGACATAGTATGAACGTCTATGAACACCTATTATACAAATTTAATGAAGAAGTTTATTTAGCATTGTTTAAGTGTCGATTTTCGATATTTTATTTTCAATGTCCAATATTTAGCTCTAAAACTTGTGATATTTTACTTTTTGAATTTTAATTATTAAGTATGATAACTAAAATATCGAAAATTATTTTTATACAAGCATAAATTAACTTATCTTCTACAATATTGATAATAGGTGTATTTACTCTCAAATAGCTCAATAAACCATATTATTGGAAATACAAAAATACATTTTCATAGAATTTTTCAATACTATTCTACCCCTCAATAAAAAATCTATACAATCATTTTTTAGGGAATCGGACAATGAGCCAGTGCACCCACAAAGATGCCGGCACCGGCATGTTTGTTTGTGGATTTACAAAGTGCAGGGGCCCTAGCAAAATCTGTAAATGCCCTAAAAAAATCTAGCAAATTTTTTATACCAGTTTCGTAGTCATATCATAATGTGCCAGTGGCCTGGTGCCGGTAACTGGATAAAAAAGCCAACGACAAAAAAGATATGGATTTATTTTTGTCCTAAAAAAATAAATTTAATACAATGTATTATTATTTATTTTAAAATGTACCTAATGCAATTAATACAATTCATACTTGTGTAAGCAATAAATGTGCAAAATCCATATAAGATAATGATAATTAAAATTATAGTTTTTTCTATTTAAATTGCCAATTGCAAATTGGGGTAACTTTGTTTCGTCGCAAGAAAACTCTAATGTAGTTTTTTTAATTACTGTCTAAACGGAAAGATGATTGTGGCCTACTCATTTTGAAAAACGCGTTGGTTCTATCGTTCTGTTTGGTTGTTGGTACTTGGTTCACTTAGTTCGTTCGATGTCCATTATCAAGGGTAGTTTGATGGAAATTCCATATTGATGGTGGATAGAGTGGTGGAATTTCGAAGTCTAATACCATTGTTTGGATTATACTGATCACTCCTGTAAGACCCATGGACATAGGTGGTAACAAAATAATCTACCAAAACTGTTGCCTCCGGTGACAAAATTATTGTTCTTAAAAAATCTATTCCCTCTTATACTTTATTTTCTGGTAAAAATGCTAGACTATCGAGTTTTCTACAAAATAAACAACAATTATTTTTATTTCTATACATATTTTCAAGCCCAGGACTGTATTTTAGCACAAAAATAAATCCGTGTCTTTTTTATCCCGTAGTTTTTTTGTCGGTGGCTTTTTTATCCTAGATTCGGACTTAGGACACGTTTGATTATATAAAAATATAGATTCCTTAAAACACAAAAATGTGCATATTATTTTTTAGTTAAAAATGTATTAAATTTTAATTTTAATTTCTAGCGTTTAATAATTGTATACAAGATTCCTCATTAGTATCTATTTTACTGGAAATTTAAAGTTTCGCGTTAGGCCCACATTATTGTTTTATGAGGGATTGAAATTAAAATTTTGACCGTGACATTGAATATTATATCAACACGTAAAGTATCTATTGATTTCTATTCAAACGGTTTTTATTATTTTGTCGTTGTTCAACAATTATTATTATTCGTTAGGACTCGTAGGAGCTCTACGTTATTATGTTTATTATTATTTACTTCAAAAGGTTGACATTTCTTAATATGACATTAAAGGGGCCACGTAATTTGGACGCAATAACCGAAAGGTTATACAAAATGAACCCTTCCAACTATAGTACGCACATATACACTTGACAGTTGACACCTACTATATAGTACTATATAGCAAAATGACTCCCCTAGTATTTTTCATTGTTGTGTGCGCTGTTATATGGTATCCAAAGAGTGTTTCTGATAAACATTTAAAAAAAAATTGATTTTCAAAGATATTTTACTGCGAGGCAGCTATGTGTAAATTAAGGAGCCAATTTTTCTGGCAGGAATTGGCCATGCCCCATGAAATGCCCCCATCAGGATAGAACCGGGTGAGTGTAATGTAATCGAATAGGTTTGTTTTGCTAAGTATGAGGGGTGGCTCTGACGGTAGAACGAACCTATTCGATTACACTCTCCTGATCCTATCCTTGATTCTAATTCCTTATTAATTATGAAATCCATATCATTCATAATAGATAACAATTTCAGTTTCTGCACAAAACAACAACACTGGGATGGCCACTTGAGTATACATAAATATTCGTCATAACGGTATTTTTCTCTGAAGTTTCAACCGTTTAATTATAAATTACGATTGCCGGCGTTGTCGACATTCAACCAATTGTACACTACTGTCAATCTGTCGGTCGGTTTGGAATCTAAATTAAAATTAAAAAAATAAAATAATTGGTAGGTTTATAAGTATTATTATAGATATTAGCATAAGTATTACCTGCTATCAGTGGCGTAGCCAGGGGGGGGTTTTGGGTGTTTAAACACCCCCCATTGACATTTTCCTCCCTAATAAAAATATTGCTTATAGGGTTTGGGACTCCTCGTATTATTTTAGATAAGTTATAAATTTGTCTTATGAAATTTTTTAAATGTCTAATCAAACAAAGTTTGAATTTGCATATTTTAGGAAAAGTGTACATTTGAGCGATTATTCGCATATTTATGCATAATTTGCATTTTTCTAACTTAAATGTAGGCACATACCACATACAATTGTCGGGAAAAATCATATTTGGATAACATTGAAAAATATCTTTAAAAATATTATGTTTGGTGAGGTACAATAGGCTCTAATTTTGAGATTTGGGGAGGCCGAAGCCTAAAACCATACTATTATAAAATTGAATTAAAAATATTTAGTAAATGATTGGGAGGGCTGTTAAAGTTGTTGGTGGAGCTTGGCTATACGGTTTGCCCTATTTTCGCATAGTTATGGTATGTAAGATTTTATAAGTCTCTTTGTGACAAGACTGTGTTAAAACTATAATTGACATCTACATTCTAGATTGTACGAAGAAATGAAAATCAGTAGATATACGTGTTTGTTTATTACGGTGTTCCCATATCACGTTATTCTTTATTAGGTACATATTTATTAACCTAGTATTTTATTCCAGTATTTTTAAAAATCAAGTTGTTTTATTACACAATAGTTTAAAAATGTCCAAAACATGCAATAGTGTACTCCGTCCATTACATTAATCAATATAGGTACCTACCTATATTAAAATTAGTAAGCCCGTGTATAAATTATTTATATACCTACTTATTTTTTAGTTTTTTACTACCAAAATTGTAGTAAGTTTTATGAATTTTTCAAAAATAATATAAAAATGTAACTGTATATATTTAAGAATATTTTGACAACTTTGACTGCATCAAATTTCGATAATATTTAGTGCAACAAGTCAAGTCCCGAACCCTAAATTTATTTATATACGAAAACTGTAAAAACTTGGTTTTAATCTATACTTAAACACCCCCCATTTCATAATCCTGGCTACGCCACTGCCTGCTATGCCTACTACGATATAAATATGGGCTACAATTTTAAAAATACTTGATAAAGTATTAAGCAGGTAAGTAATCGAAATTAATCTAATCATTATTTTTACTTCGATCAAAAAACCCATTCAACCACAAAACATTTTGACTATACTAATAAAATATTCGACCATTGGTTTTTCTACAAAAAAAACGATACGATCACCTGACATTTCGATCACTTTTTTTTTTACTAAGCCATCGACCAAATGACTCACGCCAGTTGTAGAGACACGTCAACAATATACAGGCGATGCAGCAACTAGAGTATCATCGTATTTACGTGAATGTTCTGTACTTGTGTCGTTGGGTGACTGCAAATTGCACCCATAGTATCTATGTCACCTCAAATTCATCGATATTTATTTTAAAGATGTCGAATTATACTATGGTGATGTAAAAATGTAAAACTACTTATTAGTTATTATATTATTATTATTAACTTCAAATTATATTTTTATATAATTTAAATTTTACCTGATGAAAAAAATTAATATGGATATATAATCCATTTCCTTGGCACCAACACCGTAAATTGGCTTTAAGTCGGGAACTGGGGTGGAACAAACGACAGCATTTTTGGAACAAACTAGCGAATGAAGAACAATTGAAAGCCTCGGGTTTGGATCCAAAATTCGAATGTGGTCATTGTACCTAACTAGATGTACCTCCTTACCAGTTGTCGTATCCGTCGATGTTATGCGTTATTTTTATAATAAGCTATTTTCGCCATTATATAGTGTTTGATGATTTAAATGTTAAGTCGATGCTCATTACTTTATATAAATGGATCGTTTGATGAATATACATATGAATATGTATATAAATATACCTACTTTAACGATTTTAATAGTTGTTAAATTAGTATAACAATTGATTTATACAATCGACAATATGAAGGAAAAGAAATTATAATTTGTTAAATTAAAAAAAAAATGACATACAGTGGCTGAGCCCTCAGTCATAAACCTTTAAAAAAATTTTTTTTTAATATATCGTTCAAATACGAAAAATTGAACAAAAAGACGAAATTTATTATTCAAAAAAGTGGTGCAAAGTGAAAAGAACTAGATAATAAAATAGGAGAGAAAAAATACGCCGTATAGGAGAAAAAATAAACCAGAAGGGGAGGATACGAGATGGCAAAGTTGGTGCAGATGTGCAAAGTGTTGTATAATGCCGTATGCTGTCCTAGCTCATCCCATTCCAAAGTCTCTGCCGCTGCCGTCGTAAAGAGTCATCATCACCGTCATCGTTGGTATACGTCGTGGTGGAATCGTTGCCCATACCCTCACGTCTACTAGCCAGTAGCCACCGTGTCGTCGTCAGCCGCCGCCCCAACGACAGAGGGTCTCGGCGTCTCTCACATCATAGGCGACCTAGCGCGCTACGCCCGCCATCCCTTCGTCCCCTTGGTTGCCGGAGAACGTGTGCTGGTGACATACTGTCGTGCACCGTCCGTGCTCTTTCTCGTATCCTCTGATCCTTAGCGTCGTCGTCCTGTGCCCGTCGTCCTACGTCTTCGGCTAAGAAGTTTGGACTTCGAGAGCAGTGGACGCTATATTCGAGTCGACAGAAACACAAACCTAGGACAAAGCGTTTGACACGCCTCTAAACCTCAGAAAATCAGCTTCATCGGGGTCCGAGTTGCTTTGTTATACTCCCGGATTAAGCCAACCAACCAATTCCCCGAAACTGTTCAACACTTAAATTACCTTAGCCGGCTCAATTTCATCCGACACGTCCCATACGTCTACACCACGTGGTCGCCACAGAAGTTGCAGTGGAATCGACTGGCTTCAACCCTGCGGACAGTGTGTCTTCGGCAGACCCAGATAACGTATCGTATATGGCAGTATCAAAAATATCGAATACAATTGATTATCTATTAAGGATACACAGAGAGTCAGATAAATCTAAACAGTTTTTAATTTTTTTTACAATGCTTTATAAAAAAATGTTGGCTAAAGGCGCGTCCTCACTATGCCGATATATGCCATCTGGCTTTTTCAAATGGCATTGCCACGAGTGATGTGGACTTTTGTTGACACGTTCCTTTGGCAAAATTTTGCCAACTGGCTTGACAGGCCGAACCCGACGGGTGTCGGTCCGGATCAAAGAAAGCCAAGTGGCAAAATTAAGTGGGGACGTGCCAATGTTGGCAATGCTGTAATGACTTTCTATGGTCAGTTGATACTCGAAGATTGTAGTAGCGCATGTTATTTTGTTTTTCTTATTTAAATATTGAGCGGTCAATAATGGAGTGGTCGAATGAAAAATTATTAACATTGATATAACTGTATCGCAGTCGTCCCATTCTTTGGGATTGTAAATTAAAAGATTATAAAGATCGCAATAAAAGACACAATGCTTTTATTGAAATTGCTGTTCGTTTTGGAGCAGAAAAAAAAGAAATTGAAAGAAAATTGAAGAATTTGTTGTGTCATCTTTCACGGGAAATAAAAAAAGAAAAAGACAGTGTAAAATGTGGTGGTGGAACTGAAGAAGTTTACAAGAGCAAATGGTATGCTTATGAGAGTAGGCGGTTTCTGAAAGACAGAAATCGCCCTAGAGAAATGACAGACACACAGGTAATTGAGTATTTTATAAATTAGGATTATTATTTATCACGTCGAGTGCTACTGTGAGATACTCTCTGTATTTCGTGTTTCTGTATGAAAAATGAAAATAATATTATATATTAAAATTATTATTATTTTGTCGATTAGCAGTCTGTCTCGACCACTGTTGTCTATAGGTCGTCAAGTATGGCGTGTACGGCTATATAGTTATATAGTCAAGATAATATTATGTAGAAACGCAATAAGTACGTGTATGCCGTTTAGCTTGAACAATATTTATAACAATAGGTATTATTATAATAATATATTTGCAACTTACAGTACAGTTGATTAAACAGATATTTATGACCAGACAATTGTAGATAAAGTTATCAGATAATAATAATAATAACTAGATAAAATATACGCGTGATAATATCAGTATAACTTTGAATGTTAATATTATAATATTATCTTTATGATTATAATATAATGTGATAGTTACTAAATAAATAAATCAAAATATTATGCGAAAAAAAAAATTTTTGAAAACACTATACGTTTACATTAAACACTAGTTTAGATGTTTAGTCATATAAAATATTGTAAAGATATCATTCCATGTGGTAAAATAAAATACTCGGGCAATTCAGTTAAACTTTTAACTGCTTGAGCGTCGGTTGCACTTCTTCTTGGAAGCCTAATAATGTTGTTGAGCCCTGCTCCTGAATCAGTTCGATATGTGACTGAGTAATCGACATCAAATGCTCCATTGCGATTATAAACTGTTTTAAACTCATTTTTTCGTAGAAAATTGTGTAAATAAACCATTACCTTTTTGGCAGTTTTTGGTTCCAACAATATTGGTTTTCTAAGTAGGTATGCGAAAAACAGAAGTCATAATTCCGAAAGTGTTCTCAGCAACTATACGAGTTTTACTATGTCGGTAATTAAAAATCCTTTTCATTGAACCCTTTTTTTGTGTTCCAGCGTATGGTTTCATAATATGAGATCATATGAAAAAAAACTGAAAATGTCAATATGTTTTTATTTGTTTTTTCAAAATGCGTGAAAATTGAATAAAAGGCTCCTGATATATTTTTACAACAGCAGTTGAATAATATAAAAAATATATAGTTTTTTTTTATAGTTATTTTATGTTCAAATTTGCACGAAATTATACATATTAATAGATTTTAGTTATTTTGTTGTAATTTAAAATATTATTCGTGAGTAGAAATGTGTAATGACTTAAAAGTACGATAAATATAAAAACGACTCCTGTCTGTCGATAGTTATATTAAAATAGTAAAATTAAGCTATTACCTATCTTCCTCCAGGTGTTCGGAGGGCTCTCGAGATCGTGTATTCGAGAATTAGATCAAATACACCGTGCAATATAATTGTATGTAAGAACTAAGAAGCACATATAATGTAATAACTGCAATCAATATAAAATATTATATTAAATGCCTTACCTAATTAGCAGTTGTTTGTAGATTATGTTGTAGGAATTTTAGGTTTTAGATGACACAAAGTAATACTTCAAATGCACAAATTGAAATAAAGAACGCACTAATTATGGCTCATCATAAGAAGACTAGATTGTCGCTCGTTGAAATAGGTTTTGAGATTTGAGGGGTTGTTACTTGGTGGCTGGTGCTCATTCACTGGTTTAAGGGACGATACGGATATGGCGACCAGAGAGTGGTAGGCGGTTTTGTCAAAGGTTTTTGTACTTCCCCGGACCCCGAACTAGATTTTTCTTCGGCGGCAAAGACCTTTTTGTCGGTGACAATGGTTTTATTATAGGGATGCCCGATTTCTACGAACGACAGTCTAGCCACTATTTATTATTCTATAAGATTTTAGTTTATTTATTATAATGGTGCGTGAGCATATCATTACAAATGGGAGCTTAGTAAATTTTACCGATAATTTTTTTACCCGGTAAAAATTTTTTACTGTTTTAAAATTTGAGTGACCACTCATTTCAATTGTTTTCATATGCACAAAAACGCTATAGTAACTTCCATATCTCCACATAGCATCATATAAATATAACTACCTAGTTATATACCTACTTATATTTATATCATGCACATGAGATCTCCCAGCAAATAATTGTAACTAAGACAATTTTTTAACATCATCATCTCCGATTTACTTTAAACAATATTTTTAGTTCAATATAACTAATATAAGTTGAGATTGCTAAGCACCCCCTGGCACAGTGGCACCCCTGTTTGTCCCCCGGCTGTGCCAATTCATACTTATAAATTATAATAAATAAAATTATATAAATATAATACTTGTAGTAAGGAGTGGTACATAGGTTAAATGGTTAGCTTGGTTATAAAAATGTTATTGAGTTCGTATTAAATTTACTAAATAAAAATATTATACAGTAAGTATTAAAAATTTTACTGTCAAATTCCCTATATTCTCTATATCGTGAGTAAATGAAATTTCTCACGTAGGTATATTATTATATGCAAATATTGAAATATGATAATATGCAAATAATATCAATTCAACTTACCAGCTACCGGTACCGTATTAATATTTAATAATAACAATATAAATATACCTAATATAAAATATCCTACGCGAACAAACCGTCTCCGCTCAGAATCGTTTTTCGTGTACAATGATATTTATATATTATTTTTATTGAATTCGAATTTACACCATTCATTACAGTGGTCCACTTGTAACCTACTGTACAGCAAAGCGACACCCACTTACCCATAGCCGTCTCGAGAGAGGGGGGCAAATTAGGCAAGTTCCCTAGGGCGTCCATGCATTTAAGGGGCGTCATAAAAACGAACGATAAATAGAAAAATTTGGTGTTTATTTTAGATATTAATTTTCCTTTTATACTGTAATACCGAAGAAGAGTACCTATTAAATTATATATAGTATTATATTATTATACAATTAACTATTATAAACATTTAATCCTAAGGACTTTTGTCAAAATAATGGCATTGGACTTTATGCGTGAGACGTCCACTGCAGAACAAAAATCATAGCGAAGTTTGTCTAAATTTAAATTACTATGGACAGCAAGGAAATTGGGTTATCGAATGGTGCATAATAATATGATATAATATTATAATAAGAATGATGGTCTTTATTTGCAGCAAAAAAATATATAATAATTAATTAAGCAACAAATATATAGCTACAACCATAAGCGCAATTTGGACAACTATTTTGGGGGGCTAAATTTATAGAATCAATACAGATCCGCAAGGGCTCCACCCCAGCACCCCCTGAATCAAGAATTTACTTTTTTGGCTAATAGTATGATTGAAATCCAAAATTTTTATATTTTTTTGTACATATCAAGTAAGTCAAAACTATAACTCACTATCAGTGAATATTGTTTTGGCTTAAACATTTTAAGTCACATTATAATATTAGGTACAAAACACGTATGTTTAGTTAATATTTGAGGATCTGGCAATTCATAATTTTAAAATGGTCTTACTATCTTAGTAATAATGTTAAATGCATACCTTTATAGTGTTATATAAAATAAAAATCCAATTATATGAAGTCACTTATAAACCACGAAGAATTCATTTTAAATTTCTACATAATAGCGTTGAATATAAATACTAAATACTATAATATTATCAATGCCCAATGATAATAGTAAACAATAAACATACAAGTAGGTACATTAAATATTAAATTAAACTAATTATCAGATAATGGCCAATAGTTATCGGGCTTATAAATGATCAATATAAAAAAAAAAAAAACTAATTATCAGCCAAGATATTATTATCAACGATTTTGAATGATTTTTTAATTTTTTTTTTTCTCTTCTTGACTATAGGCGTTTTAACTTACCACATTTGTAGCATACAGCAAAGGTATAATACACAAACATTTACTCAACAGTAAAATCAAAATACTTGATATATCAAATGCAATATACAACTCAACATTTATCAATGCACAGTGCAGTGACAGTGAGGAAACCAGGGGGGGATCGCCGGTCCCTCGGTCTATACCTTTAATGGGTGGGTATACTACCCAAATACTAAATAGTATGAAAAAAAGTTTCTTCAGGGAATTGTGAATGGACAGTTTTTAAGGAGTTCAAAATAGGCGATTTCCAAATTATATATGCATGGCTTTGAATGCGGGTTTTGTATATGTGCGCATAGTAAGTAATTATGTGTGCATGACGTGTGTAATAGCAGAGAAATAGCGGAGTGCTCCAGCACGCTCTTGAACAAGTCACCTTCTCGAAGTGGCGCACGTGAGCGGTAAACAATAAATGCTCATTTGCATGTAATTTTTGTCAATCCTACCTATAGACCTGATAAGACACTTCTGAAAACTGATTTGAATTCGTTAATATGCCTACTTGAGACCGATCAGGTCACATTTTAAGATATATTTCATTTAATTATCAAATAATAAAATTTAAAATTTCGTAAATTTCAAACAATATTCATAGGAGTTTAAGAAAACAGTTTTAACAAAGTAGCCTTATCAATCTCAAGTAGACGTATTAACAAATTCAAATCAGTTTTCAGAAGTCTTATCGCTTCATCAGGTCCATTGGTATGATTGACAAAAGATTGGTACATTTTGGTGGAAATAATTGTCCGTTTGTAATCCGTTGCACCCGCATGTGTCCGTCTTACAAAATATGTACAACATGACAAAAATTGTTTTTCGCTGGAAAGAACCGAGAACGCTAAAGTTATAAGCATAACTAAGAAACGAAATTTTCACCACATATAAAGGAGAACTTAGGCTGTGTAATATCGTTTTTATTTTTTCGTTTTAAAAAAAATGGATTTTGAAACAATAAGAACTTTTTTCGAATAGGTTATATCAAAAAAAAAAAAGGTGTTGCTCAGCCAAAGTTCTCCTTTATATGTGGTGAAAATTACGTTTCTTAGTTATGACTGTAGCCTTCTCGGGACGGTTCGTGGGTTCTGCCCGTTCTGCCCGCGCCAAAACGTTTTTGCTATGCCGTGTAAGATAGACACACTACGTGTGTCTGATAGAGACAACATATTATGTGGGTGCGACGTCCTCTTAATTACAAAACTATTGATTATATAATATTCTGTAAAATTATATAATTACTTATAACTTAGTAGACAACATCGTCAACATGCAGCTTGTACACTGACTATTGGCTAAAAAATCACATATTTACATTTTTTTTTTTTTAATTTGATAATTTTTTTATCAGATACCGTTTATGGATTTAAGAATAAATATATTTAAAAAATTAGGGGGCTTCGATGAAACTGGGGGGTAAGCCCTCCTAGTCACTCCCAAATTGTACCTATGGTTACAACTCTCCCTGTAAGCTCTGATTGTGTTGTGAGTGGACCGTTTGTTAAGTAAAATTAGTTCCCGGATTGTTAGGAATATATTATCCTAATTGGTTCCTAAATTTTAATAGCAATTTAACTTTCTTTCTTAATTTATATCGTCTAAGGACTGTTTTAATTTAGTAAGTATGGTTGAAAATATTTAAACATCTGTATTCAAATTGTAGCTGTAATTCTTTTTGTAATAATTAATTGTATTACCATTATATACCCGTTAAACGATGAAAACATTATTAGATAACCAATTAACCTGAATCTTAACCGAATGATTATAACGATGCATATTTTCATATTTTTCTTTTACAACCATCAAAATATTATACTTTACAACGACCACGTTGAAATTTGCAATATTTTATCCTTTTGGGATCCGTCGATTAGGATGGCAGCCCCCTTTGCTCGCACCAGTCCGGTGGTGCTGCGTGTGAGTGCGATCGCCGAGTACAGGTATAGAGTATAAAAGATAGGTGTTATAGGAGGTCTACCTACTACCTGTTTAGCGTACACACACACACACACTCGCACTAACACGCACGCGCGGGCGGACATTATCTCTTATTAATTTTTCGAAAACCTACCTGCCGCGCGCGAAAGAAGACGGTTACGGCGGCGGCGGCTGCCACCACACTCCCGCAGTCATAGTCCCGTGTGGTTTTTTCATGCTCGGCGGCCGGCGACCGTTAACAACGCGGCTACAGCGGCAGTGCGCGCGCGTGTGTGGTTTGGTGCGTTTATACACTCCGTCGTCGTCGTCGTCGTGTGCTACACCGTGGCGTTTGATATTCCGACGTCTCGGACATGTGAGAGTGTTTAACTCGACTTATTTAATTGATTTTTCGATCTATGTGACGCGAACACTACTCGTTCGTTATTATTCGATTCGTTTTGAAACAAGTGTCATTTTTTTTATTCGAAAAATTTAGTCATTTTTGTGTTTTTATCCAGTGCGTTTGGGTGGGTGTACGCGTATAGTTATTGTGGTCGTTTTTCGACATTCACGCCGCGAGTGGTTTTTTTTATTGTCATTTTACGATTGGTCTGCCTTTGGATTTAGACGAAACGTTGGATACATCGTACATTTTCTTGGACATAAAAAGTGAGTTTTCGATGCTGTATAATTCGTGGCTTCTTAACTCTTAACCTGTGTACGGTATATATCTATAGAAAAGTACTGTACGTATATGCGATAGAGCATTGTGTAAAGGCACCTGCTTCGGTGCTAACGGTGTTAAATACTTATATATACGATTCCCTTACGAAAATAATAGTAATTTAAACTGGTTATGAGGCTACTATAATATATTTTATTACATAAATTGTGCAGAGTATTAGTCAGTTAAGTTCATGATTTGAATTCTTTAATAATCTTAAGTCACCATTATTTTTTCAATGTGTTTTACTGTAAACATTTTATTTTTGAACTATTAGGGATAAAATAATCAACTTTTATTTTTTATGAATCCTTATTAGGTCACGACGTTGTATTTTAAAACTTAGAGTTAAATAATTCATTTTTTTATAAAAATTAGTATTATAACTTTAATAGAGCTTCTTATATTTTCAATACAGTTAAATGTTTATTTACCTACGACCAATCATAGAGCATTCCTTTTACTTCCCTAGTTAGCTGCATATATTCATTGCTAAGTTTATATTGAGGCCAGCAGCATCAAATGTAGAGTAAGTGCACCGAAATATAATGTTTGAATAACGTTCAAAAATTTATAATTATTCATACCTAAGGTCTTTAATAACTTTTTTTAGACAGTATTATAATACAATTGTGGTAGGCAGCTGTTTTTTCATAAAAAATCCTCCTCCGGGAAAATTCAAAATCGTTTTAGTACCTAACTGTCAGATATAAATTGGTAAACATAAGAACGCACTTAGCCTATTACACATAATATAACGCATGTATACTATATATTATGAATATTGTATAAAATAAATGGATGAAAGTATTATATTATAATGAAAATATGTATACAATATAATATAATATTATATTATAAATAAATGATATATTAATTATATTTTATAATCGAAATTAGTTTTAAGTAAATACTACAATGATATTATACAAATCAAAAATACCCCTGTAAACTTGTATTTTATATAGGTGCGATGGAAAACAAAATTTATCTACTTTATATATTTATGTGTTGTATATTATGGACTATTTACCATGCGTGGGCGTATCAAATAGGTATAGGTAGTTATCAAAATTAAAAACGCATACATGAAATAAATTTTAACCTACTTCTCTTTTGCTATTCGTAGTTATGTAGAGCAGAAAAACAAATGCACAGTAATTTCATAAGTTCATTGTTATACACTTAGATGACTAAAAAAAAAATATTATGTCAATAATGTGTTCAATAAAACTGATATTTAATTAAAATATATTTTGAAGATAAACCTGCTAAAGACTAATTTAATTAAACTTATTCAAACCAATTTAACTGAATTAAGGTTTAACCAAGTAAACCAAATCACTTAGAACGTGTGTGTATCGGATTAATATAATATTAATATAATATAATATATAGTCAATTTCCATAGTTACGTGCTTATAATATAATTTTATGAACAGCGTCAAAAGTCAAAATATATACCAAAACCAGACATCGTCAATAATACGTCACAAATCACTAGGTATACATACATTATACATATAATGATGTACAATTGTAAATTGATTGATACAATTATAATGTAATTGTATTACAAATGTAATTGTTGACTTTATAGTTTATTTAGATTTCCTCTTGCGGAAAAAACTATGTACCTATCTAACAATCTCATGGCTCTATGTAAATCGGTAGGTAAACATAATTATATTTCCGTGACGGTGGAGAATTATTACACGACCCGGGTTTTGTGTATACCATTGTTCGTGTTACTCTAGATATGCTAGCCAATCGGTGTACACTATACGAGTCATTTATCACTTTGTTAACTTACGAGCATATCCAAGGTGAATTGGGATTAATGAAAAGAGCACAATTTGAATAAATATTTTGTTGGGGTTATCATTACCTACCTAGTAGGTACCCTCAGGCGTACAACCTACTATTGTTTTCCATTCGTTTCACGACCCTCAAACATTTGTTACATAGGTATTATTGTTTATTATTATATAAGAATTACTATTTACTACCTATATGGTTAATGATTATGAGTTTTACATATAGTTAGGTCCATTTAGTTCCTACGTTTTTGTGTTAATATTTAAGTAAAGTTAAGTAATTTAATCACAGACCACAGTATTTCTCCGACGTATATAATATATATATTATGAGTACTGCTACTGGAATACTGCATACTATGTATACGGTTAAGGGCAAGGCTATATGGCCTAATGCAAGTATTTGGGTAGCTACGTGCATTACAACTTACGAGCTCGTATTAATATATTATATAGAGGTACTTACCAAATACCTAGTTCAAACAATAGTCGATACTAATGTAATGCGGTATATTATGGTTACTGTAGTTTAATAGTTTATCTAACAAATTATGCGAGTACATTGAATCAACAGAATGAGTCAAATATTTTATTTGTTTAAAACTTCAATAATTTGAATAACCTAAAATATATCAAAGAAGTAAGCTGCACACACGTTGTTACAAAATATATAAAACCGAGCAACTGTGAATACGGCATTTATTTTACTTAATTCAAACATAAATAATATTTTTAATTTATAGAGTAATCAACTATACACTCAAATAGTAAGTTTATTGGCAAATTTTCTTATTTCATTTGGCTCAGATAAAATGTATACCGAATACAGTTCAACAGTAGTTGTATTATAGCTGGTGACGTGTGTGTTAGAGTCAGTTTTACATTAAATACACAGAAGCCAAATATTTTCAAATTATATACGGATTACGGCACAGACACCACTACACCAGTGTAACAAAAACATTACAAATTCAAATCGATTTAAAATGTCAATGACGTGTTTATTATATCACTGTTGTCTGTTATTATTTAAAATCACGATATCAAACAAATTTGTATTTGTACAATAGATACATCATACATATATATTATATATAATAGATATATGTATTATATTCTGGCATCATTCACAAAAATACACTCAATGATGCGTTTTGGCAACGATTCGATCCATTGCTATAGTTAATGTGTTAAATATTATATACATGTTACAGAGACCGTTATAATATTAAACGTCATTATTTTGTCATAAATCGTAATAATAATGATTTGCTAATGCCCTAATGAGTAATGACCATGTATATTGTATAATAATAATAATAATAATAATAATAATAATATAATTCATGTACTGATAATATGAACTGGTAAATTTTAGGACAAAGCATATTGTTGAATATAATATAAATTATAATAGTACAAATCGTAAAACCAATATTTAAAATATTGACTAATTAATTTTGTTGTTTTCCTAAATTTGTTTTTGACTTGTCACCGAGTACATATTTTCCACTCGCCGAACCTTCGAACTGTGATGATACTCTATGGTTGTAATTTTTTTTTATTACCTCATTATAATAAATCGTTATGTAGGTATTTTTTTTTCAATAAACAACCAACCTGGATGTTTTATAAGTCCGTTGGACCGAGCCAAGTGTGTGTGAATGTCTCGCAGTGAACGACGCTATAAATATGTAGGTACCTATATACACTCCAACAACCACGCACACACACATGATGCATTTATCTCGACATTTTCTGTTTGCTCAACGGACTCGAGTAGTCGAGACGTCGAGTGGTAGATTTTTATAATGCCGAGGTGGGTCGATGACGACAATAACAACAATAAATTGTGCAACTCGACGGTCGATCCGAGCGGCGTTGAATGGGTTTCGACCGCGGAACACGTGAATCTATAAATAACCACAATAATTTCGCGTAAATATCACGTGGACCCGTTTGTCGGCGAGCACACACGGACACTGCGTGCGATATAGTGTAATAATAATTATACGAATTTCGGCAAATCGACCTTGAAGAATGGCGAGTTGAAAAATGAATGAAACCGCCGCCGCCGTGGACGACGGCCAGTTCGGTGTGCATGGGAAAGTTCACGTGTCTTGTGTGCATAGCTGCCCGGAGGCGATTCGGCGGCCGGCCGGTCAACCTACTTACACGCTAAATCCGCCGGAGATACAGCATTCCTCCTTCCGGATCTGTACAACACACGCGCGTATTACCGGCTATATATCGTATATTATATACCTGTACGTGTATTATGATTTTTACGTCGCTATATTAAGTAGGGATCGCACCAGGATGCGGATAATAATTAATAATAATAATAATGTATAATAGTAGTCTTCAAAAATTATCCCCCATTCCTGCACCCACCTGCACCTAGCGCGTGAACTTTCTATTTTTTTCGCCGTTATCACCAATAACATTATATATTATACATTTAACGTATTTTCCACCTCGATCGCGTGTCTGGACAGGTAGTATTATTATGTAGGTTGGAGGGAGCATCGTGTATGTAGCCGACCGACACGATAATATGCAGCTGAACCCAATTACACAGGTGTATATTTATAGTATACTGTGTAAAAATCGTATTATAATATATTCCGTTCCGAAAGCAGTTGTCTGTGTTACCGGAAGCCGTATATTGGCGTCGCTGCAGCAGGATCTATTGTCGACGGAGGTATACCTACGCTTATAATAGGTATACCTACAAGCGATGACCGGCTGACTGCAGCAGGACTATGGTATAATAATATTATGTAGAGCTTCACGACAACACGGTTTAGCCGTTCGATGGTTTTGTGCGTATAAAATTATATAAAGTTTGATCAATACCTGATAAACGGTAGGTAGGTACCTATAGAAACGAGGAGTGCGGTTGATAACCGTTTGTCGTGGAGCATACCTAAAGTGAATACGGTGCGTGTTTTTCGACATCTATAATATTATAATAATACACAATATACGCATAAATATGGGATATAATGCGCGCGGAAGGTATATAATAGAATATTATATTATATATTATAGGTATGCGTATTTACAATACCGACGAGGAAAATTGGTTCCAAGGGCGATGGTTCTACGTACCTATATATACAAGACGGTTCGAGACGATTATATGTAGGTTGTTGTGTACACGGTGTATTTTTTTTCTTCTCGAACGTCTCAATCGAGCGGCTTTTTTTATTAACATCGTTTTGGAAACTGGTTTTTTGTATATATGTAGGTATATATCTGAATAGTAGCCGTCCTATAAGAAAATGTGAATTTTATTATAATGAAAACGATTTCCCTTATACGAACCACGCACATAAAAATGTCATCGGTTCACGGAACTATTATTATTACTCTTTTTATTTTTGTTTAGATCGTAACCTACATATTTTACAGCTATATTCGATTCAATTAGCTTTTTTGATATGTTTTCGAAGCGTTTTGTGAAATATCAGGCCACTTCAATATTATTATATATTTATATTGACCTCTACTGAGCATAGCGACCGTATTAATGGACCTTTATTAATATTACAGTATAAATACCTACCTACGTCGAATTTAAAAAATAAGTAGAATACCAATACCTACTACCTATTATAGGTGTGTAATATGCACCTATAACTACCATGTGTTATATATTAAATAGTGGACTATATTGAAGAACACTATAGAATGTAAAATTAATGTTACCGACAACTATAGTACGATTGTACGACCATCGTAAAACAATAAACATAGTTCTTACTTTTTACAAAATGTTAACGACATTTTACAATTTTATTACTTGTGATGATAAAAATAAATTGTGCTTAATATAATATCATTTAATTAATAGTTATTAATTCGGTTTACACTTATATAGTCTGCTGACCCTCGTTTTATTATCGAATTATACTTTAATTTGGGCACCTATGTTTTTTTTATCTACATTAACATCTGAATAGTTTAATATTTCTATGTCTTAAAAACTAAACGTGTCCAGTAAAAACGATGTGACCATAATATTATGCAACTACGCAAGCATATAATATATTGTAATTAATGTAATATAGTGTTGTACTGTTGTGTAGTAATTACCCATATGTCATTCTTAAAATGGTTATTTTTCTATCTTCTTTTGTCTATAATCTATAATATATAGGTATCGTTGTTCCTGATCCTGACAATACAACCATTAGCCATTCAAATGATTGACAATCGGAAATAAAATCATAATTTATAATTTTATAGTTCGTTATAGTATAATGATCATTGTAAAGTGATCGTTGTAATATTTAATTATAAGAAAAACTCGATTAAACAGATTATTACTGAATATATTATGCAAACAGATATTAGAATAAGTAAGTATACTATAAAAAAAATAGTACCCCGGATACAATAAAATATTTTTACAAAAAATATGATAATAATTTATAGCTTATTTGTAATGCTTCAAAAATTATCATTAACAATAGGCAGTAGATATTATGTTTTATTCGATCCAAGCGTTCTATGGAACTAAACTGATAATGCAGGCAACTAGAAAAAAAAATGTTTTTTCATTCAGTTTACGGTTTACTGGTTAGTCTTTCACATAAAATGGTCATGCAACAAAATATAATGTTAAAACCCATACGTTCAATTGTATGCTTAAAACATGGTGTTACAACAAAAACATACCTATGGTTATATATATACAAGACATACAGCCACATAGGTACAGACTATACAGGCATAAGTGTGCGCACGGGGTAGGTTAGTCAGCTTGTCTGTTGACTTATCTGTTTACATTGTTTTTTTTAGTTACCCCTTCTTCATAATTTTATAGGTAAAACATATTAGGTATGTGACATAATTAGTGCTTGCTAATAATGTTCGATTTAGAAAAAAAAATGTATAAATTCTATTCTATTCTCGGCAAGTATATAAGCCATAAGGTACCTATGGGAATGCAGCTAGTGCAGGGGCGGACCCAGGGGGGGGTTTGGGAGGTCAGCTGACCCACAGTTGTTTTCCCAGTTAAATGTGGCCCCTCGAAATGGCAAACTATATAAACATTTTTTTATTTGAAAAAATTATGTACAGTGGTGAATTTAGAGGAGAGGCACGTGCCCCTTGTCAATTTTCTGTCGACAAGTTGTTATGTAACTACGAGTATCATATAAATGAAACATACAGTTGATAAGGATAATACTACCAACTATTAATTATTACTTATTATAATCATTATTGATAGTATGTATATGTATGTATTATTAATTAAAATTAAAATTATACAATTTATATGTGCCCCCCCTTCAAAATATCGAAGATCTGCTATTATGATGTAGGGGTATATCGTATATACAGCTGTGAAGACTGAGTATTGAAGTAAAATAACGCGTACGAAATCGTGTTTAAGCTTATCAACTTATAATGTACGTACCTAAAATTCGATAAACACAAGTATAAAAATATGTTGGATATAGATAATAGATATTATATAAGATTTTATGAAGTTGACATAGATGAAATTGATATAGAAGTGGAATACCGTTCATTACATCTAGTTTACCAACAAATGGCAAAACTATTGAAACTGGAGTAACTGGACCTTTAAAATTAAATGATGTATTGAAAATTCATGATATCACGAGACATGGTTTCTTCATATCCAAATTTATATACTTTGTATAAAATTTTTTATACACTATACCAGTCAGCAGTGCAACTGCAGAAAGAAGTTTTAGCGTTCTAAAACTTCTCAAAACATGCCTTAGCTCAACTATGACTGAAGACCGGCTATCAAATTTGGCCATATTGAGCATAGAAAGCAACATAGCTCAAACCATTGATTTTGTTAACGTAATAAGTACATAATTCGCACTAATGAAAAAGCGCAGAAAATGATTGTAATGTTCTAGTTCTTTACTATTATTTTCATGTAGGTATTATTAAATATACATTTTATTCATGTATTATTTTTGACTTTTCTATTGTATTAGAATTTAGAACCACCTATTCTATATCTCTTGTGAAAATGAAATCAGTCATTGAAAACTAAAATAAAATAAATATACTGCAAATATACGTATACAAATAAAATAATAAATTTGTATAATTTCTTCTAATGATTTAAATATGTCAGGTAAATTTTTTAATTGAATATAAATTTTAATGCAACAAATAAAAATAAAAATAAATTTAATATAGCTATTAAAGCTTGTAAGTAAATTTTACAATTTACTTAAAAATATGTGATATAGTTATATTTAACGTTGGTATCAAAATGTGATGTAAATAACTAATAAGGTAAATCGCGAGCCCAGAGTGACTTTGTAATACCTAACTATATAGGTAGTTGGTTGAAGTTTCTACACAGTGGCCTCTCGTAAGTAAGGCAGACCCACAGTTCTAAAATCCTGGGTACGCCACTGAGCTAGTGGCTTCTATAGTCTAGTTAAATTATACTTACCTACGTGTATATTTTTAGTAACGTAACATTTTAAATGTGAAAATAATACTATTTTATTTATGTGATATTGTCATATTGTCAATCTCTTGTGTTTAATATTATTATAAAGAACTACTAGTGTTTAGAGTTTTAAATCATAATATTACCTCTCCTGAATAATTAGGACATAATAGATATTGGACAGAACTTAAATATAAATCTGATGAAACTTACATTTCAAAGACTTTGTATTTAGTTTTCGTTTTGCAATTATAAAACGAAAACAAATATGAAAATTTTTAAGACTTTAAAGTTCCTTTAAATTACCAGTTCTTATAGTCAGTGGTCAGAACCCTCGTCAATTTTCATCTCTTGTTTCGAAAGTATACTACACACAGGCGCAATTTCAACTTTTGACTTGAGGGGGGCTGAATATATTAAAGGCAAGCAAACAAATAAAAGGCAATATAGCATTTCAAAATTGTATGTCCTAGGTTTTTGTGGGCTTAGCCTCCCCCCAATTTGCGCCTATGGTTGAAGTACACCAAATACAAACCGAAATACGATTACTCGTTAAAATATTATAATATATTATATTATTTTACTTATACGCGTATATATAGGTACCTATAATATTATATAGGTATCAATAATAATGGATTTGAAAAAATAAACGAAATCTTAACGCCAACCGATCAGAACATATCGTGTGCGTACTCGCTGGCCAGAATAATAACAACAACTATCGGCATCGCCGTCGCCGTCGTCTGGGAAATATTTGTATTTTTCGACGACAGCCTATGACGATTTTCTAGTTTTGCGGTCATAACATTCTGCATTCCCGAGTAGCAAATACAGTTTTCCACACCATTATGCCACGATGACGAGATCCTCAGGGACTATTTTAACGTTTCCGTGATGGACGTTGTGGCAGCTCTAATGACAAAAGTTGAACAACTTACTATACTCTACAGTCTACAGAAACCAAAACCGGAGTCATGGACGACGGAGAGAAGGAGTTCAATGGAGCTGATTTGAGCGACTACGTCGTGTCGATGGTCGGCGCGGCTGTCATCGGCCAATACCAGGAGATTTCAGAAGCGCAGTCTTGCGGACAGTCCTAACCGCAGCGTGGACTGCCTGCACTTCTGGAGCTCAGCGACCATGCGAAGACCGGAAACGAAGAGGTGGACTGCACCGGGATGCGGCCGGCCGAGGCCGACTGCAGAAGGTCGGCGAAGATCGGGAGAACCGGATGTCTGGACTGTACAGTGTCTATTGTTCCGGTGGTCGAGCGGCAGGCAGGCGCACATCCACGGCGTTGGTAGGCATAAAACAGGCCGGACGCCTGTTTTGCTGCTGCGGCCACCGATGGGAATAACGGCCAGCAGAATCCCGTCCCCGTACCTCGGCCGAGGAACGCCAGACGAGACGGCGGCAAAACGGGGGAGCGGTACGTGAAAGAGCACATTGTGTTCGGGCGGTAAGTCGCCCTATATACGTTCTTTGCAGGTCAACTCCGCGGAAAGACGAGTGGTGGTCGACGGCGTCGCGAACTCGCGCGCGGTTTTCGACACTCGAGACCATCGACTGGCGGATCCAAAGAGCGCCCGGCAGCGGCGGTAGGCGGTTTTCGTGGCGGCGGCTAGCTGTAAATCGAAGACGATTGCGGCGCGTGCACGAAGACGCGACTCGTAACGGCGACGGCGGCAGCGGTGGCGGAGACTGCCGAACACGACGGGCGAGCTATGGAACTGTATATTTGAGCTATGGGACGTCAGCATCGCCGACGGACCCGCGGAAACCGTTCCAATGTTTCAGGGCCCGGTGGTGCGCGACTCCTCCTGCCAGGACGAAAACCCCGGAGGGTCCATCGATTCTTTCAGGTTTTCGATTCCTCGGCGACGGAGAACGCAGACGCGGCAATGTCCGGATTCCAGGACGAAAACTGCGAGAGTATATCAGGATCTCTACGGTGCGGTCCACCGATACTCTCAGGTTTTCGTCCAACGGTAATCCCGGCGGCCGAGTCTTAAGCTCCTCCGGCCGATTCCTCAAGCGCAAATATATGGCTGCCTTAGCTCGCTCAGTGCAGTTTTTGGTCTGCGCCGCCGCTGACGTCGTTGTCGTTATGTCGTACGGTCTCGTCTTCAGCACTTTGTCGTTGTCGTCGTCGTTTCGCACTAGCCGCTCGTCCCGTCCCGTTGGTATTTTTAAAAATCTTAAATGCATAAAGTAAAAAATGTTTATATAATTACAATGCCTCGTGAGCATTACTATTATAATATTTAATTTAATTTAAAAAAAATCAACATTTTGTTGAAAAAATATATTTCATTGAAAATAGATACCTAAGTATATCATTAAATAATAAATTGTAGTACCTACATAATATATTGTTTATAAATACAACGTCAGTTATACTGTTAATGTAAGTATAAAATACGTTTTAAGTATACTTCATACTACCTATTGAAATGTTTCTATAAGGTTGAACCTTGAACTGCATTCATTAATTTCATTTCAAATTCAAACTTTTGTTCTCTTTTTGAAGTTTTTATTTTTATCAAATACCCACTTCAAGTGAAAATGAATCAATTTACATTATTTTATTAATACATTTTAAAAATATCAATATTTTATCATTTTTACAGCATTTGTAAATATAATTAAAGCTATTGTATGATCTTATAGGTATAAAATGTAAATCGTGTAATAATGACATTGTTAAGTTTAAGACCTTTAAGTAAAGGCCATATTAGGGTGGGAGGCGATAAACAATATTATTGTACAGTTTTGTGAAATACCCTATAGCCTATATAATAACAATGAATAAATATAAAAACAGAAAAGACTTTTCTATTCTCTTTCAGAGATAATATCCAAATATAATATTGAATATTGTAAAATATAAACGAACGCACGTTGAACAGTTTCGATTTATAAAAGGATCAACTGAGACAGCAGGACAAATGACATATAAAAGATCTTCAATAATTGGACACATAATATTATATACAAACCGTGTCAAGCACATTATAATCATAAAATGCAAAATGTTATAACTGGTTCATTTATAATATTGTCCATAGACCATAATATTGTGTTGTTGTAAGTATTGGGGGTTTACTCATTTTCTATATTACTTTTCATACCTACCCAAATGGTTCTTATTTACATTTCATTGGCGAAATTTCTCGGTAAAGATAAAAACGTATAGGTATAATGTATATAGTTAACTACACCAATATTTCTTTTCTTTCGACGTACGAAAAATATACACGTATAAGGGTTCCTCTATAGATGTTATACACGGTAATCTTTTATAATACTGAATCACGCTATAAAGTGAATAGGGTGTGTTACCAATCATGAAATGGCTTCTAATCTTGTGTATAGACGTCATGCTGAAGCCTAAAACCAATATAATAAAAGTTACTCACGAATATTAAAATTTACTTTAAGTATACATTTAATGTAAAATACACTATTGGGTAAAATAAAATTAATAATTTAATAATATTCATAATTTTTACTAATATCGATTATTTGTTAAATACTAAGCGACTGCGGGCGGACAGGCAGGATTGTACTCACGTCACTTACGGTCAGAGTGGTCAGACCAACAACTAACAAGACTGAAACTATAAGGCGAACAATTGTTAATGATAACAATGTAAAAATTGAACCACCATTTTTTGAACATTAATAAAATATATTATACTCAATAAGTGTTGAGGTTACAGCTATAAAAAATAATGAATGCATACAAGTACCAATGCGTAATTTTACATTTCGAGGCTGCGAAAAATATTTTTAGGTAAAAAAAATTACGATATCTTCCGTTACAATGAAGCGTAAGTTATATATTTCAGATGTTGTACTCAAAATAATACTGACCACCGGTGAGGTTAATTATAGTCCATATTTATTATATTGTAACAACTAACAATAAATTACGTTACAAAAATATACTCCAAGCACCTATAACTAAGTAAACAATATTTATGTAATATTATGTCTCCTACCTATTCCCTCTCAAGTTATATACAATTCTATACTATATAATATATATATTACTATATTAGTATAATATATATAGGTAGTTCTATTCAAATAATTGTTATGCGCGTCTTGTACCTTTTTAATTTTCAAATATATGTATAACATTTTTCATCTCTAAGTAAATTTTTTTAAAACCACTTACAATTTACAATAATACAATTTTAATATTATTATGAATTCATAATTGACTTCTAATTTTTGTAAATTATTAGTTATATACATAATACATATTACATAATATATGGCACAAAGGAGTATACCTAGGGCCTTTGTTTTTCCGATTTTAAACTTAACTGATATTGGTATAACAATCCATTACCCAACCACCATTAACATAAATGATACGTACCCACTGCGAAAAATAATTCTACGGATAATTGGCTAGTGTATAGCCAAATAAAAATAATAAAATTATAAAATAACATTTTGGGAATTAAACCCCAAAGTTCTACTACCTTATAGGATGTCGTGAACGGTGGACAGAGAATCTACCACGGTCTCACTTATATTATATCGTGTAACTGTAGACGTGTAGAACACTATGAAATACATAGTGACCTATACATAGGTCAGATAGGTGTAATAAAATCGACTCTCACAATAATTATTATGTGCACTCATTCAAAATATCAGCATGACTACAGTATATATATAACACTGTGTCTGCTCGTGCAACTTAAGTCAATACACATAAGTCGTAAATGATAGTTCTCAAAATATATATTTACCTAGCTATATTATAGAGTACCTATAATAATATTATACATGTATACCGAGAGAGATGTTGCGTCTGTGTGTGTGAAATTGTATCGGGTGGAAAAAAATCGTTCGATGCGCGTATAAACACGATAAACCAACAACGTTAAAAAAGTTCAAAATATTACGGGTTTTTTTTCACGATGATGGTAAAAAAAAAATAATACTTCGTGGAAATAGCAAGGATCGTTGAGCGTGGAACGTATTAAAAAAAGATAAGAGAAGGTATACTTGAATAGGCCTTTTGATAATTTTGACGACCCGTGTCGTATCTTTACCCTGTCGGTAAACGTTTTCGAAACATCTCTCTCGTCGTGTAAGTGTAGGTGTGTATAGGTAAAAAATGTAGATAATATCATATAGGGTCTTGCGAGTGGCAGCTCGCTGAAAAAGTCATAATTTCAAAGGGTGCCAGTGGTATAGGGATGGAATTTCATGTAAAGACGAGTGTGCGTGTGTGTGTTTATGTATACGATATACCTAAGTATAACGTACACATAGAAATGCTTGAGAACTCATAAAGAAAATATTCTCAGTGTGTTTGGCGAACTGAGACGGTGAATGTTGCAGCAGTTATAGTATACACAAACACACGATTGCACACGACGGGAAACGTTTTAATAACGGTCGACCAATGTTTTGAGACCGTGTAATTACCGTAAAAACAAAGAGTGTTTCCGACTCGCTGCTGTGAGGAATTTCACTTTTATACAATGAAAAATTAACAGCAATGTGTGTATAGGTACCTATATGTTTTTAGTGTATTTTTTAAGAGGTCTACCTATAATTAGTATAGGATGTAAAAATAACATCAAATATATAATATATAATATAATATACAGTTAGGATGATTCACCAAGCAAGCTCACCCCCATGTTTTAATTTTATAATTTATTTATTCAAATTCTGATATTAAATTTAAGCTGCAGTATCCTGTGCCTATATAAAACTTATATTTTTTGAAATGTAAACCACCCTTTTTTATTGTAAATGCATTTTTTGAAAAGTTCTAAATCAAAATTAGTAGTTTTTGAAGCTTAAGGTTTTAGCATATATAAGATGGGGGCTAATATTATTTAAAGCTATAGCAATAAATATTAATTTATTTCAATTTTATAGTTTGTAAAAATGTCCAAGCATAATAATTAAGCAATCTAGTACTTACCCATACGGCTATACTGGACTAAAATATTTTATATTTGATGTAATAAGGACATTATTATCGAGGTATATATTATATTTGGTAGATACATATAACAATTAATGACTTTAAATTATTAAAGGATAAAAGCGGGCTGACCGCATGCTCGGCGAATCACCTCGTAGTTCGTACAGTGGATGCCGCTTACAAGACTCGTGGATATAAGGTTTAGTCGCTTAATAGACTCAAAGTGGTCCGGACGTATACAAATACATTAAAAATATTCGGTTATAAGACTCAAATGTTGTAAAAAAATTGAAGAAAATTAAATTGTTGGTTGCAATTTTTGAAATAAATTGGTTTTTAACAATTACATATTTTTGTAGATTATTACTGGTTTCGATTCATGCTCAATGATGTGTGTATATACAAAAAATTTTGTCGCATTTAACATTTATCGTAATTACTGTATAAGTTATAAATACACTCACGATTACTATCCTAATCATATTTCTTTCGTTTAGTCACTAATAAATAATAAGTAATATATAGTGTGTATGTATTTAAGTAGAAAAAATAAAACAAAATATGTCGTAAAAAAAATTCATAGATATTTTGTTTTTTTTCTAACTTCGACTACAATAGACTATACTATTGTGCTGGTCCCAAAGTGAGTCTTATAAGCGGCGTCCGCTGTACCTATTTGGTATCTATACAGATTACGTATTCGGAGGACAACTTGGAATATTTCGTCAACTCGTATAACAAACGCGTACGTTAAAAATTATTATACTCAATGTATTATATTATTATGTTTATGTTGTCTGAAAAATATATCGTCGAAATACACATGTAAACCAACGTGTATTGAAAAAAAGCACGTTCCTATATATACCGAATACCTATAATAATAATATTATATACTAATATATTATCCACGTGATAGCCCGCTGCATGTGGAATGAGGTCCAATACTCTTTATCAGCATCCGTTTAGCAGATTTCTCGAACGGGTTCGACTCGATCGGTGTCGGGGTCTCTAAACTCTAGGCCCGTAAGTACCTACGTATATAATATTGGTACTCTTACTCTCAACAGTCTTTACATTAAAATATCACCGTACACGAGTGTTGTTATTGTATTATCGTATAAGTACGTGCGCGTTGAGTTATGCACCCACCTATCGTCGCAAAAGTTTTGTGTCAAAACCCAAACACATTATCAGTAATTAGTCGTAAATTTTGATTTAAAATACAAATTGTAAGTAGCGAAGAAAAAAAAATGAAAAACCTTTCAGATTGAAATAAAATAATAAAGTCGCCGATTTAGTTTGCCGTTTATAAATTATAATATCTGATGCAGCTCAAATTATATAATATTATACTATAATGTGATAATATTATGATCATTATGTGATTTCCGACAAAACTAAACAAAAATACTGCAGTATAGAATAATAAACAATAATTCTAACACATTACACATATTATACATTATTATACATTGTATTACTATTGTTTAAGTGCTTAACCTATAATTCGTAATAAAAGGCCTTGTCCTTGTATTAAAATGGAAAAAGTAATTAAAAGAATAATAAAAATAATCAGTCACGCATACTACCTATCGCAATAATATAATAATATTTTTATTGTAGAAATAGTTCTGTAATAAAATACTGGTACATTACATATTATTATATACACCGAGTAAATAATATATTTAGTTATTGCTGTTTTTCGATATTTTCTTTTAAAAACATAGGTAATATTTAATGTTGAAAAAAATAAAACGATTTTCATGTGAATTCTTTTCACTATACTATACTTATTATAATTTAATGATTAAAGCTAATGAGTTAACTTAAATTAAATCAGAAAGTTTTTTTTTTGACAAAAATCAGTGATTTTATTGTATATACTACTTTCACACGTGCAGGTCACGTGGATAATAAAAATAACAAATCACAGTTTACCGTACCCTCTAAAAATGATGACTGTACTACGTAGCATATATATTATACGAGGTAATATTATATTATTAAAATAACAGCCGCATTATTAACTTTGCACTTCGCTACAGTCTACAGACATTTATCAATTTTGTTTTACCATATACTACTAAAATACAACTATTTTATACGTATTGCGTTTAGGTATAACCTTCATATACAGTCATATACCTACTCATATTATAGTCACATCCGTATGCCATGGTTGAGGAGTACCATATAGGGGAAACTTACGCATAATTCTTCTGCCCTCCAGGCCAAGTCTTCCCGAAAGTTAATTCAAAATGATGATTAAAGTCGGGAATGTTCAGTATAATCAAATCCATTCTGGAAATTGATTTGAAATCAAATTTATGCAATAAAGGAAATACATTTAGATACAATATTCTAAATATTCTCATCCCGTTCACCCCAGTAATATTATGCACATACTGATTTTAATGTAATAATAAACTACCCATAATTTTCAAATATTACAATTTTCACGTTCGAACTGCTAAAAAGGCAGTTTGACGCTGGTACGATCAATTATAATCGTATAATAAAAAAGTTGAAATTGCTTTTAATGATTACGAAATATTTACTGTATTTCACATGTAATGATGTAAAGTCATTAAAAAAACGCATAGAACTTAATGGTTGATTAAATATGTTACATACTTACATACTACCAGTTTGTAAATGTGTATACAACAGATTACACAAATACACAATATATTATCTGTGAGATACTTGGATATTGCTAATAGATACTATACTAAAACATTAATGTCATTAAGCATATTATCTAAGTATTAAATTAGTTTTTTATTTCTAAAATAGAACTAATGTTTTAAGGGTAAAATAAAATATAAATAATCGGTATCATTTAATAAAATACGAATAGTCTACAAATTAATATAAGGCATACATAAGCAACACTAAGTTAACCACAAGTCTGTCAAATATGTTTAGATTATGTTGGTCCTGTTCGTGCAGTGGCGTGGTGAACGTGGTTTTATGACGCCTAGGTGCCATGGTAGAATTTTTTTGGGGGTGGGGTGGTTGGATACATTATGGTAACCAAAAACCAATAACATAAAATTAAAATATTTACAATCACATAATAATTATATGTATTTTATTATATTAAGGGGATAAAGATTGGTATTACTCAATGCAACTATTTGTGTTGAGTGCTGTAGTAAAAATATAATATTTCTTCATTCGAACTTTAAATGATATTATGTAGCTATCATTTTATTTTAATTGGAAAAAAAAAATTGAGGAAGAAATCCATTAGAACAAATAATTATATGCCTTCAACTATAGTGTTAACTATATTAATATATTATACACTAAATATTTTACTTTAGTTAAGACTCTATTCGAAAGTGAGTGCCTTTATAAATCAGTTAGCCGAATGTCAAGGTTTAATGTTAATTACCGACAACATTCTATACATATATTATGTCCACAGATAATTTATAAAAGCATATACAACTCTTGGAATAAAAAAAATATAAACAATAGACAAAAAATAACATATATTTTTTAAACAAGTTTATTAGAAGATTCCAATCAACAGTGATGCTAATTTTAACCTTAATTCCTGCCAAATAGTGGTAAAATTCAAGTAGGGTATTGTAAATGATAAAGATAGTTAATAGTTACTTAAATATACGCAATACGCATGTAGGCACCAGGCACCTTTATAATATGGTATTCTTCACTGCAAAAAAAAATTCCATTCACGCTTAAATTCTCAACACAATTTACAGTTCTAGTCTTCAAGATTAAAAATTTATACAAAATAATAATAACATCACATGTATAAATCATTAAATCATTATTCGATTAAAAAATAAATATGATATTACGATAAAAAATACTGAAAAAATACATCAACACAATATTATCTATCGAATTCATGGATAATATATTAAGTAAAACAAGTAGGTATTTAGTGTGATAATTTAGGTGATCAGTAGGGGATTTGATCATGCGGGATTTAATATAATATTATTTTAAATATTTTAAACTGTTTTTCGGGTAATTGTGAAGTTGGTAAGAATATAATATGTATTATTATATTCGTACGAATATAATATAATATTATATTATACATTTTGTCAAAACAATTGCATACCTCTATTTTATTTTTTAAATTAAAATTATATAACTTTAGGATGTCTCACACTTATTTTTTTATAGGGTTACGTTTTTAATGAGTAGGTACCTACCTACCTACCTAAACAACGTCTACTTATTGCAACTGTATATATACGTACACTGCTGCAATACATACCTATATAATACATACATATGGGAATGTTCCCACACATTTTTGAATTTGATATATTACGTGTATAATTCTTTTTTTTCTATGTTATTTTTACTTGGACGATTTCCAGTTATTCAACATAATACTGACGAATCGTGAATATTTTCAGATTTTGCTGAAAATCATAGATGGATATCAAAAAAACACCGTAGCAGCAATGATATACCAACAGAAATATGACCAGTGATCCTCACTTCTTAAAGGCCCTCAAGAGACATCCGGACAGGAGAACTTTGCAGGTATGCACACGATAAACCTATTGAATTGCATTACTGCACTAGTCACTAGTGTACTATGTAACTTATTTACTATTATCAATTTTAATTTGCGTTAAATAAATATAATAACTATTAATTTCTGCAATGATTACAAAATACTGCAGTACCTATTGTAAAATATCGAAAAATATTAAAATATAATATAGGTAGGTAATTTGTTCATATTATTATACTATTTATACTTATAATACCTATAGCCTATAAAATTATTAATATCGATGCATAAATTAACCTATTACGCCTATATGAATGTATAGCGATTAAATATAGGTAGGTACTTGTTATAATAATTATAACTATAGGTAGTGGATATAAAATATCAATAGGTACATATTATAAACGATATTATAATGGTTAAAAAATTAACAGTTTTATGTAATTTAAACAATATTTAAAACATGCTATAATAACGCTAATATTATTACTTTACCGTTACTGGTTCGCTGGTCGACGAGGGACCATTTTAAATTTTTTCCCGACGTCGTTCCTACGGTTGTTTCCATCTAAAGTTTGGAGTCTAATCAGTATAAACGTGTATTATTTATAGTCCAACGAACTACCTATCGTCATCCTATATAATAACTATATACGATATACCATACCTAAATAATATAATCGTGTGAACATGTTTTTTGCGGCATACCTATAACTTAATCTATTATATCCATGCAATCGAAATAATTTAAAAAGTCTTCACCGATTATATTTTAGATTCTGAGTGGAACGATGAATGCATTGATTTTACAATGATGGGTGTTTTTTATTTTTTTATTTTTGTGTCTGTCATCACGGTTTGGGGCAGTAAAACTGATTGGTTTTTCTTCAACATTATCTTATTCGATGGGAAAGTGAATCTAGTTGGTACATTAGGGAGGTCAAAATTTAAAATTCCCAATAGTTTAAACAAGCGCCGGGAAAAACAACATAAAAATTAAGGAAAAACGGGAATTTTTCCTCAAAATCGGGTTTTCACAAAATGGATTTTGGTTTTTGGTGTAACTCTAAAACAAATGACCGTAAATACATGAAATTTTTACTGGTTGTTAATATTTATTATTTCTATACACGATAACATTATCAAAATATTATGATTTGCTTTGAACTGTTTAGGGACATTTAAATTTTACATTTTTTTTTAGTTTTTTTTCTTAAAATATCAATAAAATTTTATTTGTTGGTTAAAAAAGCTTGACAATTTAATAAAAGGCTTCTAGTATATTGTTTCAAAGGCAGATGAAAAATATTAATAATCCTTGGCCACAGTTTTTTTTTATAAGCATTTAAAGTTCAAAAATTGACAAAACATGGAAAAATCACGAAAATTAGCAAATTATTTTGAGTTAAAAATTCGTAAACATTTTTCTTTTTAAATCTAAGGTTTTTAAAATATAATACAAGATTCCTTATAAGATTATCTACCTTTATCAGAAAAAAAAAATGCCATAAAAAAGTGAAATTAAATTTTTATGAGCGTTTGAAATTCAAATTTTTACAACATTGCATATTCACTCGATTTCTCATGTAGGGATTTCCTTATTTTGTTGTAATTCAAAAATGAATAACTGTAGATACATAAAAATTTTATTGAATGTTTATATTTTCATTCTCTATACGCCACAATAATTTGAAAATATTTTGACTCTTTTTGAACTGTTTACGAACATTATCAGTTTTCAATTTTCTTAGTTTTTTTTTCTATAAATATCAATACGGTTTTATTTATTGGGCAAAAAAACGTGAAAATTTAATGTAAGGCTCCTGATATATTGTTACAATAGTAGTTGAAAAACATTAAAAAAGCATAGGCACAATTTTTTTTTATAAGCATAAATGCTTAAACTTTTAACTTTAAAAAGTTGAAATGTTGACAACATTTATCATATTTAAAATTTAATAACTATTTAGTAGTTAAAAATTTATAAAATGTTCAACTTTTATATCTAAGGATTGAAATTTAAAACAAATTATATCATTATATACCTATTATATATTTTGTTAATATATAAATTACTTTATACACAATAATATCATCAAATATACTTAGTAATATCATAGGCTGACTGACCGTTTTCGCTCAGAATCGTTTTTCTTATAGAGAGATATTATATCATTGAATTCAAATTTAACACTATCCATTACAGCGACCCACTTGTAACCTACTGTACAGCAGAGAACCTTTTTAGATTTTGAGCGGAGCAAAGAATATAGGTATTGATTTGATTTCATGATGAAGTGGTTTTTTGTTTTTTTATTTTTCTTTCTGTACTTTTTGGAGCAGGACAAATTATTAGATATATAATGTCAATATTTTTCTGGTAGGAAAGCCAATCTAGTAGGTCTTTATTTTGGGGAAATTGAGGTTTAAAGTAAAAATTTATAAGTACTTTTCTCGTTGAAAAATGGGAATTTTTAGGCCAAACCAGATTTTAACAAACTACATTTTCTCTTATATTATTGTAATTCAAAAACGAATAACCTTAGACACATGATATTATTTTCACCAAGTGTTTATATCAGAACATATTAAATTTCCATTTTATATTTTTTAATTTTTTATTTGTTTTTCGATAAGTACAGAAAAATTTTGCTCCATCAAAAATCTTGATATTTTATATTTTGAATGTTTTAATGTATAAGGCAAAAATTAAAATCAACCTACCGTAATAGTGTAATAGGTATACTAATACAATTAATTAAGTGCTTTAGTAAATAGTAGCAATATAAAAAAGGTTGGTAAGTGTATACTGCTCTGCTCTATAGTACTGGCATGTAGATGTCGAGTGGGTTACTGTAATCAACGTATTAAATTTAAATTCTATGATATCAAATAAGTGTATACGAAAAACGATTCTGAGCTAAGTCGTCTGTCAGTCTATATTGTTAAGTATATTTTATATTATTTTATGATATTATTACTATTTTGTAACTTGTAATTTATTACTATCTAATAGACATTAGTATATAATACATTAATACAGTAGGTTGAATCAAAATTATATTAAAAAATATTTGTATGATTGTAATATATAATAATATACTTTTAAAGTTTCAAGAATCAATAAATAATAAATTTATATTACAAAAATAATAGCTCAAATCGTAATTCTTCGTTAAAATATCTAATTTTGTCCAAATTTGAACCCAATATATTTATAAAAAAAAGTCACTCTGCTGTACAATAGGTTACAAGTGGGTCACTGTAATGTGTAATGGATAGTGTTAAATTTGAAAACAATTATATAATATCATTATATAAGAAAAACGGTTCTGAGCGAAAACGATCAGTCAGTCTATGATATTACGAAGTATATTTGATGATATTAAGGTGAATAAAGTAATTTATATATAACCTATTTACATGGAATCTTGTTTTAAATTTTCAATCCTTAGCTATAAAAGTTGAACATTTTATACATTTTAACTGCAAAATTATTATTCAATTTTGAATGTGATAAATTTTCATTTTTGATCAAAATTTGATCTTTAAATGCTTATAAAAAAAAATTGTGCCTATGTTTTTAATATTTTTCAACTGATACTGTAACAATATATCAGGAGCCTGGTATTAATTTTTTGCACTTTTTGGCCCAACAGATAAAACTTTGTTGATATTTATAGAAAAAAAAACTAAGAAAATTGAAAACTGAAAATTTCCGTAAACAGCTCAAAAAGAGTCAAAATATTTTCAAAATTGTATGGTATATAGACAATGAAAATATGAGGGTCCAGTCAAATTTTCATGCATATACAGTTATTCGTTTTTGAATTATAACAAAATAAGGAACAATTTTTACGAATGTTTAACTCAAAATAATTTGATAATTTTCGTGATTTTTCCATATTTTGTCAATTTTTGAACTTTAGATGCTTATAAAAAATATTGTGACTAAGGATTTTTAATATTTTTCATTTGCCTTTGAAACAATATACTAGGAGCCGTTTATTAAATTTTCAAGTTTTTTAAACCAACAAATAAAATTTTATTGATATTTTTAGAAAAAAAATGGAAAATTAAAATGTTCCTAAACAGTTCAAAACAAATCATAATATTTTGAAAATTTTATCGAATATAGAAAATGCTGATATATACATTCAGTAAAAATTTCATGTATCTACGGTCATTTGTTTAAGAGTTGCACCAAAAACCTTTTTTCCAGCGCTTTTGAAAACTACTTGAAAATTATACTTTTGACCCCCCCAAAGTACCAACTAGATTCACTTTCCTATCAGAAAAGATACTGTTGAAGAAAATCTAAGCATTTTTACTGTCCTAAACGTGATGACAGACAAAAATAAAATAACACACACTTCATTGTAAAATCAATACATTCATCGTTTCACTCAAAATCTAATAAGACAGTGATTACATAATATGTTTTAGATATTTTGGTTATTGTATTAACTATATTAATGAGAAATATTGTTTTACATTTTCAATCCTTAGTACAGTTATAAAAAATTGAACATTTTATACATTTTTACTAAAACATTAACAACAATTATTATTACAAAAAGATTTCGTTAAAATCTGGGTTACGTAAAAAATCCCGATTTTCCTTAATTCTGTTTTTGTTTTTCCCGATTCTCGATACTTTTGAAAACTTCTAGGAATTTTCCATTTTAACTTCCTAAATGCTGTAACTAAATTCACTTTCCCGTAAGAAAATATACTAAGTTCAAATTGAAGCATTTATTCACCTACTTATCGTGTACAGTCGTATATACAGACAACAAAAAAACAAAACACATCATTGTAAGATCAATACATTACGCTCAAAATCTAAAATTGTACAGTAGAGAAAAGACATATACTTTATAGTTTTTTTATCATGTGTGGTTCTCATAATACTATACGACTTTCTTTAAATTAATGTAAGGCCAAAGAGGTATTCTTCAGGTTTGGCTGGTAATGTACGATGTACCTTGTATACCAGCGGTTCTCAAGTCCTAAACCTTTTTATACCACCTGGCACCTACACAGTTTGACAATTTTCATGTACCACTTGGCCAAACAATTTTTTTTTTGCTTTTCAAAAATGAATACCGAATACGTTATTCAACATATATCGAAATTAATTTTATTAGGAACTACATAATTATGCTAATATTATTGTAACTTATAATATGCATATTTTAATTTTTTTTTACATATTTTAATATTTTTTTTGCATATTTATGTACATATTTTGATTTGTTTATTACAATAAAGTCCGTTCCCTAATTATAAGCATTTAATTCCTAAAAATAAAATGAAATATGTTAAATTGTTATTTATATTATTATTTAATATCAAAAAACCAAATAATATATATTGTGAATATTGATCCATGCAAATTTTTTTTTTATAAAGGGAGATTTTCTAAGCGTACCACCTACGAGCGTGCTGCGTACCACTAGTGGTACGCGTACCAGAGGTTGAGAAACGCTGTTGTATACAGTATAATAAATTATTAATAATAGTACTTATACACATTTTTTACTTAATTATTATTCAATTACAACAATCACTTACTATATATTATATTATATACTAATAAGTAATAACAAGCTTACATTTTTATAGTTTCCATTTTTTTTTACAATTTTTTAGTAACATCTTTACTTTTGACATATTTAATTTGTTTTTTTATTTTTTAAAACTATTAAATTTGTCACTAAAAATAGTATTATAGCTTTAACATGTTGACCTGCACGGATTTTTTTCAAGTTTCTCAGACACGAAATGAGACTCTATTTGGGGTCTCAGGTACATTACTCAAAATCGCTATTGAGACCCTTTTTGGGGTCTCATAGAAATCGATTTTTCAGCGAGACCTCGTTTAGAGTCGCAATTATCGGATTTGAAATCTATAGTGTTGCCACCTTCAGTAGGTATCACAAGTTTGCAAAATATCATTATTAGTATTTTTTTAATGTTTTTCCTGCAAAACTGTTTAATTCAGTTTAAGTAAACCTATCGAAATGGTCATGGCGTCAGGGAGTAAATCAGTGAGAGCCCATAAAGGGTCTCATGGCGGTCAACTTGTTAAATAGCTGCTATTTTAAAATACATATAACAGGTAATAAATTATGGTTATTTAATATTTATTTGCTTGTACTTGATTTGTGCTCTTCTGGTTCCCTTGTTTCATCTAAATATTTATGTTTAGTGGAATCTTATTAAATCGGTGAAAGAAAACTACCTATCATTAAACAATTTCAATTTTATTCCGAACCTGGACACAAGTATATAGGTGTCTCGAAAATGTTTCTTTGGGAAATCAGTACGTATACTGTGTCCAGAATCCAGTGGCATTCACAGAATTGGGGGGGGGGGGTTACAATTTATATTGAGGTCATTGAATATACATTTATAAAAAATGTTTGTACGATTGTATTCTTCTTATAAGGTCATAGCACAATTAAATTTTAAAAAATATTTATTGTACGGTTAATAACACTTTACGACTTAATATTTATTCCTTTTGATAGTTTTGATAATTCATCAAGTACACCGTCTGTTGAGATTTAAATATTCCGATAAATATTAAGCATTGCTAATCTATTTAATCGAGATTCTCAGGTTGTATTTCGTTGATAGGTTTTGAGACGGCGAAGAGTCGAAAAAGTCCATTCGGAAATATTTTTCATCACATACATGTAAAGCTAAATCGGCATTTTTAAGATTTTCATTAATTTGGTTTACATAATTCCACCATAATCTAAGTTCTAACTTGTTCACTGTAGTGAACAATATTTTCATTACGATGTACCAAATTTATAATTTCAGTTTCGAATCGTTATTTGAATTCTAAATTATTTATTTTTGATGGCAAAAGACATTGAAAACTTGACAACATTTGTTGATGATCTAACAAAATATGTCTTTGAATTTGGGCAGTAAAAAAATCTAAAAATAGAATGAATAATGAAACACGAAAATATGCTTCAGGCAGGTCTGTTTCAATATTACTACGGGTATACTTATTAGTTATTACTTGCCTTCCAACTCTTCGTGAAATCTTAACATCAACGTCCCAATCAGAACATGTTTTTTGAACGGCTTTGAAAAGTAAAATTTTTTTTCACTAACATCATTTCGCATTTTAAGTAAAATTTCTTCCCATGATTCAAAGTAGATAAAATCTATTCACATTAAGAAAGAACCTCGGCGGTGACCAGTTTTCGTCGGGCGGGGGTCAGGCACACCTGTTTGTCACCCCCACCGATCAACCACGTGTGTGATTAAGCCACGCCCCTGCGCACAAATCGTCCGCCGAGGTTCGTTCTTAATGCGAATGGAGCAACGATATTACCACACAATAGATGAAGTGCAATAGATGAATTTCATCTATTCTGTGATATTACGATAATCTATTAATACACGTACACTTATATCTGTGTATAAACGTTAAAACTTTAGTACTTTGCCCGTAGGCATACACAACTGTGTAATAAAATGTAACATAGTATGACAACACTAATTATTTTTCGGCATATTTAATGATTATTACCTACATTGAATGTAATATTCCATAAAAAAAAAACATTATTCATGTTTTGCTTATGGGGGTTAAATCCCTAAAATCCTCTCCGTCTTTACTACCCTATACTGCACAGAACCGTTGATAGACCCGGTCGGCAGTCAGTAGTCACTAACCGCTAAGTATGTATATACTACCTAGTCATAACAACCCATCTTTCTATTAATATATTCATCATCGTTTTATAGGATCTTCAAATAATTTACTATGGACTTCAGAGTTTGGAAGCATTGTATACCTACAGAGATTCCGCATTGCGCACTTTATGCAAAACTGTCAGATACGAGCACCACGAAGCCAACGATGTATTATACTTGTAAGTATGGAAGTTGGAAAACATATACATTTTAATACCACTATGTCACTAATCACTATATACAACTAATAGTATATTGCAATATGTGCAAGGGTGGGAAGTCAGCTATTTCAGTCACGGGGGGCGCACGAGCTGCAAACGAGGGCTGCAATTCTCCCAAGACTGAAATTTCCTTCCCGCACGAGCCACACATACTATTTTTGTCATACCTCTGCGTGCATCGATCACTGCATAGGTATTGCAGGGATCTATGCAACAACCTATAACTATTAACTTCAAAAACCATACTTTATAAAAGAAATGGTTTTATTTATTTTAAGCGTCATGCATGGAGGTTATAAATAATAATAATATGAATATAAGATGTAACCAAAAGTTGATGTTTTGTAAGGACCATGGTATAGATTTAAGTGTCTGGTTGAGCAGAGGATATGCGTGCACCCAACTCTTTTGGTTATTCCCACTTTGCCACTGCCCACTGGACGGAAAAAGGTCGCTTTCCAACGCTTCAACCGTCATCGAAAACTTACTTTCGTTAGATTTTTTTGTACTTGCAGTCTACCTATATTAACATTATTTTCTACTTAATCTAACATTCAATGATAAATATCGTAAAGTTCGTAATCAGTTTTTCACCTATAGCTGACTCGCCTGGCTCCACTGTCCACTACATAATATAGTCTTATAGGTATAGATACATGAGTATTGTGAAATACAATAACACAATTTCACTCGTTCCAAAGTCCCCGACGACCAGATTATTGGAACTATGTAAAAAAACGTTAGAACCCTTTAGATATTTTAAAATACAAGTTTAGATCATTAAAGTATTGAACACTCTATGTTATAAATACTGGTCCATATCCACATTAACCCTCTTTTCAGTTTTCTCGTTCCAGACTTGTGCCAATAGTTT
Source organism: Macrosiphum euphorbiae (assembly GCA_949089665.1). Taxonomy (NCBI): domain Eukaryota; kingdom Metazoa; phylum Arthropoda; class Insecta; order Hemiptera; family Aphididae; genus Macrosiphum; species Macrosiphum euphorbiae. The sequence goes on along the minus strand of CARXXK010000003.1, from coordinate 25,939,608 downwards.
GTGTACCTACCTACCTAATACCTATACTTGTGACAACAAATAGTTTGTTAGTGCCGGACATTTGCCAGAACCCCATAGCCATCATACAGAATTTTTTGGGTTCGATGCCAATATATTTGTGCAGCTACGGAAGATTTACCTGATAGAGGTAGCTTTAGGGGATGTTAAAAATTTACTTGTATAACGTGTACCTATAATATAATATTTATTTCCTAATTTATTTTTTAGCATTCATATACCCACTAAATTTTGTGTGATAGGGTTAAAGAAATATTTATACAAAATAATAATGTTTTGGACCTAAGTACACAATATTATACTAACAAAATTGAAAATATTGCATATGTGTATAATGAATTATTCACAGTTCATACTGCCTAAAATAACAGTGATTCTTGCTAAGTCCAAAGTTACAATATTATCAGTAAATTTCCAAAACAATCCGAAACATTAAACTTGTGTGTAGGTACCCTACACCTTACCTCCGGGCTCCGCAACTATACCTTTACATAAATTCTATAATTAGAGATATTTGAAACTGAAACTTTCATAAAATGATTGTTTTATATTTGAATAGTTAAATTATTATAATATTTCCAGAACGTTTAAATCATTTTTTTGAATTTATTATAGTGACATGGTGTATACTGTAAACGTATATTTAAATGTTCATAAATATGTTAATTTTTTTTTATTCAATTCATAATATTATTTTAGGTTCAATTTTTTTTTTTACTCAAAACACAATTAACATATAATACTGGTAAAAATATTTGAAATCATCAAAAAACTTAAAAATATACTTTCAGACTCGGTAATTTGTGTACCTTAAATGCTTAACCCATTATTATTCGTCATCATAACTTATAATTTTATGGTGTTGCCGTCATTGTTATTGTGTTTGAAATAAAATGTACATTGATTAAATAATTGTCCAGTGCGACAACCAAGTTTTAAACAATTTTCAATTTAGCATCTTCATAAAAATAGTGTACATTAAATGTTAAATTTCAACTATAATAATATAGTTTTATGGTATAAATCTGTTCATTTAACAAAAAACATGTATAATGTGCTGCCATCTAGGCGTTCCTTAAAAAACCATATTTTATGTTTTAACGCGAATATTAGCGTATAGACAGCGATGTGTCTCCAAAACCCGTTTTTAACTTTTTCACGACGGATTGAAAATCCGCCACTGTTTAAGCGTCTACACTCATTATTTCGAACTCAACTTTTTTGAAAATAATTTGATGACACTTTAAAACAACAATTCTGGAAAAAGTATTATTTTTTAGGGTCTTATTACTTCGTCCTTCTGTCTGTCACCAGGCTGTATCTCATGATCCATGAAAGTTAGAAAGTTGAAATTTTCACAGATTATGTATTTCCGTGGATGCTATAACAACAAATACTAAAAATCCTTTTTTTTTAAAATTTTTTTTTCATTCTTTTTTTCGAGTTAATCGAGGGACGGAAGAGGAACCGCGTTAGCATTACTTCTCTTCAATACTAAAAATCCTAGAATTTATAATATAATCAGTGTTGCCAACATAGCTGATGATGGTACGAAACCCTTCGTCCTAGAGTCGGACTCACACTTGGCTGGTTTTATTACTATTTCTTAAGTATATTTAGAATTTCATATACCGAAGCAGAATATTATTCGGAGTATTTCAATCTATAAAGATTAATTTTCAGACAAGTAGGTAGTTCATTAGTTATACTTAAAAGTATTTAAACTTTTAAGTTTTGATGAGCGGAGTAGAGTGGCACAAGGGTACAGTGGGTACACGCCTATGGGGTACACGCTAAAATGTTGTTCACCGCTCCCCGCTAATCTATACTTTAAATGCTTAAAACTAATAAACTACTCATCCGAACATTGATCGTATGTTAAGTTAAATTTTTTTGCTTAATGTGACAATTTTTTTCTCAATTTTTTTAGTACCGGAGAGTTGGCGATGTGTTGGTTCGTGTTGCTTTCAGGTTCCGTGTTCATTGACGGAAAACTGTTCCTACCAACGTCCAGGTAAGATCTTTTAAATATACTTGAATGGACATAGGCGCAAATAGGGGAGATTTAGGCACTAAGCCCACCCAAAAAAAATCAACAGCCCCCCTCCCAAACATTTCCTAAATTGTTTTTAAGTTATAGTATAGGGCTTCAGCCACCACAAATCTCAAACGTAATTTGCGCCTACGTGTATGGAGCAATAGAAATTATTTAGAATGTATTTTTGTTGAAAATCGTCGATTGCCGTATTTTTACCACAACTAAATCAATAAAATCTAAACCTACCCAAATTATAATCCTCGGCATTTAAGCACTCTAGTCTCTATTTATTATTTAGTAAAAATATGTTTTGAGATTTTACGACATTTTCGAAAGAAATAGTTCAAATTTCAACATACTTACCTTATTATAGTTTTTAGTCATTACTAAAATAAAAATCAATTGCTAATGAGTGAGTAATGACAGTATAAAAAAATTAAAAATACCATTAGTCATTAATCATTAATAGTTAAGGCTGACACACTTAATCCTCTCATAATTGGTTTTTCATGTATATGCCATGATTTATCATTGAATTAAAATTTAACATATCCATTACCATTTACTCAATAACGAAGTACACTTTAAACCTACTATACAGTAGATCTAGTTCCCAGGAATTTTTTTTTGCTATTCGAAAAACGGGCGTATGCTTTGACAATTTGTTCCGCCATTCCGCGTCCTATGCCTGTCTACTTTTCAATGATGAACTAAGATATATAATAATATTATTAATATATTAGTTCATGTTTTCAATCAAACCGTTTTTTTCGCCGCCACCATAGATAATAAACTAGCAATAGACGCTATAAGTATATCGTACATGACAAGTGACAACCATATTATAGACAGTGTGTACCCCTTAGATCATATACCATGGATGGAGCCATGCCTCGATATATTGAAGCACATATAAGCGAGTGTCTGACATTGATGTTTGATGTGCGCATGCGTAAGGATACCGGTCGCGGTCGCATAGTCAGATGTTGATGCGGCGGCTATCTTCGCGCGCATGCGCACTTCAAACATCAATGTCAGAGATCGTCGGTTATATGTGCTTCAAATTGTTTACACGGCCGATACGGGCATGGCTCCATCCATAGTATATGATCTAAGGTGTACCCATACTGATTATTGGCCATAATATTATCACAGTGATATATTTATCTACATTTTAAATATTGGTGTGCTGAGCGACGACCACGATTAAAGATATACAGGTTGCACATCGACTACTGATAAGGTGAAATACGAAATGACCACCAATAATTGACCAGTGGGTTCCAAGCGGCAGTATTACAATTAACCGATTATAGATATGTAGGTGTAAAATTAGTTCTAAACGTCGACACATATGGTTGAGTGTTGACATCAAGCGCCACTACTAATAGCACTGGCCACTAGTTAATTATTAACAGCTGTTTTATATAGTCATTTTGTAAATCAATCTGAAGGCCGTTAATTATAGGACGATGTGCAACCTGTATATCTTTAATCGTGGCGACGACATCCCTAACGAGTTCATTGCACAGACGTGCATTTTCGAAGCTCAACGGTCTACACCCTGAGCTCAAGGTAAGACGCATATTATTCTACAATATTCACAGCTTCTTTCGTGGAATAGACGGTTTTATGTAAACTCCTTTGCAACCATTACTTAGAATTTATAGTATTACTATATTATAATTAAGGAAACCTTAAGAACCTTAGGTACCTTAGGAAATATAGAGTCACATATAGCTAACGCGCGTCGAGCTGTACCACAATTTATAGACTATAGTATAACACTATAACCAATACTTAACCATGACTTAAAATGTATATATTTAAATTAATCTCGTTTTTATCCTAATCTGATGATTGATACATAGTCATTAATACTCAGAACTGTCATTTGACTATTTGAGAGGATGTAAGGGTTTTCACATCCACAGTAAAATAAGTTCCGATACCAAAGAAGAAACGACAGTGCATATTATTACTATTATTACTAGCTAAAGATCACAAATAAAATTACCAGGAATTGAGGATGATACCAGGAATTAATATACCTAGTATTAATGTACCTACTTTATGTCGATACTGTATAATATAAATCAATCTCGTAGATTTTTAATGACAAAATATTTAAATAGTTAACAGACAACCATGTTATACCTGTTTAGTTTACAGTAGCTGTTGTTGGATTTGGAGGTTGTAAATAGTAAAAAAAAAAATTGATCAATTTTTAATATTTTATATATTATAAAGGACATTTTTAATACATAATTATTATGCGATAATAAAAATGGTATTTGCTTTAAACATTTTAGGGAAGGAGCTAATTTAGTTTCAGTGGGCTTTGTCCCCCCCTACCCCCAAAAAAAAAAAAAAAAATTACGGCCAAATTTAAGCTCCTACACGAATAACCTTTTTACCTGTAAATCAAAGACAGTGTAATCGCCTACATGGAAATTTTACCCAAAAAAAAAATAGGGTAATATCCTACACTCCGACATTTTATTTGAAATTTTGAACACATGCATAATATATATAATGTATTGTAAGACAGATATTTTATTTTTAATGTCGATAATACGAAGACATATTTTTTTCTACTGATTTCTTTTTAACATCACTTTAATTTTTTTACCAATATACATAAGTCATTTGGTTTTTTAATATTTAATATTGCGTGGTAATTAATTATTTAACGATTTAAGCTGGAGGAAATTATTAAATTTGATAATTTAAATAAGTATGGTAGGAGGAAACAACAGCGGTGCAACCGATATTCACTTGTCCGCCTTTTTAAAAATTAATTTGACTTTTTTTTAAATAATATACCACGTATTAGTTTACTTTCGTTCGTGGGAGTTAACACTATGGTTTGTAGGAGTCAACACTGTCTTTTGTAGGAGTCAACACTATCTTTTGTAGGAGTCAACAGTCAACACTATATTTTGTAGGAGTTATCTACATTTGCAGGAGTTTACCGTTCTCCAAAATTACTGCCCTTGTATACAAGTATACAACACAGGTATAAAATAGAGTTTTTTTGAGGTCTTTGTATAGTATACTTACCTACCCTTCTTGTCCTCCTTTACGTCCTCTCTATATACCATAATAATCAATTACCGCAATATGCGTAATATTCTTCTAACGCTAAAAGGTTATTGTTTTTCCTTTAGAGTTTAGTCACCGTATCTTCAAGTTATTTTTATGTTAGTTTAAGTTAGCTTTACTTTCAATTGATAAGGATTTAAAATATATTAAAAACAAAATAACAAAATAAAAAATATACACCAGAGTTACACTATTTATATTAAATACAAAATTAATTAAAAAATCTTATATTCAATAATAATAATAGTATAAATACTAGACAAATAGTTATTTAGGTAGGTATTAAAATATTGATCAACGAATACGTCAATATTAAGTAAGTGTTAGTTTAAACAAATAATTGGCATTAAAAAATATATACCAAACATTGACACTTCTTTAATATTTAAAAGTACTTATATAATTATATTTATATTTATATAATATATTATATTACAATTTTTTTTCAGAAAACTAGATATAGTAAGTAGGTAGTCATTTTATTGATCTATTCACTATTGTTATATACTTGTATTTAAATTATAACCAGGAGTTTAATAATTGAAAACTAATTTATTTAATTTATTAATTTATCTTTGTCCTCGTCGTGCAATTAATATGAATTCGTATATTTATATGTTTAGTTTTTAGACCAACTGGTTTATCAATCATACAAGTTAGGCGTTTTTGCTGCAAAATATATGGATGTCTTATAAAATGTATCACATAGATTTCAAGGCGTTCGTTATAAAAAATAGTTTTAATTTAAAAAATAATTATCTTGTGAAATTGCATATTATTTAGTAGGTATCATCGGATCATTCTACAATATTACAATCTAGAGGTTTTCTATTATTTTATTTATTGTGAGAAATATTTCATGCTTATAAAACTTTACTGTTCTAAAATAAATAATTGAAAATCATTCTGCAATATTATTTAGACAATATTAGTTACTATCGTTAATTCTGTACACTATTTAGGAATATGGTTAGTACTAATTATTTCCGCTCACGGCTGTTTAAAATTAATAAACTATCAAATTAATAGTGATGGTATCACGTATTGTTGGATAGATTTTTTTAATGTTAAAAATAAGAAATTTTAATACGATGTTGATTTAATAGTGTTAGGTTTTAGGTAATAAGAAATTGTTATTTAATCATAACTTATATTCATTTAGTATTTACTATATAAATTATAATAAAATAATTGATTTTAAATATAGATAAAAAAAATAAATATGGTGTATATGGTTATAAATTAGAATATTGTATTCAACATAATCGATGGAGATATTATATTTTACACTCGATTTATTTTTAGAATGTTTTGAAACTATTTTCTCTTATCCTATCCTATAACGCAACGTCCTGTAACTCCGTCGGTAAATACGTAAAACAAAAAAAAACGCCCTAGCAGTAGCACACACTGGCACCGATAACTTCCTTTTTCATTGTGTACATATTGTAACTGATAAACACAATTATCCGATTCGATGTTTTGCATTCTGTTTATTTAAAACGCAAATAATAAAAATCGATTATAAATCAATAGTTTTGTGTTACAATGTCACGTAGTTATTTGAAAACAAATATTAATTATTTAAAAATGAGTACATACACATATCATATTATTTTATATACTCGTATAAAATGCTGATTTCGTACATTTTTAACAATGCTCAATATAATATATTTCACTTCGTCATAATAATTATTGTCTTCGGTCTGATACTTTGATCGTCGTCTCAACAATTGTCTGATTCATAAAACGATTAATACCAATGGGTTTGTAGGTACTTATTGTAATGCGGCACAAGTTGTTAAACACTTAACGAATCCGACCGAGCTTCCCCTTGACGTGACGTGATACGCTTACAATAGGGACTTGAATTGGACTTAATGCTCGCCCACTTTTGGGGATCAAGACCCGATGCGGGTATGGATTATGGACGATTTTAAAGAGTGCAAAGAAAGACTGCGGTTCGGCCCAAAAAAAACGCCTCTGATAAACCAGAACGTTAATAAACTTTTTATCTTCGTCCTACGCCGTATATAGAACAGCAGATTACTTGTCTCCTTATTTTTTTTTTTTTTTTTTGCTACATTTGAACAACATGTGGGAAGTAATATGGAACTTATTACTACACGTGTTATTTTAAAGGGAGTAATAAAAACAAAACAAATACATTCACGGACACACGGAAATATTATACTGACGAATAGACAAATATAATGTCGTATATATAAATAATAATATATAGTACCTATATACCATGTTAACTCAAATGTGGCATCCGTATATGAAATTACAATATTTATAATATTGCCCTACAGATATTTTTTAGGTAGGTACATAATTTTAAATAAGTACTTTATGACTATATACTTTAATTCGATTCCGACAAATACAAATAATTATATGTAATATTTTTGTATGGTTTTTGTCTAATATTGTTTAACATTATTATATTTATTATTGTTATATATTTTTTTATAAGGAAATAATTTAAATTCAAACACTCTTCAGTCTACAATAGTTTAGACTTGACAATTCCAATATACTTGATTATCGTGGTTTTAGCTTATCCTAATTAAATGCGTCGTTCCTTTTGCTAAAACGTTCTAATTTATATGAATACATTATGTATATTATATCTCGGAATGAATGATTTCCTAACAATAACTATTATCGGAATTTCGTCAAATAGAAATTGTACCGCACAAAACATAATTATACTGTGTAGTGCCAGTTATTTTAATTTTGCACACAATGGTTTGTGAGCCGTGTAATATTATATAGACAGTTATTATGTTAGACATTGTACCCCCACGGAAATCAATATTCGGGGTAGAGAATCAGTCGGCAAATAATATTCCCCTCTCTATTAGAATATGTTGCATGGTATTTTACTCTGATTGTAATTTAATCAGCTTAACATTGGCTTGGTGAACATACAGTTATTTTTGAGTCGTCAATATTGAAACAATATAATATCAATTATGATTTTCATCACTCTTTATAGTTCCTTTCTCATTAGTGTCATCAGTGACCTATGTAGGTTTTTGACAAAATCGTCAATTCTTATTGAATGGTTTGAAATACTTAATGCTTTCAATTATTGTAATATACTAAATATGTACTAATATGTATTATTGTAATATATTTTATATTTATAATATGTATAATTATTAATTACCCACCTAAAGTGAATAATGACTCACTCAGCATAATATATTATGTAGTAATATAGTATTATACATAATTATACATAATTTAGGACAGAGTAAAAATATTATTTCAAGTTAATCAAATATAAACAATTATTAACAATTGAAAATTATGCTTCCTCAGAATTTTAATAAAAATATTTTTCGTATTCGGCATACACCAAAAAACTAAAGCATTGATATTTCACATATTATCGTAACAATTTACTTGTAAGTTATAGTCATAACTCATGAATCATAACATGCAAAAAAGATACTTGATTTAGAAGATGCATAGGTTACCATTTTTATTTTATATGGTTACTAAGAGCACATTCAATATTATAATTATTACCAATATTATTATAACATGTATACGCCTGATGTTTTAAAACGGCTGATTCGATGAATGAATGGGGAATCAACTGTGGATTAACAATAAACCATAAATATTAAATGTGTAGGATAAAATAATTCGGACAGTGTGTAGTTGTTTACATAATATATTATTATAATAATATCCTCTCAGTAAATGGTAATCCATTCGTTAAGATTCTCTGTGTATAATATTATAGTGTATATTATATTATTATATCCTACATAGTATATACTTCGACTATTCGAGCGGTATTCATTGTATTAACTACCTAATACCTATATTATGTATACGATAGATCCTGCGGGTCATGTGGGATGACATTATAATATCCTATAGGAAATAAATTCAAAATACGTCAAACTATGGAGCGGGGTAAACGCCCTTATTAAATATGCAATATCCATTAAAACCACCAATAAATCTCGTTAAATTTTAGACAGCTAGCCGCGAGAATGTAATAAAGTGCGAGTATATATGTGGGGAGGGGTGCCCAATCAGATATACAGGCATAGAGTGGAACTATAATATATAATAATATAATATATAAGTTCCTACTGTGGTGATCTATCAAGTGGTATAATATGCAAGACCGTTCTTAGATGGTTGGGGGTGGGCAGGCCCAGGACCTAGGTTCCGCGTTTGAAGAACTAAAACGGAGGAGAAATAATTTCAAAAATGACATTGTTTTATAGAATTTAAAATTGTATCTTCTATAGAGAAATAACGAAGAAATTCATTAGAAATAAAATATCTAGAGATGTATACTTCAAAATCTGCAGTATGCGTAATAAGTAAATATAACTGTCACAATCTAGACAGTATATTATACATATATATCATGATATTGAGGTATATTGTATATATGAACCTCTAAGTATATATGATAGAAAAATCAATTCGGGATATAGTTATATACGTACTTTCAGAAAACCCTAGAGCTTCTTTTGTTGCATACACGGCTTATAGGCCTAGTCATATAATTTGTTTCTTGGAGATACCAGCTGCTATGACTTTTTCACTGTAATTTAAAGATAACACAATTTTTTTCTGCTTCTATTGAAATATGGACAGTTCTTCTGAAATTCATCAATAATTGTGAATCAATAAATTATAAACAATAAAAAATGGGTATTTTAATGGAATCTATGTGAAGAAGTCACAGTAAAAAGTAACGAAAATGAAATTTTTCTTTTTTATCATGGCTTTTTTTTCTGTTTGCCATTTTAAAGATACTTGTAAATATAAATGTATGTAATTCTAGGCTTCTCAATTATTTTCGCACAGGGCCTCAAAAATCCTTAGAACAACCTGTGTACCCTGGGTATATCACCGAATTATAAAATATATAAGTATTCGTGACATTCAGTATATTATAATATATAAAAATTATAATAGTCATAATAAACATGTTGTAAAAACAATACGTCGCCACGAATATTCGTTTGGTCAAAGTGCGTGGATGTTATATATTGCTCTTGGCGAATACATCATACAGAACGATAGAAATTATAAAGATATCGCTCTCGATCACAGTCATACGGATTGTTGGTCGAGTTTCATTTTTATGTATCGAAAAATAAATCGAAAGTACACCACACGATTATAATAGCATTATAGCCGTTTGACCCTCGAAACACTCGCGTTCCGTCGTCTCAAGGCTCCTCTGCTGCAGCGACGGTCGTGTTCAATGTACTTAATATTATGATAATAATAATATGTACTATTCTATTTTTCTCTACCTACCTACCAGTCAGTGCTTTACGACGATTTACTGATAAGTCTTGCTAATTAAACGCGTAACGTGTGTGCTGTGTCTAAAGGAATCAGCGGGTGATTTACTAACACTTGTCCCCCGTCTGGTTCACTTGTTGTATACGAAATTGCGTGGTCGGTTGATGCCGCGAACGCGGTGTATGATGCGCGTAAACTATATTATTATCATTATACGACGAACGCCCGCAAAAGTTTTCGAAAAGACAAAAAAAAACCGTCGTTCGACCTCGACCTTCGCGCGTACAAAAGTGTACTCGGGGTGTCCACCTATAATACCATAGGTTTTGTATTATTATCATCTAAAACCACTGTCTTATGAATACCCATTTTAGTTATTTTTCATTTTTTGCAGCGACCCTCCGTATTTTTGAAAAAAAAATTTATACGATGAATTCTTTTTATTACGTGTAAAAAAAACTGAGTTTTAATTTATTTATTATTATCTAGTATTTTATAATCAAAGGTATATTATAATTATATTTTTATTATATATATTTTATATATATTTTAACTATATTTTAATTCGCATACCGCAGTATAATTATTATTGAATGAAATAGGTACCTATATTTTTTTACTACGTGTCTACATAGTTCAGATATAAAAAAATTTTTTAGTTAAATTTTAAGTTCAATCGAAAAGAAGTTTCGATTTTTAAAAAGTTTATAATTAATAACATTTTCGTGCGGTTATCTTACTTACTCAAATATAATATTTTATACTTGTGCAAAATTGGTTAAATATACATAATATAAAAGAATAAAGCTAATAGATAAATCTAAAATCATCAAACATCATTAAAACTTTTAATTATGTAAGTACAATAATTAGTAACGGAAGACTATTGTTATAATTTGATATACATAATAATATCTATATTTTGTTTATGCAGTAGCCGCAAGCAGTTATTTGGTTTTCATCTTGAAACTTGAAAGTGTTACTAATTACTATGTTTAATCACCAACGGTAATATTATATGATAACTTGTTTATTTTTGGGCCTAAAAATATGAGTTATGTACTTATGTAGCCACTAGCCATATGTAGATTGTGTTGGTTTTTACCCAGGTTTTTATGCATGGATGGTATATCGTTGTAAGATAATTGTCTAGTACCTATTATATTATCCATGTTTGGTTTGCGTGAAAAGTACAGAAGCTTTATAGAATAATTTGTTTACTGGTCCATTAACTAATTTCGTTGTACAAGGTATTTGATGTGAGTCCTCGAGTCCTTTATTAAAACAATGTTCAATATTCCATTTGTAATATACTTTATATTGCGATCCACCGAGACCGACCGGACACGATCTAAATACTTCCAATAAAGACCACTGATCTGCAACGATACCGCGGCGAACGCGGTGTATACGCGCCCACTTCGGCGGCGGCATATCATCGTCATTGTGCTGTATATATACAATAATAATATTATAGTATCAGTAGTAGAGTAGTAGGCGCGTCATCCCCGTCACGGTGCGGCGGCGTGTGCAACGGGCATATACACGCACGCACGCGGACGCGGACACCACGAGAGGGGCCCTTTGGCAAATGAATGGGGCACGTTGACGACTACGATGGCGTGCCGGCTTGTCCAGGTGGAGCGGTGTCTAGCGGTCGGGGAGTGGGGCGGTGTGGTTGCCGCGTCATGGTGGGGATGGGTAGGAATGGTTGGCGGCGCGCGGTGACGGTTTCACGGATCGCGCATCTCCCTCGACGCCGCTCCCGCCGGCCGATGGATCCCCACTCCGCCGACACGACGGTCCGTCGCGCCCATCGACGCCGTTGCATGCACACACGCACGCACGCACATACGCATGTAACGAAACGCGACGAAGAGTTGCGCATGCGCACGGCCGAGAAATGCAACACCGAGTCCAGCGGCGCGGCGTGTTGTCACACACCGCTCGCACACACACGCACAGAACCGACGACTACGATCGCGCGTACTACTACTACTACGTTACGTCGTTACTTCTCTCGGCAGTTGTCGAGTGGACGAAATAATATTCACTCAACGACAACAACAACAACTACGACGGTGATAATAGATTGATAATAATTAATGCGAAATTAATAATAATAACCATAATAATCAAATACGATATATCATATAATATGCTATTAATCCGTCCTCAGTAGTTTCTCGGTGTGTGGCTCCGGAGCTCGAGTGCGCGTGCGTGCGTGTGTATTATCAAGTAGTGAAAAAATAATATTTTTGATATCGTTATCATCGCGGTCGGGCGTTCGTCGTGTCAGCCGCGCGCACATTACTCATTAGTGCACATTACACACTCGCCGTGTGTGGTACGTATCGTTTCGTTGCGTTTGTGATTTGGTTTTTGTGTGTTTTCGCTGTGTCCGTAAAATTCGCGATCCCTGTTCGATCGCATCGGTTAGCTGCTCGTCGCGTATTTATAACCTAACAAAAACTCGGTTTCGGTTGTGCGCGCGCGCATGTATACGATGTTGTGTTATTATTATGTGTGGCGCCGCGTGTGGTGATCTAACACGCGAAAACAATGATGTTGGCCGCATCGGCACTACAACAACAGCGACGACGACGACGACGGCGGCGATAACGGAACGGTGAAAGGATTAATTCACGTCCGTGCGGTGTGTGTATATATCTCGATATTGCCGAGACGTACCTACCTACCTATTTCGGTATTTGATTTTTTTCGAACTCACGACCCGGTATTCTGGACAAACGCCGATCGCCTTCGGAAAATGAAAGGTAAACCGTTTGTACTGTAACCGTAATAGCCATTGACCATTAGGTACTACCGCTGAATTGGCGTCAATCTTATTATATAATTTTAATTTGTATGCATTTCGGATAGGATTTATTGTGTGAGCGCGCATGCGCGTCCGTGACTGTGGGTGTGTGTGTGTGTGTGTGTGCAATCGTCGACAGAAACAACAGTTTCTAATATCGTTATCATTATTATTATTATTATTATTATTATCATCATCATTATCATTATTATTATTTTTATTATTATGCACGTACCACCTAAATGTCGTCTTGAATCGTGATATTATACAATGTACATGTTTCCCCCGAGACGAACGACCAGTGACGATGTTAGGTACGCTTCAGCGTTACGACTTACGACGCATACAATTGACGAACAATATTGCTATAGATTACCGTCTATGATGGTGTTGGTCCTATTCAATTTCCGTAACATCTCTCGCCGCGACACGTCCTCATCAGTGTGCGCGCTGGCGACAGACGGTTGAACGGTGAACAAGTCGCTTGTTAATAATAGACCGCCGACCAAAACGATAGCATTACACTGACGCTAATTATGGTGTAGATGGTTGGCGAAACTACGTGATACCATTAAGTGATAACCACCGTTATAAATAGGGCTGGGATTATGTGGCGAAATCAATCGCCAATAAAGTGTTTATATTTGCCAAGAAAAAAGCAGCAAAAATCATTTTTTATTTAATTTAAATTAATAAAAAAAATACAATTATGTGTGTTTTTCCTATTGGGTACTACCTAAATGATCTTTCTACATCAACTTTTGTTGCAGAGCATACTTCATGCAAACTAAATCATTTAAACTATTTTGCTCTACATCAATAGTATGTTTGATGCAATGCCTTAATGCATATTTATATTTTTGTCTTATATTATTGTGTATAGTATACAGTTAAAGGAAATATTATGTGAAATATTCTCGAGAATATTCTTAACGATTTAGAAAATATTACCAAAAAAGCACATTCAGAGCAAAAATGGAAAAAAGTTTCCTTCCCGGTCTACTTCATTATAATCAAAATGATACAACTCCCATCTTTTTATGAGAATTTATTATCTGTCTTACCGACAAAAAAGTATTTGCAAGTCGCAACAAAATCCTGTCCCTGGTTATACCTAAATTTTGTGCTCCGTCCTATAGTGGTGCACACTAGATAGATTCTATCGGTGGTTAGACTTGGTTACACCAGGGGTCGGCAATTAGTTTAAAAGGATGTCCGGATGTTATGAAAAAAAATGTGGAGGTCCAGAAAATTTCTTCTTTTGTTTAGCTTGTTGTTTTAAGTCTACACAGATAGACGAATAATTAGAAAAAATAGATATTTTAGTGGTCCAGTTATTTCCCCTCCGCTGACGGATATAACCCAACTGTGTACTCTGTACTTAAGTGTGCACACACAAATAGTATCGTAAAAATCTTCATCTGTATAGTTCGCTGGACTGCGGAATTCGACTTGAATATTTTTAATGTTACATCATTGGTATTCATTGTGATAAACCAATGATGGGCAAAGTTCAGACCATTCCAACCTAAATACCGTGTTGTTAATCATTGTTCTCATCGGCCTCGACCGTTTGGTTTATTTACATGATAGTAATAATATAATGTCCTCTTCATCATCATAATAATATAATTGGCCTATCGTTTTATTAGTATTTAGTTATAACTTATAAATGTATAATACATAAACGACTAACTAAAAAAAAAATCAATAATTTAACGAGTAATGTATAGGTTACAGTGGTATTCGATTATAGATAATAACTATTGATCGATTATAATATTATCATTGAACAAATTATTGTTGAATCGTGTAAAAAAAATGTTATGAGATTGTGACAATTTTATATTTACCATACTCGCCTTATAATTTAAATAGTTTATGAATTATATTTAAATACTATCACAGTATCGATGAATATCGTCTCCAAATATCGATTAATAAATAAATTATCAGCCTGCTACTACTTAATTATTTTCTCGATATAATCAATTGATTTTATCATAACTCATCATATTCTTAATATAATTTGGAACACTTCAGTACTGATACATTTCCGGTGGTCAATGCCCATAACATCATGAATGTGGCATTGTGCCAACTTTTAGAACTGGTTGTAAAATAGCAAATATATTAATATTAATTAAAAGTTGAGTAGGTATCAAATAAATTAAACTACATACATTTATATATATATTTGTAATTATTGGGCCTGTAGGTAAATAATGTATAATATTAGCAGGTACATCCGGTACCTACTATAATAGTTTAATGATAAGTGATTATTAATATTTAGCTAATGTATTTGATGAGTGTTGCTCGTCTTACATTTGATATAGTAAACATGAACAATTGTTAGCAAAAACGGGGTTATCTTGTTGAAAGAATGTTGATCAATATAATATTAATATATATAGCTAGCTACAAATCGAGTCTGTACAATTTGGGAACCAATCATTCGAGATTCTTGGCATAATATGTTAAATTACATTTAATTAGCACCGTGCGCTTATTATTTTTGTCTCGACTCATTAATTGCCGCTTTGTGGAGTACGACGTTTCCTTATACCAAGTCTGTCTGTAAACGAATTTATTACGAGTTAGAAATTTTAAACAAGAATTGATCACGATTCACGATCACCAACCTGGCTTATGTAACCCTTTCGTAACTACATATAGTACCTAATAACCATATATGTATATTAACTAATAAGTATTATATCCAGTACCAGCGAACCATTGAGAAATTTGCAATTGCCTTTCCCATATTGACGCTCGGTAATGAGCTTTTTTCTTCGATTATAGTAATCGTCAATCGATTATAAAAGATTTTTTCGAGGATAATTTTGAAAACCACAATGATGACGATTGAACGTGGATCGACTGTTGAACAACTATCGCCGAAACTAGTTCGCTATTCGGGTGTTAATAATATGCTATCATTTTATCTACGAAAACCAATTTTATATTTATTATACATCATTGTCCCTGTCGCCGCCAGTGTTGAATTTAGATTATATTATTATTGTATTCATTCCAGAGTATTGGCTATAAAGTTCACACACACGGCAATTAGTTTAAGTGACGTTTTGCGTTAATCAATTCGCCACAGCTGCCAACAGTCGTGCATTTTTATATGGGTACTTGAAACACTCTGTTATTATACATAATGTTTGGTGGTTGGACGGATCGTGAAAGATTGTCGTCGAACGGAGAAATCAATATCATAGAATCATGTTGACGTACAATTTTTGTCGCAAATATTGCGTGCTTTCTCTCTTTTCCCATTGTCGATTTAAGGTTGTAAACGATGAGGTGAGTGATTTTAACACGATCATCAACGTATATATTATATTGTCGTTGCCGCACACATTTTTTACCCGATCGACAACGATTTTAATTTGGATTTTTTTTCCTGCGATCGCGTTAAAGTGCGGAAGTGAACATAACTCGTTTTGCGGACGCGTAGCGAATTCGAATTAAATATGATTTCGTATCGGAGCAATGTAATAAAACGACGGCGGCCCAGGGAAAGCGGATTGTCGCCGACACAAAATCGCGCCAATATATACCCACCGATGTAGTTAGTACTTTCTAATGGTTTCTATGTGCTTGTAGTATAGGTACACTCGCACCATCAGCCATGTCTTTTCTAGATCTTGGTCTCAAATGAAATTTGAAAACGTTTTGCCGGTAGACGCGTTGCAAGATTTCTAGAAATCGCCTTTTGTGGTTTCCTGTATATATACACCACAATTTTACGTGGTGTGAATTTTCAGTATACTCGGATACTCCTTATCGATTCCGCCATTATATTCACTTAGTGTTATACATTTGTAGTTAAAAAATGACGTTTGATGTGCCGACGATGTTCTTCATTAGGAAAACTCATATTCAATGAACTTAATTTGTACATTTATGTTTATTTTGTATAAAGAAAAACATGTGTATGTAAAATAACATTAAAAAATATTTTAGAAAAATAGAAACAAAAGAAAAATATTATACCATACTGTACAGTATGCGTGTCTTGTAATAGAAATTGAAATTAAAAAAAAAAAAAAAACATTAAAAAGATTTTTTAATATAAATGAAAATACTTTTGCAGTGATAATGTATATTTTTATACAAAAGAGTTACAGTATGTGCGGTGGTCATTGTTTCTAATGGTCTTATGTTATTTTCGCGAAATCGCAAACGTATTATAATTATTTCGAGTAATTCATAGGAAGTGAATCACCGCTCATTGTTTTCGATGCGTACACTTAATACCATTATTATATTATCATACCTATAAGGACGCCGCCTCGAGAGTATAATATTATAATATTGTTCGTGCGCTAGCTTCGATGGTTGGCGCTGGGCTTTGTTAAGGAGGGGGGCGGCAATGGAGCATTTTTGACCGGCTTAGTAAAATTAGGGCTACCACATTTTAATTAATTAACAAAATTATTAAAGTCAACTACAATTTGCCGTTTTTCACTAGGTATAATAATATTATAGTATAGTCTGCACTGTGTAGCAATGAGGGGTTTTAAATTCTATCCACAATATATTATTACTTGACTAGAGATACGGCTACCGTGCAACAATCAGTTTGTCCAACATTCAAGTTATTGGTAATAATAGCTTTTATGAAGTATGCGTGTGATAACCATTTTTAAGAAATATTAAATACTATTAGGTGTGGGGTGGAGATAATATTTGGTAGGTTAGAAAAAATAATTTTGAAACGATAATATTTTTTAAGCAATTTGTCCATAGTAAACACTGTAATGAGCCACCTCTCTGGTTTGGGGGGTTATCTCGCATAATCCTTCCCGTATTCTGACGAAGGAGAAAGAGGAGAGGGGCGCTTGCAAATTTAATTTGAAACAGTTTACATACGTGGTTCATACGGTGTATACTGATACACGCGTGCCCAATTTTATGACAATGAAACAAAGAAATCTTTTCTATAATATGTCTGCGAACGTTATTTCGCTACGAGTATTCGAAAGCGATGGCTACCGATTATTACCTACAATTAATTTAAAATAATAATAATTCCATCGACAGTCGTGCCTGCTTAAACTTCGGTATCGTGCATTCGTGCGCACCGAAGTTCTACGGCCTGAAGCGCCGTTTTTACGTAACGCACCCGCCTCGCCGGTTTTGGATAACCGGTACCAGTTTAAAAGTAGCCAGCAGCGTATATAGGTTACATTTATATACTCATAATTTATATTAATATATATTATACTTACTCCGAGCCGAAAGCATCAAATTTACCCACTTATATACAATATTATGTACTATTATTATGTTGCGTACACACTCCTTCACTATACGAAACAATTTTTTTTGGTTTTCTCGCGTCGTGTGTGTTCGCCGTTTATTAGCCATCGTCGTCGCCACGCTACGAAGACTGTTGTACAAAAGTGTCCCACGATATCATTAAACGTATGGGTTACCCCACCGGGTTTGAGAAAAGTATTGTCTATTTTTTAACTTCCATGCACGCGTTGGATCGCGCATGAAACATAAAAAAATAAAATAATAATAATAAGTATAGTGGAATTTCTATCCCGCTCCTCTGTTGCTGCAATAATGTAATAATCGGCAATCGCATCGCGCGACGTGTGCAATGTATTTTTGTTGTCGTCGATGATGATGTTCAGTGTAGTTTGTTGTGTAGTGTAATCATAATAATAATGATATTATATCATCTATAGATTAATAAAGCATGAATCATGCATTGTGACAGCATTGTAAATTTGTAACGGATCTCCTCTCGTCTCACGCGTCGTATAAAACCTATAGAGAGCGGTACGTACGGCTATACTATTATATCTATATATACGTCGTGCCGTTTTCCGGTCGACGACGGGCTATCGCGTTGGGCCGGAAATTCCTGCCTGCACTGTAGCACATTATATATTAGCTGTAGAGTGTTGTACAGACGGTCTCTTCTCTTCAACGATATAATAATATATTATGTATACATGCACCTAATACTCTCGCCGAAGTGAGGTACTCGAAACCATCCACTGCGCCTTAAATTTATCGAATTTTCTACCGACCTACAATTATAATGTTATATAATTGAAACACAATATTATTCACAGACCACGCGGTGCAGCATACAACCCGTCGGAATAAAACGATTCTAGGACGTTTAATATTTATCACCATATTTTTGAAAGGCAAAGCTTCGTTTTCATACATCCCGTCAACCCCGTCCGTATATGTCAGTGGTTGTCGTAATGATATTTTATACATAAGACAGTGAACAATATAGTCAGTGTCCCCACTAATATTATTATACTGCAGTCTACAAATGACGGCATGTGCATTGAATAATTATAGGCGGGAAAATGTCTCTTATTATAAAAATGGTCGGGAAGAAAATGTCCATGTCTACCGAATAAAATTGCTCTTTTTTTACGTACCGATGCCACTCGCTCAATTTTAAACCCACGCAATGTACCGCCCTTGTATAAGTATTTTACGCGACGAAAACGACTATAACGCAATAATATTTATTATATTATCTTCGTGCCTACATAATATTATAATATAGTACAAATGTACAATAATATTATCATGTAGATGGGCGACTGTTGTAATGACGGCGGCGCTCTGCTGGGCGAGGCGTCACGGGTCGTTCAGCGCATTCTTTGGTTTTATAATAATATACGAGGTATACCTCCTACTACCCGTTGTTGTTGTGTAGACAATTTTGTTGACCGAAAATAATAATGACCTTTCTTTAAAAAAAAATTTGTAATACAGACCGAACGCAAACGCCTTTCAACGGTTTGAAAGCTCTCGCGCCGATTCCGCTGTCGGTTTTTTTTTTAATTTACATCATCATAATAATATTATGATGGATTTCCGCAAATAATAATAATAATAGTTGTTTACTACTTTTTTTTTTTATTAATCGTATATACACATGAGCACACAAAAACCTTATAGAGACTAGCATAATATACGGGCATTATGTGTACGAAAACGCATAATATGTAGCGACTCGATAAAAAAAATCGTAGGTATGTTAATATAATATATATAATTCTGTTATATCATTAATTTATTACTTTATGTTTTTTTAACGAATTATATCTTTCCTACTTGGAAAAATTTATATTTCTTATACAAACCTTATGTAGGTATACTACAATATAGCCTCTATAGTACCTACTGTAATACTGTATACATATTAATGTATTATGTTATGTTTTATGCCGAAACTTATTTTCTCTTCGTCGTATAATACAGTTAAATAAAACAATACATAGCACATAGGTATACATTAATATGTATACAATTATTACAAATTTAAGTTTTTATTTTATTGGTATTTTTAAAATTATTTATCGATGTGTTGAACATAATAATTATATTATATTGCTCTAGTTTTATACTCCATTTACTATACTTAGTTCGTTCTATTAACTGTGTCTTTGTGTTATATGCACCTATTGATAATTCAAATTAAGTGAACGGAATTTTTATATGTGAAATTATAAACCTCTTAATTTCATATATGGAGGGTGTACCTATTCATGAGACGACACAAATGGAATGAAAATAAATTGAATTATGACGTTGGTTATTTTATCAATTACTTTCCTTTGTTATTATATATATTGTGTTTGTTTCTGAACTAATCGCAAATAATTACAAACGGAATCAGTTTGACACAACTACTTTTCTCATCGAACTATTTTTCAAAATAAAATGGATCATTTGTTTCTTATTTTATTATATCTATAATTATATAAACAAACGGATAAAAAATATTTTATTATGTTTATTTCTTCAAAAAGACAAAATTAATACTACTTAATATACGACATTTTATACTTATATTATATACATGATCTTTTTCCCATTTCGATAATATTTTAATATCTGCAATGCAACTACATTATACATACTACATCCTACTTACATATACACTGAATTGAAAATGGAACATTTTGGCTGAATAAAGAACAAACTGAGAATTATCGAAAAAAGTTGTAATTTTGACCTCCCCTTAAGTAATGGTATAATCTTAACTATATTAATTAATTCATTTTACTCACACAAATATTGTATCATCGAACTTCTTTAAATGAAAATACCCTCAAGTTATCCATTGTAAAATACACTTCACAAATCTGTACACTGTATACAGTATAACGTATATATGTCATGTTTCACATAAAGTTTTATCGTTTTTTCTAGTAGTGTAATAATATTATATGCCACCATACTTTTATTACTTCGAATAATAATAGCTATATATATTGCATGAACGCCACACACTATAAAACAATAATTCTTTTTTTAAATTCCGATAAATTGATTGATGTCGCAGACCTTGTAACATAATTTTATTTGGAATCTACTTTAATTTGCGTTTAATTGAATCTGAGCGTTTGACAGTCAATGATGATAATAATTATAATTCTAAGTTGTATGATACATGACGTATACGATTAAATGGGTAAAAATTAAATCGTATTCCCGAGGTTTGTTTTAAACTATAAATACGAGTAATAAGTATTTGATTGTAATTTATAATGAATAAAAAATATACGCATGCACGCTGCGTCCAAAGACCGTGCGTAATATATATTGTGTAATAATATTATTATACGTTTATATTATTGTTTATTGTATATCTGAAAAAAAACATGCAATGTCACCGACATCCGGGGCCTGCCACCGAACGATAATACTACCGTTGCTGCAACGCGATAATAATATTATTATATTATATAAAAATGAAAAATAACGGCCAACACGACCGTTTCCCTTGACGGTTCGCCTAAAAAAAAATAATAAAATACTAAAATATATATCCACCGAAATTGGACCGTATACTCGATTGGCGCTCCATTGTTTCGTACACGTACTTGTTGTACATAATACAGTTTTGCGGGCACTGGTCACCGCCACCGCGGCTTTCACTACTATACGGAATATAGTAAAATATATAATAATATAGCTATACGAAAATATCACACGGAAACGGTAATTTATATAGGCGATGATTGGAAAATCGAAATGTCAAATGTTTCTCCAAATATTCGTTCAGTTATACAGGATGATTTACCAACCATGCCCCCGTCCCAAGTATTCCTTTAAATAACGAACGATTGTGTTTTTTGGAATTTTTTTATATAATTCTCAAAACAATATTTTAAATTATTTAAATTTTGTATACAATTTAAGGAGTGCCCCGTGGCGATACACACTTTTTTTTATCAAATGAAAACCAACCTGTTTTACAGTAAAAAGCAGGTGGTTCTTTTCAAAATATTTATGTATCTATCTAAATTGAAACTAGTAGTTTTTGAGTTATTAAAATGTATATAGTAAGGATATAGAAGTTTTTAAAAATGTAATATTGAATCTAGTATTTATCTAGCATTTTTACTCGAACAATTTTATACAAATTAAAAAATATTGATGGATTTATTTTATTAATTAAGTACTATAATTTTTAAATCATCATAAGCCCTCATATTTAATCGTGGACCAATTTCACTGGTTCTCAAAGTTAAATGATTCAAACCACCAACCGGTTCGAATTTTGATTGAAAACATTTTCAATAAATGCTTAAGCAGAAAAAAAGGTCGTTCTCATTTGGAAAAAAAGTATTGTAATTTATAAATAAATTATACTGTCACAAGACTCTCCTTAAATCAGGGATCTTCAACCCACTTTATCTTTATTTGATGATCGCGAACACATTTTAAGCATCTAGTACTTAAGTATGTATTTTGTTAATTTAATTTAATAATTATGCGGCCTGCGAGATTTTTTTAAAATTAATAGGTGGCCCTCGCTTGAAAAGTTTGAAGACCTCGGCCCTAAATGGTATAAAAATCCGATATAAATCTAAGTAAGCATTTGAAAATTAGGTCTTTCATAAGTACCTACACTTCAAAAATTCCAAAATCAGCATTTAAATAAATTCATTATAAATGGACAAAAAAAAGGTGGGAAGGAGTGAGCATGTTTGATGAATCATCCTGTATAATATTATTATTATATCGCTGTGTAAAGAGGTATTTCAATATTTGGCGTTTACGATCCGGATGCCGGGCGATAACAACGATCTGAAATATCTCGTATACGTGGTGGCGCATATACCTACCTAATCGTAAAATCCCGATCACTTTCAATGGGTTGACGCGGATGTGATATATATGTATAAATGTGTATTGCGCGCATATGTATTGTATTCGTACCGGGTGGCAGATGCAAGCACAATAATATTGCCCCGAAAAATTTTTGATGGGGGGAGGGTCGTACATTCTACTCATAGAGCATGCGCGTCTATGTAGTGTTTATAAAAATCCTACAAATTCTCTACTCTGCCCAGCTAGAGACCACACCGCGGTCCTTCGAAAATCGATTGTTCTGCACATCCCCACGCGACACCCTGCCATGTACAGGAACCGGTCTCGGTGGTAGGGTGACACGCGTGGGGATATAGCAGAATCGTCGAGTACAACTCTCGCTGACCGAGTTATATAGATCACGTACCTATACGGCGTGCACTCGTGTAATGTATTATTGTAATTACGCTGTTTATAATGCATTTAAATAAGTTGAATCTATAATATTATTATTATTGGTGGCCGTTACATCGTACCACCGATGTGTGCCGACTGCCAGAGAAATTGTCACTCGCCCGATAGACTCGTTGTCGCCGCGTCTCGCGCGAATTCCTCGTCACGGTTTGCATCTTGCGGCAAGATGATGATCATTCTCTGTAATCGATTCGTATCGCTGTAGCACAGTTCTCGTACGTCGAGAAAGACTTTAAACGCGCATCTCGCCTGTGTTTTTTTAAACGAATGCACTCTGTCACTTTATTTTACGACGTTCGTATTCATATTATTAAGCTCTCGGTTTCCCCCAATAAACTCTACCGACCCATTTCTTTGATGGAACGTTATCGAGGTTAGAAAAACCCCAGGTTTTTTAATAAACCGGGTTGCGTTAATAAATTGGTAAATGACCATAAAAACTTTAAAAAAAAACTAAATCACCCAGGGACTTTCGTTGAATTATTTTAGTGCGGGTTTAAATGGGTTTCATTAAAAAAAAACCATTTATACCCATATAGTTGAACCACTAAAAATTAATACTTGGAGTTTATTAATTTTTTATAAATACTTTGATACAACCGATTCCTAAAAGTTTAATCCTTCATCCTAATAAGTTATTAGGTAAGATTTTATGGTTAGATTATAAATTAGAAGTTAGAATATAGGTGAGCAATAATTTATAGTTAAGTACAGTAACAATAACTGAGTAACTAATGCTATTCCCAAATTGGCCATTGCCAGTATATTGTTTGTTTAAGTTTAAAAAAATAAGATAAGATAATGGGGTTTTTTGGGTTGCTGATTGGGTTTTTTAGCCAATTCTGAACATAAACGTATTTCCACACATAACTGCACGCTCGTCGTCTATTCTATATCATACAGAACGGTTCCCCAAGCACGCGTTCACCCCCTCCCCCCTTATCACCACTTTTCCCTTTAACAATAATCATATTCAAATTAAAATTTTTGGAATTTTTTATGTTCTTAGACTTTAAAAATACCTTTGATTTAATTTATTATTTAAGAAGTATTCTGTCGTGGTACAAACTTTTTAAAAATCATAAACAATTTTTTTTCCTATATACATTGTTAAGCAACGGATTTTAGATTCTGAGTGGAACGATGAATGTATTGATTTTACAATGATATGTAGATACATGAAATTTTCACTTGTTGTTTATATTTGCATTTTCTATACATGATAACATTTTCAAAATATTTTGATTTATTTTGAACTGTTTAGGGACATTTTCAGTTTCCAATTTTATAAGTTTTTTTTTTTATGAATATCAATAATTGAATAATTATTTTGTAGTTAAAAATTTATAAAATGTTTTTATATCGAAGGATTGAAAACTTCAAAGAAGATTCTACGTAAGTAGTTTATTCTGTTACCAAAAAATCTAAAAAATACATGAGCACAGTTTATTTTTATAGCCATTTTAAGTTCAAATTTGGACGAAATTACGTATTATAAAACCTAGAATAACTTTTTGTTTTTGATTGTGATTATAATTATTCGCGGGTACTTGAAACTCCTAAAGTATACTACTATATATCTATGATAGTATCACGGTTTGTATTGATGTATAACACGTTATAAGTACCTAATGGACATTGTGATATGATTAATTTGGAATTTATTATAGGTACCTATTATAGGTCAATTTTTTTTTAATACCATAGATAAGTATATAATAAGTCTTATACCTAGACTGACATACCGTCTCCGCTCAGAATCGTTTTTTATACAATGATATTATATCATTGAATTCAAATTTAATATCATCCATTATACAGTGACCTACTTGTAACCTACTGTACAGCAGAACACCTTTTTTTTAAATGATTCATGCTTGTATGATGTTTCTATAATTCCAACGAGTAATTTATGAGTTAAACTGTGTACTTACTAAAAATAATACGATTTGAAAAATATAGTAAATAATATATCTATTAAGATTTTAAAATTAGTAAAAACTATTTGAGGATAATGAATACTGCATATATGGTGGCTATATATTATAAAATATATTAGGTAGGTAGGTACCTACAATTATTTTAATTACTAAACAATTTTCTAGGACTATTGTCAAACAAAGTTTGATATACATTAACACTTACTACTCGTCAAATTTTGATTTTGATACAATCAAATTAAAAAGAACAAAAAAGGTTGTCCACATTTGAAAAAAAAAAACAAAATTTTTGTCGTTCAGGACACTCCCTAAATTGCTTTAAAAAACTAAAGTATTCCAAAATAAAGCCCTACAAGTTACAAAAATCGAAATTCGAATGAACTCTTCATTAAAGGTAACAACGTGGAAGATGAATAGTTGGTGAAACACCCTGTATAGGATTACGCGTCGTGTACAATAATAATAATAATAATATTAATATAATATATTGTGCGTTCGTCGAGCGCTAATGTTTTTCCGTATAATGTGGTGTATGTATATATGCGATGATAATATGTATTCGATGTCGGGTCATGAGGGGGGCGGGGAGGGCACGCCGAAAATCTCCGAGAGAGCGAGCGAGGGAATCGGCAAACGACGACTTTTGTGGCGTTGGCGTGGGCGGCGGCAGCGGCGGGAACGACCCTGCCCGCACCGGCACCGACGCACTACGTGCCATCTGGCGTGAGCATGCCCGCCGCACACACCACCGCCACCACTACCACTCACGCACCGCGTCGACGGGGATGGGTTTCGGCGGCCTGTGCGCGCAGTGCCACCGTCGTCCCGACAGTGGTGAATCGTGCGTGGCGTCCGCATCGGTCCGTCCGGGTTTGGGTCGTCGCGCGCCGCGGCCGTCGTCTGCGAACTCGCGCCGCACATGCTGCTGCCGGACGCCGAGGACGACGACGACGATGAAAAAACATTCCAAGCAGCTTGAGAAGCGCATCGACGACCAACGACAGCTGCTGCTGCAACAGCAGCGGTTACCGGGGGCGGACGCCGATAAGCGGAGACCGTCGTTGTCGTCGTCGAAATGCAAAAACGGCATACTGAAAAACGAGTCCAGTCCCGAACTGTCGCGGCCCGCTTCCCGCAAGTCCAGACAGTACTTCCTGGAACCCATCCGTCGGTGGAATTCTTTCCACAACAGCCGCGAACGCAAGTCCAACACCGCCGCGGCCGCTGGCACGGCCACCCCCGCCTCGCCGTCGTCGTCGTCCACCAACAACCTGCCGTACCTGCAGACCTTGGTCAACCTGCAGCGGGAGTCTAAGAGCGCTTGTGCCCGACTCGCCCAGTCCGTGTTGCCCAAAACGCCGCGGGGAGCCGAAAGCGCGCCAGTCCTCATCGGCGGGGCCTCTTCTACCTCCGTATCTGCCACCGCCGACGATGTCCAGTCGCCGAAACCGCTCCAGCAGAGTGGCGGCGTCGGATGCCCGGCGAAAAAACAAAACTCCAGCCCCAACCTGTTGTTGGTGTACGACCGCCGGCAGCAGGGTGTCGCGGGAGTTAATATCGGTGGCGGAAACAGCCTGACGAATTCGCCTCGTCGGTCGGCCAGGAGGCCGAAAACGCCTCCGCCGCACCCTCACCACAGCCAACAACAACAACAACAACAACAACAGCTAGCGGCGGCGGTGGCTAATAGCAGTTGTGCCGGCGGTGTGGGGTCGGACGCTACCGGTTCTTCTAAAATACCGTTCGCCATAATGGTGGGTGACACGCCGGTCGTGTGCCAAGACACCGTGCCCAGAATCAAGGCAATTCGCGCCGATTCGGTGACGGATAAATCGTCGTATCTGGCTGTCGACTTGTCTCCGCACCGTCGATACTCGTTTTGGTCAGTAAAACGCGCGTAAAACCTCTTGTGACAGAGTGAACCGCGCAAACTTACAACTCTGGAAATATTATTTTTTTAATTTTATTTTTGGGCCAACAAGTCTCGTGTGACCACTGACCAGAATATAATAATAAGGATAATATATAGGACGCTTAATGAACACTTTTAACCGTGTATAGACTATAGAGGCATGTTTGTTCCAAACCGTGAACCCACGGATCAAAGGTTTTTTTCGTTATCAAGTTGGTCATCGACAGATACAATTTAGTTTACAATTTGTGTCATCTATATTAATAGGTGTGTTGTGTAATATAAGAAATTCATCAATTATCAGCGAAGCCTATCTCACTCATATTTCTGAAATTTGGTACGTAGGTATTCCTATACCCAAGGATGTACGTTCACCCAAAGTCAATTTTCAAAATTCGCATTTCAAAGACCTACTCTCTCAGGGCAATTTTTTGCTTCACAAAAAACGAATATTTTTTTAATTGTGTGGCCATTGATTACGCAAAATAAAATATAATTATTATTATAATTGGATATCATTTTAGATCTGAATTTTATATTTGGTCAAATCACCCAATTGACTGTGTCAAGAATATTATGTATAGCTTAAATTTAACGGAGTTTAAGACAGTATAAATCCACTGCCATTATTCAATTTATCACGGTCAACGTCGTGCAAGATCGGCTAAAGATAATACAGTATATATAATTTAGATGTATCGGTTTTGTCACATGTATAATATGTATTTATGTATGATATTTTATTACTCGGATTTGTATTACTGCTGCATAATGCATGGTATTACATTCTGTATTTTCTCGGCCATAAACTCATCGAATTAATAAGAAAATATGTATATAATCTTTTAGAGACATTCTGTTATTACGGGCAAGAGCCTGGTAATACTATAGGTTTTACCGTGTGTATGTGTGTGTGTGTGTGTGGGTCGAATTGAGGCAAACGAATATTTCTATAATGCCGCCACGGATTGTAGCTTGTGGTTTTTCATAGTATCGAATATCTGCTCAGTAACATTCAGATATTGCGCAATTTACCTATCATTTTCGCATCAAAAGTTTTATTAAATTAATACTGGCTCGCGTTTAATTCTGATCGGGCTATTGTTGTTTTTGTGGTAGGTATTCAATTAGCATCAGTCGTCCACCCCTCGTTTTTAAACCGTGATATTATATTATAATTATATTAAAATAGTTTTTTAGTTATTATTACTACTGATATAGATTTATAACATTGTATATTATGTAATTCAATTATAAACTACCTATATATATATTTCACTAGTGAAGTGCGTGGTTTCGTAATAACTATCTAAAATAAAACAATCGTGACAACCATTATTGTTATTACTTATTATATTATTTGCTTTATGTAATAGCAGGTGTATTATTTAGATTTCTTAGTATTTTTTTAGTTTTGCTGACCTGTTCAAAAAATATGTCCACTGTACATCGAATAAAATAATAATGGCGTCCTCAGGAATTTCATAAGTGTTCTGTTATTCGGAACTCGCCATCTATTTACCCTATTTTATATTTATACTGAGCGAATATTAGACAACACAATGTTAATGCAAATATAGGATTTTAATAAAATACACTACTTGTCCGAGTTTATGGGTTGTATAGCGAAGTTTCATTTCCAATAAAATATAATAACTTCTGAAGTACATAATATTATAACGATGGTATTTGGAAAATATTTTGACAGTATAAATAGGAAAAATGTACGAGGTATACCGACAGCCGACCTCAATACACGCACAATCGTTCCTTTATAGTTACTTGGTTATGGGAAACGTCGGTGGTATTTGTATGACAGTTATTAATTTTACATTGTCACTTGGAAAGTGTTTTCACGGTATTTGTTTGTTCAAGTACACAAAACAATATAAATGGATACATATATATACTTTTAATTTCTCATTTTGGGTAAAAAAATATATAACACCAGCGAGTACCTACACCGTGGATTTGATTTTTTTTTTAATTCAATTCAGTTGTATGCACAATCCTCAAGGGTTTGCAAAACAAAAAATAAGGTTATTCCATGCAATATAATATATCATATATGCTTGGAATCGTTTCACAAAAACAAATGCATATCAATAATTTTATTTGATTGACACACTTTATTATACCAACGAGTAGCAATAATTCTATAACCAACTCGATATCTACAAACGGAAACATCGTTATCAAATATTTTGCAATCTCTAGGGTTACACAATATATTCTAACTATTTCCATTGCCTTTTATTATATTTTAGTAGTTTTTCCCAACTTATTATTAAATAGTATCGATTCATTAACGGGTGTTATTGCCTAAAAAAATAAAATATTTATTGAAAATAATAAATTGTTTATAATATAAATACTATTATAATATTTAATACCATCCCTTAAATCATATTTATTATGACATATTGACATATTAAAATTATGACTGGTTTAAAGCACAAAAAATGTAAATAATACAACAAATTATTTTTGACTATACTTCCGTATGTAATCAAATATAAGTAAAATATTTTTTAGTGCTCTTGTCTACGAATTAATCATCTAGAAGATTTCTGGAAATTAAACCATAGTTATTGTATCATTAATCAACTTTTAGTAATATAGTAGTAGTGCTGTCTATTGTATTCGTCTATTGCGTGTTAGTTGTATCTACAATTTATATAACTCGTAATACCTGTGATTAAAAGTTAATGTATACTTCAAAGCAGAAACCTTTAGTTTTCGAGATTAATGATTATGAAACACTAAAGAAAATGAACTATATCAATTTTTTCGTGCACCCAAGTCAAAGGTGTTTACGGTATATCGAAAGCATAAATATTATTACTTTAGGAGTCAAATTATTAAGTGCAGCTTATCATCATCGTGAAAATAACTGTCTAAAATTAAATGTTATATGTCATGACGATGCTTTCGTGCATCGATGAAGCTGAGTTTATACAAAACTTTTACTTATTCGTGTCAAAAAAATCGTTTGCGAGTCCTTTTGTATATTTCTCTTCTCTATTCCCTCGTCTATTCCCCTCACTCATAGTCCCATATAATATTGTATATTTATCTTAATATGCCACCCGTGACAATTGATCTCTTTTCGAAAATGTTTATGAGTATACAGACTAGCCTATTATACATTATACACTGTACAGTGTCTGTGTTATTGTGTTATAAATGTTTAATGTGCATTTATATTATAATAATATTTAGGAGTCATAGTGTAACTCGGTGGTAGGCTGCATTCACTAATGTGTGCTACAGGCACTAGGCATCGTCCGGCATCGCAAGCTATACCAGATGGGTGACCACTGACCACCCAGTTTCTTTGCGACGAATCCTCGCCCCACATAAACATGTGTTCTTAAAACCAACCGTAACCCCCAGAAAATGCTTATGAGTTATGACCATATTTGTCGATTTTCTAAGTCCAATAAAATATATCAATAATAATAATATTCAAATTACAAGTGTCCTACTTATAAATTAGCTAATATAGCTTACTATTATAACTTGTTCGTAATAATATATTTATAAATACAGTTGACAAAAAAAAACAGTTTATTTTTGATATGAAAACTACTACGAGCTTTAGATAAACGATTCATAATTATTGCCCTGACAGTCGTTGCCACATCGTATCGTGCAGTGTGGCAAGCGAACTTGTTATATACAGTGCCACTGTGCCACGCCAATACGTTACCATAACAATACATACTTACTACTTAGTTTAAACATATTTAACTTTTTTAAGACACGAACTACACTCAACACGAGTAGTTTAGAACACCCCTTGAATATTAAAGACCTGTTATTATTGTTAAATGTCGATTATGTTTATTCAGACTTAACTATTTGTAGGAAATATTATATAATTAATCATATAAAAAGTACTTCTATTACACCTATATTAGTTGCACAACTACAACTGGTCGAAATCAAAGAATAAGAAGAAGGGTCTTCTGAGTCGACCTGAGTAGGCAGATGTTTGGTAAAATGAGTATTAGTATTTACTAAATAGTAAAAACATTTTTGATTCTGAGTAACGTAATGAATGTATTTATTTTGCAATTATGTATTTTTTGTGTATATTTACACGATGTATAGACTTATAATAGAAAAAATGTTTTGATTTTCAAGGTTGGACGGTGGTTGTCTGTAGAAAAATGGATCTTGTTGGTACTTTGAAGAAATCAAAATAGAAAATTCCCAATAACAATTTCGTTTTTTTGGTGTAGCTCAAATCGAATAACCGCGGTATACAAAGTTCTGCTGGAACTAAACAAACTAAATAATATTTAAACTTGATTTTTTTTATAGACATTTAAGTTAAAATTTGGATGAAATTCGATATTTAAACGAATAATAATAAATGTAGTTAGTTTGTTGAAATTCAAAAATATTTTCCGTGGGAATTTGAAACTTTTATGTATATTATTATTATTAATCAATGGTTTTATATACAGACAATAACATTTTAAAAACTTTTAGATTAATTGTATGCCAATTTAAAGTTTATACTGTACTATTAATAGTAAAATAAATTACTGTAATAATAATTATTAGTAATATATTTATATGATAGTATGCTGACAAGACCGTATCGTTGTTCGTACCTATGCAATAATTTATCATTGAATTCAAATTTAACTCATCAATTACACTAATTACAATGACCTATACTCAATGATGATAAGGTCCACTCAACTCCTACTTTACAGCAGAGTGGGGACCTAACCTTTTTTTAACTTTCTGAACCTCAAAGTTCAATTACAAATCAAATTTTAATATAGACCATCTGAATAAAATAGCTTTGAAAAAATTAATGATAAAATGTTTTTAACCGTCTAGGGGTGGGACAAACAAGATTTGGTAAAAAATCTTTTCGTCTATTGTCTAATATTTTTATGAAAATATCTGCCTAGCTATACTCCTACTGGACCGCGCATGGCACATATATTTTGAATAATAGAAAAATAACTATTAATGTTTGTCGCATACTCCATGTATTTCGAGTAATCAATACCTTGTTGCGTGTTATATAATATATACACATACACACCCATTCATATATATAATAATATATTATAGATTATTTCATTAAAGGTTTACACCGAAGTATGTTTTTCGTTTTTATTTTTGCGTGTTTTTCAACACGTACCACGTTTTCCCTTTTCCGCTGCTTACATACCTATATCATATATATATATATATTATATATATACAATAGTGTGTATAGAAGGACGCCTATATGTAGATATTTTACATATATGACGGTTGATTAATGAAACGTGTCACATGCGTGAAATAAAATCGTTGCCTTCGATATCGACCAAACAACACCCATACATCATATACACACATATATAACACAAACACATTTATTTATAAATATATTCAGGATCTGTAAGTTTCATCCCGATTGTTGAATTGTATCGTTGAATGTATGTGTTTCACGGCTCGAAAACCACTCTCGTATGTTTAATTGTAGTCAATTTAAAACGAGCCTATTATTCACAATATGATTGGCATTTGCCACTTGCTCGGCTTTGTCACGTGACGTCCCGAACAGATCGAAAAATATTTCTCTGCTTACTGTGGAAAAAACCGCAACGGATAATGGGTTAAGAAACCTTCCTGTATTAACCGTGCCGAAGACGCATTATGTCGGTATTAAGTATAAACGTGAGGAGGAAAATATTATACAAAATAATAAATGAGTCGTAATTTACATAAATATATTTCGGGACGCTACTAATTCCAATCTATTCTGTGCGTGTACCGCAGGTAAAAAGAATAACTGGGGTGTGAGATAGACATGGTGATTCACCTGCAAACACGCTCATGCCCAGTTTTCCCTTTTAATTATACATTCATCTAAATTATAATTTTTAAATACTTAATATTTTTTAAGTCCTGATACTCTTTATTCTTCAAATGAGAACCCCCCATGTTTACTGAAAATTATTAAACCATTGATTTTTTTGAAAATGTTAATGTATAGGTATATAAATTAAAATTTTAACCTAACCTATAGTTTCTGAGTTATTATATTACTAACAATACTAGCCCAGGATAATAGAAATTTCATGGCTTAGAAGATGTGGATGATTTAAAAATTGTAGAAATTATAATATTAATTTTTCAAAGGTATTTGTTTGAATTCAATTTCAATTTAGAACGTTTTAAAAAAAAATCTTTTGCTAGGCGATTGATATTGGAAAAACATAGCTCATTTGAAAAAATAACCTTGTACTGCAACAGGACAGTGCTTAATTGGTATAAAACATCCAAGTATTTGAAAATATTATATTCTTTAAATGAAAAAATTTAACCTAATTTGCACGTACAAATTCCAAAAATCAGAATTTGAATAAAAGCATTATTGAATGATAAAAATGTGGTCGGTAATTATTGGTGAAATGGTGTATCCTCCCTCCCCGGTATAGTGTATAATATATAACTTTGAAGTTTAAAATATTATTCAACATAGTTAAAATTTATTGTAATAACTAATAACATATTATAGATCATTGAAGTTTAATGATGTTAAATTGTACTTATCTCTTGTAATTTTTTATTTAATATTATTTAATTTGTTTTAATATACCAAATTAATTTCTAAATTATAAGCAAATTATTTAAATTTTAAATATATTAATAAAACAAATGAATTATATTGAATTTTATTCTTACTAATGACATTGATAATAATTTATACAGTATATTATATTATATTTTTTTTCGATCACATTTAATATAAATTTACGTCTTATCTGTTGGTCAAAAGTAAAAATATATTGTTAATACGTAATAAAGTTAAGTTATAGTCATAACACATTTATCCATGTTTGAATGTTTCTATAGGTAATTTTGGAAACCTACTATTTAGTGTAATCGACGATGTTATGTTGACATTCTACATGAAAACATGTGTACCTAATTTACCTAGTTACATTATTAATTTCAACATAGTTTAAAAAATGATATTCAGAAAACCGTGAAAAATATTGTACATTGTTATAGAAACAAAAATATTACTCAGTTAATTACATTTGTTTGTCGCGTTAGTTATGTTACACCCTGTACATTGAGAGAGAGACTCACTGTCTGCGGGGGTGCAGGAGAGGGTCGATCCTTTTACCCGTGACCCGAAAAGTTAGCAGCGTGACCGTGTTGCATTTCAATCCCTAACACACATACCACCACTCTTTCGACCTCTCTCACCACCAGTGCGACGTGTATTATATATATATACATAATTGAGTTGAAATCCCCGTCGAATTGGGTGCTTGTAACCTACGACATGTGCGATTTAGCTCTGTCCCATTCTTTTACGCTTTTGAGTTTTAGGTATACATCTCATATATATACATATATATTATGCGAGTAATGCGTATACATTCGACTTGGTTTCCGACGAGTACATAGTAGTGTGCCGTATGTGCGAGGAGGCTGTTTTGTCGAAATTCTAAATACATCATTCACTGTATACCTACTACATATATTGCTATTATTTATTATTATTATATACTATAACGATATGTACCTACTAACATAATATTATATTGCTCGCATATAATATATTATGTTTGTTGCCGCAACTAATTGTACAAAATATTATATTACAATATACGTTTTAACGGTGGAGGAATGCTCTTATGTGTGTTTTCCCACATTTGCCTATACCAAATTTTGTGTAAGTATATGCATTTGTTTAATGTTATGATGTCTTGTGTTACAGTTTTGGAAAACGAACCGGAAGCAACGCTAGACGACCCAACGAATGTTTCGTGTTGGAACCATCAGAGATGCTGGTGGTAAGTGATGTTTTTTTTTTTTCGTTATTATTAGCCATCGACCTCTATAATACGTTTTATCCGTTTTTTTTTCTTACGACCGATGGAATATATACGTTATATACTTATATCATATTATTGTTAGCGGTTTCGGTGGTTATAGTGGATATTTGTTCTAATTGCGTACAGAGTTAAGAGTATAAAAATATATTGCACCGCAAGCCAAAACCATTAGCATTAATCAGCGTGTGATTAAACAAAAATGATCTTTTTATCGAATAATGATTTATAGACGCGGACGCATCTACATATCGAGACAAACAAACGTTTATGTTTGTCGGTGTTTTTTTTTTTAGTTATGCTGCGCAAACATCTGTAGATTACGTACAGTAAGTATCTAATGTACCTATACAGCGGTAACCGGATAATAAAGAATATGATATTTATAATATTATGCTTTGTCGGACGCAGTGCTGTAATAAATTCTAGGAAGTATAAATTCTCGTCTCATTAGTTTTGTTTGATTTAATTTTCTTATTTTGTTGTAATTCAAAAACGAATAACCGTAGACACTAGAAATTTATATTATAAGTTTAATTTATCAATTCCTAAATACTTGATAAAATTTTCAAAATATTTTGACCGTTTTCGAGCTGTTTACGGACATTTTCAATTTTTTTAATTTTTTTTTTCTATAAATGTCAATTACATTTTATTTGTTTGTTAAAAAAACAGGAAAATTTTATAAAAGGCTCCTGATCATATATTGTTACAATAGTAGTTGAAAAATATTAAAAATGCAGTCACAATTTTTTTTTTTACAAGCATTTAAAGTTTAATTTTTGACAAAATGCATTTATCAAGTTTTTTTTTATAGTTATTTTATGTTCAAATTTGGACAAAATTAGTAATTACATAATATTAAATAACCAAGAATAACGATTTTTGCTTCGTCTCAATTTGAACATAAAATATCTATAATAAACATAATATAAAATATTCACACTGACAACCGTTTCCGCTCAGAATCATTTTTCGTATACAATGATATTATATCATTTAATTCAAATTTAATACCATCCATTATACAGTTACCCACTTGTAACCTACTGTACAGCAGAGTGACATCCACTTGGCCACCCCTTTAAATTTTAAATTTGATACATTTTGTCAAAATTCAAACTTTAAATGCTTATAAAAAAAAAAAATTATGCATATGTATTTTTAATATTTTTCAACTGCTTTTGTAACAATATATCAGGAGCCTTGTATTACATTTTCACTTTTTTTGACACAACAAATTATATTTTATTGACATTTATAGAAAAAAAAACATTGAAAATGTCCGTTTACAACTCGAAACAAGTCAAAATATTTTGAAAATTTTATCTCGTATGAAACTGATAAAATAAACATATGGAGTAAATTTCAAGTGTCTCAGATTACTCGACTCACGAAATCAAATTAACGGGTGGATTAGGAGGAGGCGATAGTAACTTAGTTACAACTTACATTACAATCACAAGAAAATATTGAACGAATTAATATAATATTATACTCATTATCCTTACTATGTCATATATTATCACGTTGTATATTCAGTCACACATAAATCGCTCTTCGTATGCCTTTGGTTGGAGCCGTGCGTGAAGAGCTATATAATATATAATATATATTCAATATAATATTTTTTATTTTAATAATTAAGAATTTTCAGGACTAAAGGTATAAAATAATTAATAATAATTGAATCAATACATTTTGACAACTAGGTAGGAAGTATAAATCTTGTAATAAGGCGTCAAATTCATAAAAATAAACAACTATACCTAATAAATGAAAAATATAAATATATTTGGCATGGCCGTATAGGTATTATACTATATTTTATTTCATAAAAATGTACACCACATTCCTATATTATCTAAAATTAATTTTAATTTTACCTTTATTGAATAGTATTAAAATAATATATTTTATGTGAGGATGTTCGAGTATACCATAATAATGATTTAGGCAGGTAGGTATTAGTACTATTAATTTATTATTAATATATCTAAATTTAATATCAAACTTTATTATCCTTAAAAATTAAAATGTATTCTTGTCTATACTAATTACCATTACTGAAATAATTTACAAGTTTTTAAGATAAGAAGTTTCCTCTAAACTTTAAGTTCAAAAGTTAATCACAATTTCGGATAAAATAATGGTTTTTGAAATTAAAATTTTGTTTGTGGAAATTTATCAATATTTACGCAGTAGGTACACTTTAAAACTTCGGCTTTATTAATGTTAAAATATTCTTGTTAAAACAAACTTATACCTTTTATTTTAAATTTCTACAAATAATTTATTTCACCTTACGTTTTATTATTTTAGGAATTAAAATAATGATGTTTATCTCTATGTTTAATTATTAAATTATTTTTGAAATTAATTAAATGCTTATAATTAAAAACTTTGTCTCACTGCTTATAGTATTTTCAAGTAGGTAGTTTTTTTTTTTTTTTAATTAGTTTATTTTATTTGTTTCTCCAATTCAGCTGTACCTTATATTCATGCAATTACTTGGAACATTTTTGATATTATTTAACTGGACATTTTGTTTCATTGTATATTTGTATGTATTTAATTAAATTACCTAGTTGTTTTAATTACTCAAAAGAAGTTCTTTCAAAAATTATCATTATACCTATTAATATATACCATTTGGTTTTTACTGTTTCAAGTAATATAATTCTAAAGGTCATACATTTTGAATTTTGAATCACGGTGATCTGTAATTTTACTATCATTACAAATTATAAATTCTTAAGTACCTATAGTGTAATGTTTAAATGAAATAATATATTATCCTAGTCATACCTAATATTTAGTATTTCATATTAAAATAATTCATAAAACATGATTTTTTTTACTCTGATAATTATACAAATGATTCAAATGAGTTTTTCTCATTGTTGACAAGTTTTATTTATTATTATATATATAATTGAGTCTTTACTCTTTAGGTATTTCTTAACACGATATTATATACTCGAACAGTGAACACAAAAAATAACTTATTTTGTCATTAAGCTCCCGTGCACCCGTCGATAATTTAAAAATACATATATTTTCATAATAATAACTACCTACAGAATAATTGAAATCGCATGTGTTCATCCAATTTGACGTAAAAAAGAAAACTGTAAACATGCCGTTGCAATCCAAATAACTAGCCATCCATTATTTTATTCTTTATTATATTGCAACACGATGCTATATTATTATGTTGTTTCTGTATGATCGATTCCCTGGCCTTTTCTCCTTCGAATTTAATTTAGTTTATGGATTTTAATTAAAATTCCAATCAATTACCATTTACCAATTTCCGTAATTATTATTTGTACAGTTACACGTGCGTACATGCGGGTACTTTATTGTATGCTGTGAAGCCATATTTTTATTAGTAGATATTATTACTTATTAGTTATTAGTAATACTGACACCAAGCAACAGTGTATTACACATTCTTCACATCAGTCGTTTGTATGCATCACAGCTGTTCAGATTTCTCGTTAAATTAATATTAGTACAAATGTCGAGGACAATAAAAAAATTGTTCACGTGTCCCTCTTATACATCAATGACGTCGTTACGCGTCAAAATTTCTCTCTGATATTTACCAATGGTCAGTCGGTAGGTACTCAATGTAGTATTTTATGATTATAGCGTTATATATACTTATATCTCAAACTTCACACCGTGGTAATAAATAATAATAACACAATGTAACTTACGTAGCGTCTTTTTTTCGTATATTATTATTTATTATTATATACATTCTCTATAGGTACTAC
This sequence comes from Macrosiphum euphorbiae, assembly GCA_949089665.1. Classification (NCBI taxonomy): domain Eukaryota; kingdom Metazoa; phylum Arthropoda; class Insecta; order Hemiptera; family Aphididae; genus Macrosiphum; species Macrosiphum euphorbiae. Next base: position 25,900,245 of record CARXXK010000003.1, on the reverse strand, counting down.
TCTAATTATAATATATACTATATTATACATGATAAAATGTTATCGCTGAACGAACTCATATTTTATTATAATATTATGTACCACCTACGTGTAATATAACGCCGTGTATTTGTATTGTATTGAAATGTGTGTAGATCATATTACAACATGTACAAGTAAAAAATTATACGAAAAAGGCTATAATAACACGCGAATTTCTTCGAAGAACGCAAGCTACTCGTGACAGAGCATACATGCAGAGCATACACACTATATATAGAGTGGCGTGGTGACCCACCCACCCACTGGACGACGCCGACTCAAACTATATTATAATAATATATGTCTCCCCCGCATGGGCTTGCCTCTCCGACAATTTTCAAAGCTTCCCCAAATATATATTGGATAACAAGTCACCAACAATTTATTCTTCGGTGAAGCAAATCATTTACTAAGAACCTCGAATATGCTGCAAGACTATTTCTCAAATTTGGCAATTCGGTATTTTCTATTTTGAATGTGATTTTGTTAATGTATTAAAGAATGACAATAATTTGGAAATATAGTTTAAAATACTGAACATTTAAAATAAAATAAAAAAACATATTATATAATAGTTATATACTTCTGTATTAATTATATTTTTCAAGCAACTTATTATTTATGAACTCAGTAGAGGAGTGTAAGCCGTAGAAAAATGTTCACAAAGTTGAATAAAGAATAAAATATGAGGTTCTAGTGGCGCCTATGCTTCTCCGATATTTTTTCTTTTTTTACAACTATTAGATAGATTTAACCAAAGTACCAAGTGCCGGTGGTTTCATAGCAACATTGCCCCCCCCCCCCGCCGATAATTATTCGTTACAATGGAACATTTCTATCGTGTATGCATGAATTGATGTATGTAGGTAATAGCTATATACTCTATACTCTAAATCTCTAAATACTCTCCCCAAACAATCTTAAAATATGTATATTGACTTGTGGGTGTCTGCGTAACACTATAGAAAATAAAAAAAATCCCCTTAAATCACGAAAATGACCCTACCTATCAATAATAATTAACGATAATTCTCTGGAGTGCCAACAGGGGAGTTTTCCGTGGCGTGCAATCAACCGGTTATATTTACTCCGTTGTTGACTGCGCTCACTGATGTGATCCGGGACCGCAACAGTATAAAGAGTTATGACGTGTTGTATACGTAGTATTATAAGTTTGGACAGTGACAGAGTACGAGAGAGAGAGAGAGGGAGAAAAAGATATACTGCTGCCGAGAGACTTGTACGGATAATTATATCGTCGTCATCGACAGGAGAACTTTTTAAGAGATTAAAACGTCGTGTCGAAGCAAAAAGTGTCTGAAATACTCACCGCCACCGCTGCCCACCTCGCCACCCCGAGATAACATAAAATTTAAAAAATAAAAATAATGAAAGAAAGAAAACACCGAAAAAAACGAGAAGGTTAAGCGCAATATTGATCCGAAAGCACCGCCGCCGGCAGTCGGCGGTAGCGACGACGGACACCCACGCATCGTGCCCGCCACCTCCTTTGCACCCCCTCGTCATACCTCTCCGCCACCACTTGCCACCGCCACTCGTGTACTTACCACTACACTGCTGCCGTCCAGTCATAGTTCCTTTAACGGTGGAGACGGTGGCTGCACACCTCCGTCGTTTTTCGGCCCCTCCAAACGTCTCGCGTGGGGCATGTTATGATTGACTCCTTTCGTGTGCCTGCTTTTCTCTCCTCCTTATATATTATTATTATTATTTTTATCGACGTAGGTATATGTATGTGTAACAGCGGAGGGCGCGCAACAGGGCTGAACCGCGTCATATATATAATAATGTATACTTTACTATTATATTATGTGCAGTGTAAGTATATATACTATGCTCGTATACCCTTTCACACAGCTCGCGTCGGTTTTCCGGGTTCATATTATTATAGAGAAAATATAAATATTATTACGAGAGACTACGCGTTTTCATTCCGTTCTTTTATTAGTTTTCGTATATTATATTTTCGTTTATATTATTATTATTATATACACGAGTATTTATGGGGTGTTGCGTGTAATATATTATATTTTGTTGTATTTCTATTTTTGATGCCATTTTCTTATTTCCTTTTTATCTGTCCGTGCACTCTGCTGCTGAGTGTGTCACAGCCCCCAAATAATGGAAGAATTCGAAACTTTTTCCTATGTCACTCGCTAGAATACAATGTCTACTGTTCGATATTATAATAATATATAGAATAATACTGACAACCACATAATATTATATTGATATAATTTTCGAGTATACAGCAGTAATGCGGTATGGCAAACTAACCAGTGTCACTTAATAAATAAATAAGCGCCCCTAATTTAAGTTCTCTCTAGTGTTCTACCCGACTATAATTAACATTGTAAACAATATTTGGGGTCGATCAATACATGCATGATTTACCAGCTATACTTCTAAGTACCAGGAACCTTCAAAATATTACGATTTTAATTTTAATTTTTGTGAACTTTGTAATCAAATACGGAAATAAACTATTGATGGTTTGGTCGGGACTCTTAACTGGTTTAGTTAACATTGAGAGTCCCAGTGATTGATACCCTCAACCCTCTCGGCAGTTGACGTCCCCTTACACTTAAAAATGTATTTTTTACCCTTTTTCGAGCTATGTATATACCGTAGTATAGTATATAGTATCCACATTACGTCATCATATATTGTGTCGAGAGTACTGGTCGTAATCGTCAATCGTCGAAAATACCTGTGTATTATAAGACCAGTCATATGTATAAAATATATTCAACTTTATATTACAACTGTGTGAGGGATTTTTTTCCTGCGACGACCCTTAAACGTTTAAACATGATTATGATCACCTATATAAACGCGTATTGTCGTTCCTTGCTCGCAGAATAATATATAGGTCGTTCGATTTTCGATATCGTTTATGAATTAAACATTGTTTTTTATGTGCGGTACCGTGCATTTACCTCCGATATTAGAATATGAAATTTAAGATTAGGTACTATATTAATAATATATAAGTACCTACTTAATTCTGAGTATGTAACATATGTTTTATTGTGCGCTATATGACAATGTCGTTTTGGAAGTTTTACCCGCAGATAATATAGTAATATTTTTTTGATTTAAAATACACAAGTTAAAATAAATAATAAATATTTAATTTTTGAAAGATCGATTTCATTATACTTCATAATATTATGTATTATACAGGTACCCCGCAGTCTCTTATTTGAATATAATATTTTATAAAATTAAAAAATAAGTAATGTTCCATGTATTATAATATTTATAGATCTGAACCTTTTTATAGTAATTTTACAATAAAAAATATTGGTTTAATAAGGCTTTAATATAACACTCGCCCCGCAATTTGTACATTTTATTTTACATTCATCATATTTCTCATCACCTATTAAATATGAACATAGTACTAATGTACTATGTTTTTACAATTTTCAAATCACATCGATTATTAAACAATTTTTTTCCGGAAAATGTAGCAAGGCCAATTTTTATAAACACTCGAGTTTTGTATAACTTTACTATTATTTATTAAATTCTGATATTGACTGTTATAAAGTGTTCTCAACATGTAATTTCCGTTTCAATTAATTGAATGGTTATCAATTAAAATTTCCATTAAACTTTAAATCTGATATTTTCTTTATATTGTTTCAAATGTGGGTAAATCATTCGTCGTTGTTAAAAACTAATTTAAAATTTATACATTTAGTCTGATTATGAAAATTGTGATGTTAGAGTATAATTATTATTTAATAATATAACTATTATTATTTTCACATTACTTTATATCTTACTATAAAAAAAATTTAAAAATGTTTAGTTGTTTAGACTTATTTATTAAAATGCAGTCAATTTGTTTTGAACTTCGTTGTTAAGTTAAAGGAAACCATTTGTTTCATACATATAAGATTTGATTTGATTTGATACCTAATAAACATTGGTATTATAAGTCGGAGCAAATTTGAATGAACTAATTATGTAAGTAAAGTATTTCCATAATCCCACGTCCTTGCGACTTATGATTTGTTGGATACATGTATATTACATAGAACTATAGAAGTAAAACATGCTGTGGTAATAAAGTATTTTTGAAATAAATAAAATATTATTTTTGTATTTATCACAATACAAACAGTGAAAATCAGTAGCCTTTTTACTTGAACATTTTTCTATTAGTCTGTACTAAACATTGATAAAAATTACGAACTTTGGCCTATCAAAATGTTATAAGTATTATGAATGATGTTTTCTTTTCATTCAAAACAACTAGAGATGATATTTTAAGATTAAAAGAAAGAAACTATATCTATACACACCTATATGTTCCGTATAATCATAATTCATACATCCTAATCCAAATTTTAAATTATGGTCTTTAAGTAGGTAAATTTAAAAATTCCAAAAATCAGAATTTGATTAATTTAAAGGAAAATTTATGAGAGTGAGCATGATTTATGAATCACCATTAATTATACTATAATGGACACACATATTATACGATATAGATAGATATGAATTGTGATTATGTATATAGAGTGATTCATGTAGTGCCGGTAGTAAGGAATAATGTACATTTATAGTAATAGTTTCCAGAAGAATTCGTCACTACGCCTGTGCACCAAACGACAAACATAACAGATGAATCATTCGTAATGAACATAAATAAAGATCATCAGATAATCATTCTGAACTGAGAATATAGTACCTATTACTTACTACTTCAATTATTGAATAAGTCAATCCTACATAAAAATCATTTTTATTTTCTAGATACCTAGGTAATAATTCAAGTTTGAAGTAACAATGAAACAAAATTTGAATGCATCAGTTATATTAACTAAGAAATACAAAAAATATACTACAATAGGCATACTGTTATATTATAATGTAGTATATAATATAGAAACTTTTTTTTTTTGTTAGCTAATTAATTTCTAACGGGTTTCCAGTTAATTTTCTATTAGCATTTATTTAGATTTTTTTAATTTACTACGGACTGTAAAGAATTGGAACGATTTTTTTCTTTTACTTACTAGGTATATATAAATATATTATATATATTCGATTTTTTTTTTTTTTTTAGTTTCAACAAACTGAACAATTGAACCAAATATTCTTCTTTTTTTCTGAATAATTATTATTAATTTAAACTATTGTTTTAAAAAATAAAATGCAGTATTTCAGTGTAAATGCGTAGGTAGTTAGCAAAGTTGTGCACGGGCTAGGACACAAGCAGCGTAAATAATTATCCCTTAGCATTTACACCTACGTGAACAAATATATAGTATATAATAGTGTGTGGGGTGGAACTAGCTAATATACATTATACTATTTTAGTATTATATATTCCCCTTTACTATAAAACTTATGTGTGTAATAATTAATTTTACACTGCTAAAGTAACGTTTTAATATATATATAATTTAAAAAATTTAAACCTCCTTTTACAGTTTTACTAAACCTTTATAATAAGTAGAAATAAATATTTTCAGTATTTAAATCACTGATATATACCATTTTAGTATCATACCCCTATACCTCCATGAATTATGTTTTCGCTCTTGAGTAGTAATCTTGCTATATTTCATTGGTTTTATGTACCGGAAAATATTGCGGCATAGAATTCGGGTCAGACGGGGTCGAGTAAATAGATACCTGATCGAATATTATGATTGAAGGTTAAAAGAAAATTATTTTTACTTGTTTCAAATTATTTTGTTGTAATTTTTTGTACTTCCTTATTTTTCTTTACCATTTTATAGTGTATGTAAACAGCACATTTTTACTGGAAAATAAATATTTACATTGTACTTACAACTCTAACATTGAGGTTCGTTAAAAAATAAAAACGTATCAAGTATAAATTATAATATAAATATGATATGCATTATGGTGTTCCTTGAGATTACCTATTTAATTATTGTTTACGGTTGCGTGTCAATATTACATTGTTGAAAAAATAGGAACCCTAGACAGACAATATCATTAGAAGGTCTAAATTTCCGCTCTGTGCTCGTAATTTCTCTCCTTTTGTCGTAGAGAGATTTAAGGGTCGTGACGTAAATTACATATCCGGTGTTGTTAGAAATGTTTTTAATAAATACTTGTGATGGTTAATTTAAGAAATATATATTTTACCATCAATAGTTTATTTCAATATTTTATAATCTTCAATACTTCTCTAAAAATCGATTTGGAAAAATGTTCCATAATTGCATATTACAACCAACTGGCTAATTAAAAAAACTGCACGTTTATGAAATAACTGGGCGTTAAATGTAGATACATGCAAACCTAACGGATATGGGTGGCCGTGTTTATACGAATTATATGCGCTTAGAATATCTTTGTCCTTGTTGAACCGGTTGTGCCTTATTTTTTTATTTTACATCTTGCAATTTCCCATATTATACAACCACATAATATAATGTTTACTCGACAAAAACAATAAGACGCTTAAAAGATTTTTTTTCGTTATTAAAACAGAACAATCATAATATTATAATGGTTTGAATCTCAGTATCGACCTACTCGTTTGGAAATATAAAAAAAAACATAGTATCCATCAAAATTAATATTACTTTTTGAGAAAATGATTATTAAACAAGTGTACCAGTCATGGGCTTAATCAAGAATTTTTTGGAGGGCAGCCTTTTGTAAATCTAAAAATCTATAAGGTAAAACACTGGTATTTCCCACTCAGTTAGATATCTGAGGGGGCAGTTGCCCTCCTTGCCCCCTCCCCAGATTGGCATAATCCAAAGGCATTATGGTACGAGTAATCATGACAAAATGTATTAATAATAATGTTATTTGTTGTAATAATATTACACTGTATAGAAATCTCAGTGTTATTCTATTTATAGAACTGTCTATTCCAATCGGTTATAATTAATTCACATTTGGTTATATTAATTTGAACAATCGATATTTTTTTTATACTATTCGTCAACGTTGACATATAAATTTAAATATTTTATGGGAACTTACAAAAACTTTTTCAATCAAACATGAATATTCATTACGGTCTATTGTTTGAGAATGTTGTTGGATTTTTTCCAAGAAAAAATAAACCAAACTATAACATTTTAAGAATGATATTATTTTATTTAACAAAGTTACTTTAATCTTTAAATCAAATGTAAAATAAATGATTACAAAGCTTCTGGGTTATTATTCGATATCTATTTATAATTTAATATAAATAATGTATTTCATAGTATATTCGTCTTTCATGAATGAATATTTTCTCTCTGAACACTATTTGATTTAATTATAATATTATACATTTGCAATCTGCCATGAACGATATTACAAATTAGTAATTTAATATTTTATTATATTCCGTACCGAATTATACCATTTACTTATGATTTCAGATGGATTATGCGGACTCTCAAAGCGGTCTGCGCTCGTTGAATATCCCCCGGCACACCGGCATGGAACGTGGTGGGGCGATCAACCTCGTATTCGACGACAGCGTAAGTGTTTTAAATTATTGGACTTGTTGCTAAAAACAATATGAACATTTTGTTATTATAATATGGTTTTGTGTGATATGTTGGTGATAATATAGTACATTGCTGCGATCCGGCCTGAACTATACCAGAAAAGCAATCGGAGCTCGCACAGCTCGGATACCAGTTCGGCGTATTCGGGCAGCGACACCATGACCAGCGTGCATTCGGGGAGCGTTTCGGTGGAGGCGGACGAGGTGGACCTGTCGGGACTCGTCGAGTCGATCGTGGACTCGGACGAAGACGACCTGGGCGACAGCAGCGAGAGCCTCACCGTCCGGGACACGGTCCGGGAGTGCCTAGAGAAGGACCCGTCGGAGCGGGCCGAGGACGATGTAGAGGTGCTGCTCGAGTTCACCCAGCACTTGAAGGCGTTCACCAACATGACGTTGGCCGTGCGGCGGGCGCTGTGCAGCGTCATGGTGTTCGCGGTCGTCGAGAAGGCCGGCACCGTGGTGATGAACGATGGCGAAGAGCTGGACTCGTGGAGCGTGCTGATCAACGGCCACGTCGAGGTCGAGCACGCCGACGGCATTCCCGATCAGCTGCACATGGGCGACAGCTTCGGCATAGTGCCTACCATGGAGCGGCTGTACCACCGGGGCGTGATGAGAACAAAGTGCGACGACTGTCAGTTCGTTTGCATCACGCAGACGGACTACTACAGAATACTCCACCAGGGCGAGGAGAACACCAAAAGACACGAAGACGACGGAGGCAAATTGGTCATGGTCACCGAACAAAGGGGTACGCTGGAAGCCGGCAGACGGGGTCACGTAGTCATAAGGGTAAGTTCGCCGCGACTTTTTCGTGTATGTATTATAATAATAATATTAGTGTCGTCGTAGTATTGTCATTGCATTACTATAATTGTCTTAATGATGTACGTTGTGGTTGTAGGGTACACCGGAGAGACTGATGCTTCAACTGATCGAAGAAAATTCGGTTATAGATCCGACCTATGTGGAAGATTTTCTTTTAACGCATCGGACTTTCATTAAAAACTCGATGGAAGTTGCCAACCAACTGTTGAATTGGTTTAACGAACCATCTGCTAGGGACCGCGTCACTAGAGTGGTGCTACTGTGGGTCAACAATCATTTCACCGATTTCGAAATGGATCCAGTGATGATGGACTTTGTAGAAAAGTTTGAAGCGTGCCTGGAAGAGAATAAAATGGGCGGACAATTGAGATTGTTAAACATTGCTTGTGCTGCAAAGGCAAGAACTAGGTGCGTTACTCTAGCCAGACCGTCTAGAGATCAGGTGCTACATTTTTCCATTTTGGGAGGATATGAAAGAGGATTTGGAATATTTATTTCAAAAGTATGTATTTTCTTTAAGATTGTTAATACAATTTATATTTAATTATATATTTTTATAATATCTTAGGTCGATAAAAAATCGAAAGCTGAAGAGGTCGGTCTGAAACGAGGTGACCAAATTTTAGAAGTTAATGGACAAAGCTTTGAACACGTAACCCATACTCGTGCTTTAGAGATCCTTCGAGGAACTACGCATTTGAGTATTACTGTCAAATCAAATCTATTAGGTAAATATTTGTAATTACTTTAAAAATGTATTATTATTTAATTATTGTATACAATTTAACAGTGTTCAAAGAAATGCTTGCAACACCTGACAACTCACCTCGACCAAGAGGTCGACAAAAACCGTCTGTTGAAATCGCTCGTCTTCAAGACGATCCACGAGCACGGCCGTTGCTCACTGCTCATCTTCCTCCTCCTATCCAACAACCTATTAAAACAAACGCATCCAACACATCAAGTGGCGGAGGTTTTATGACTCTTGGCCCCAAGAAACGTCTTCAGCGGGCTCTGATGAAAATGAATATTTTACCAAAAAATATTATTGGCGACGTGTGTGATGATAGTTCGGTGTCTGCTAAATCTGACTCTAGCTCAAATTTTAAACAGTCACATAGCCACCCGGACTTGACTTCAATATCATATCTGGACGATACAAGGGTAGCAGCAGATTATCCAGAACACGTATTAAAAGTTTATAAGCCTGATCAGACTTGCAAATACCTATTGGTGCATAAAGAAACTACAGCTCATGAAGTTGTCATGCTTGCATTACAAGAATTTGGAATCACAGAACCGAGTTCTCTTTATTCATTATGTGAAGTCTCAGTGTCAGAAGGGGGTATAATTAAACAAAGGAGGTTGCCAGACCAACTACAAAATTTAGCAGAGCGAATTGGGCTTAGTAGTAGGTCAGTCTAAAACCTTCCATTGTGTATATTTTTTTTTTTTTTTTTTGAATTTTTGAGTTTGAATTTAATTTTTATTCATATGCTTTTATAGATATTACTTAAAAAATGTCAGTAATACTGAAACATTAGTTGGAGATGAACTTGCAGCTGATTTAATAAGGGAAAGTCATGTACATTTTTTGCAACTGAACGCTGTTGAAGTGGCAGTACAACTAACACTACAAGACTTTTCAATATTCAGGCAAATTGAAGCTACAGAATATGTTGACGACTTATTTCAATTAGACAGTCGTTATGGAACACCAATGCTATCTAAATTTGCTGAAGTATGTACTTCATACATTTTTTTAAAAGTAAATTTTATTTAAATATAATTTAATAAATGTTAAACATTTTAGTTGGTGAATACAGAAATGTTTTGGGTTGTAACGGAAATTTGCTCTGAACACAACCTTATAAGACGGTCAAAAATGATCAAACAATTTATAAAAGTAGCACGTACGTAAACAAAATAGATTGAATTAAATATTTAATTTTTTTTTTCTGATTTGACTTTTATTTATTGAATATGTAATTTTATTTATATAGGTCAATGTAAGGAATGTAAAAATTTTAATTCTATGTTTGCCATCATTTCCGGACTTGGACATGGAGCTGTTAGCCGTTTACGCCAATCGTGGGAAAAACTACCTACAAAATATCAAAGATTATTTAGTGATCTTCAAGATTTAATGGATCCTTCACGAAACATGAGTAAATATCGTCAACTAGTCAGCAACGAACAATCTCAACCCCCAATTGTAAGTATAATGTGATTTTAAAAATGTAACACTTGATGAAGGTACTAATTTAAAAAATCTTTTAGATACCGTTTTATCCAGTAGTTAAGAAAGATCTAACGTTTATTCATCTTGGTAACGATACACATGTAGAAAGTTTAATTAATTTTGAAAAATTAAGAATGATTGCCAAAGAAGTTAGAAATCTAACAAACATGTGCTCATCACCTTATGACTTACTAACAATGTTAGAACTTGGTGGACAACCTACATCCAATGCAATGGTAGCTTTGAACCAGCTTACTACAGGTGTAAGTGGAAGTGCTCATCAGGGAGGTGCTGCCACATTTAAAAGAAGAAAAAAGTCAACTGCTGCCCCAAACCCAAAAAAGATGTTTGAAGAAGTATGCATGATATATTAATTATACCAGCTTATTAATATAATAGTTGAAAGTTCTTGCAGTACAAAACTAAACATTTTTCTTTTAAAATTATTTTAGTCCCAAATGGTAAGAAGAGTCAAAGCTTATCTGGCAAAAATGAAGGTGCTCACTGATGAAGAAAAATTACACGAACTGTCAATGAGTTGCGAAGGTTCTAGTACTGGTGGGTCTATAATGGGATCTGGACCAATAAGAAAACGACATCCATCACCAACGCTTTCAACAGCTAGTAGTGCTAGTAGTGCCAGTGAAGGATTGAAGAATACTGGTCCTAAATTCGGTAATTATTAATACTGATAATATTCTTGGTTTATTTGTGTTTTTATATCCAAATAAAAATATAATAGGCTCTGCTTCACCACAAGCTGTACGAAAGTTATTGTCTTTGAGTGAGCCAAGCAAAACGAGACTGCATCAGCCCAGGTATCATATGGCACCTTCTCCGGGTCCACCAACTCGTCGCAACGTACATCAACCACCTAGTGTTCCAGCAACGTCTCATGAACGTTCTCACTCAGACACAACCCCTCTTAACCCACCACCACCTTTACTCTTATCATCGGTTGATCTGAATGCTGAGAGCAGTAGTGTTACTAGTTTATCAAACCTCTCACTAAGAAAGACTGTGACATCCAGTAAGTTAATTTATATGGCCTATTAAAATTAGTACACAAATGTATACTCATTTAAAGTTTGTCCTAGCGGGTTCAGTGACTTCCAGCGATTCAGGACATTCCACACAAACGAGCGGATCAACAGATGTTTGCATGCCTCCAGGAGCATCTCCTCCACCACCACTCCACTTAAGGAGACATTCAGTACTACAACCTCCAGGTACTAATCTATATGCACATTTATTTTATTTTAACAATTTTACTTGAGCCAATTATTTGTATTGTTATTAGCGAGTTATCAGATTGGAAACCGTCCTATTTATTCGTCAAACATGCAAATGATGGGATCATCAACCAACTGTGTGCGGACGAGACCACCACCAGCTTATAACACGAGTGTTGCCCAAATGGCAGCTAGGATGCACCGTTTAGGTAGAGCACATTCGCATGAAGGTGTCACATCAACATATTATCTAAGAGATGATGGTGATGATGATGATGGTAAATATTACTTACTTAATTTATTTGATGTTTTTAAAATAGTTTTGTTAAATAATTGTTTAGACGACGAAGATGCACAAGTATCTGCTGTATGACTAGTCAACCACCCATGATGTAAAAATAAAAATGGCCATGAACATATCAAAACAAAAATTGCTTGTAAAAATTTAAAAAATATTATTTCCATTAATTGTTAAGTACAAATGTATAATTTGAATATATTGTGTATATTAAGATGTATTCAATGTAATGGTATAACGTTAAAGGTTTTTTTTAAGGTTCTTCCAAAATACTTAGTACCTAATTTTCTTTTATCTTTTCTACCAATTTTTCAATTTTAATTCGCGCGGAATAACAAATATATTAAAAATAAATACTGATCTAGTTATCATTTTTATTTTATTTTTTTATGTATATATATATAGATAATATGTATTACTGTATTTGTAATTACCTTAATAACGTGTTTTTTTTTTATTTTGTTATTTAATTTTACCGACCAAAATACAAATTTCAATCATTATTATAGAACGTCTAAATATTATAGTGTAAACTTATCTTTCGATGTAAGGATAGAGTTAATTTAATTTAAGAGACACCTATTATTTACATAATAACATAATATGTAAGGAGTCTATTGTTTTGGTCGAAAAAGTATTATTATTTTTTACGCAATTATAAGTTAACTGGTTTATCAATTCGTCTAAACCAATCACATTATGTAATCTTAATTAGATCATTGATTTTATGTTATGATTTATACATTATTTTTTTCATTTGTTTTAAATTTTATTCCTAAATTTTATATTGTATATCTAACTTTGAATTTTAATTTATGTATTGTTGCTACTGACTGAGTATGTGTAAATCATTCGTAAAGATTATCGTGTTTTTTAAATTTTATTTTTATTTACTTTTTACCATGACATTAAGCTATATGTATATGTTAAAACATAAACAAAATTATGCCAAATCATAATTATTACTACGATCACTGGTATTCTAAATCCTTTACACATTTTAATACATCGACTTTATCTAATAGTCATACTATGTAAGGAAATAGTAAAAAAGATAAATACAACTATCTAGGAATGTTAACAGAGTTTATTTTCAAATTTCTAAATTTGTAGTGTATTTCTGGTAAAAAATTCGATAATCAAAATGTATTTTTTTTTATAAGTAAATAATCATGAATACAAATTTAAGATTTAATTTGCTACTACAATGAAGTTTATTAACATAGTATTATAAAAATGTTCAGTTGCATATTAATGGTGGAAAAATGGAAGGTCAAATCAAATAAGAATGTTGTAATTTCTATTACTACTAATAACTATTGAGGAATCCTTACTAAATTAGCTGTACCACAGGTCTAAAAATAATTAACAGAAGTATGAAAAAAATGTCATTGAAATTCATTCAATAAATACTATTAAGTATCACTCTTAAACAATGTTTTAAACAAAAACCTGTGCCATGAAAAAAACGACATTGAAGGAATGAATCATGATGTCGACCCTCCATCCCCTTAAACTCACTGCAATTTCGTGACAAAAATACTTATATAGTAATACCCACCTCACTATTATATGTAAACATATAGTTGTATACACAACCGAGATAGATATCAAAGTTAAATGTTATAAAGTAATTTACGATCTAAAAGTTACAATGGCAAGTTAACTATTAATAGTAAATATAACATGCATTTATGAATTATATTATCAATTAGTACCTCAAACTTTAATTAGATAATTAACAAGAAAGAAAATAATGGTAAAATGGTTAATACTTAATATTATAATATAATCTATAGGTAATAGATATATATATAGGCCAAATACTATTCGTTCGCTCCTCATCTCAAAAAACTTACGACGTTGAAATTTGGAATAGTGGTTCCTTTAATGATCTAGATGTGTAATAAGAAAGGATTTCCGATATTCACATTTTAAGAGGTGGTCAAACAAGGATCTTGAGATTCGAGGTGGAAATTGTAATTTTTTTTGTTCATAAATGGTTGCAGATTAAAAATAGTATAATCGTAGAAATTAGTATTATTATTTATTGGAACGAAGTTCCTTATGGGGCGTTAGGTGGATGGGAGTCGCTGGAAAAAAATCGCAACACCAAAAATCGCAACACCAAAAAGCGTAACACCGAAAAGCGTAACACATTGCTCGGCTCGGCTCGGCTCGGCTCTGCTCGGCTGCCGGCTTACATATCCCCTCCCTCCTCTCATATTATCGTATGTCCCCACTAGGATCGTACCATCTGGCAACCGGGTTCCATTCGCGTAGGCTACCCAACATCGGTCGTCACGCGCGTAGAGGTGATCGTCGGGCGGAATGGGGGGGGGGGGACCCATTAAACGAGTAATTATTTTTGACGAAGCATAACTTAGCCGGTATTCGACTTAGAGACCCCGGACCAATGGGCTCTCAATTTTTTAGGCCCCAGATGAATTTTCAACATTAGGGAACCAAAGCCCCCACCCCCCCACATTTTGAGTTGAGTATAACTCGGCCGGAATTCAAGTTAAAGACCTCGGACCAAGGGGGAACCCATTCTTAATATGAAGACTACAGTTTTCAACTTTAGGGAACGGGTGCACCTCCTCCCCCCCCCTTTTGGATTTTGCTTTTTTGATGGATTTTGGTCCGGGAGAGTACTAAAACCCACCTCGCCAAGGGGAAACTCGGGGTTTTGAGTTTTTGATGGGATTTATTGGGATTTTCATAAATATTGTTTTTATTGATAAGGAAAGTGATAAGAATTTTATTTTCAAAATAATTTTTGCCCCTTAAATTTATAAATTCCATTGTGATTTCCATTTACCTTCTTCTCTATATACATACAAATCTATTATAAATTTACTTTTGAAAAACGATAATCGAGTACAAGCTGTATCAACCGTATCATTATTAAAATTTCTTTCAGTAGAATTTGACTTAACCATCAATAGGTTTTTTTTTTTTTTTTTTATTGGATAACCCGCGGCAACATAGGCCATTGGGTGTTGGTAGGGAACTGTAGGTTTTTAGATTGGGTAGGTTGGTACACGTGTGTGTTTGTGGTGGCAGAATTTTTATTGGGGCACCCGTAGGTTTCTGCCATGCCCCGGGTTGGGGGATGGCGGCACTTGTACTCCGGACACCGTGACTTGCCCGGAGAAAAATGCCGCCCAGTGGTCGAGAGGCGAACCCGCGACTGCCAGCGCCGCAGTCGACGCGTTAGACCGCTCGGCCACCTCGTCATCACATGCACTGAACTTCGTTCCTGCCGAGTGTTCAACAACACTCACTGTTTTTTTATTTATCTATTGATTTTACAATGATGTGTGTTTTTTTATTCGTGCGTACACGATAAGAAGTCGAAATATAACGCTTCGATTTTCAAATTCAATAATATCTTGTTCGATTGGAAACTCCGGAGATACTTGAAAGCAGTAGCGTCATTTCAGTTTTTGAGATAAGTCAAAAATGTTTAATAATATCTGAGATTTGAACTCGATTTAGTTGCACTAATATTATAAACGTTGTCTTTATATATGAAATACCTACTCTATGGATTCTGGACGGACGTAGTCTGTATGTATGCTCAATGGGCAGACCGTAGTCTTTCCTTATATACCTACTTATATACTATATGTGCTATATTGTTATTTTCATGAAAAATACTTTTCTTTTCATGGTTATTTTTTATTTTTGCTCGATCAATTTGACTGATTATTTTTTCCGTTGGATTCGTAATTGTCTGGACAAGGTTTGTATGAAAGAAAATGGTATGAAAATCCACCGGAAACGTAGGTAACTGGATAGAAAAATTGCAACAGAGGCGGCAGCTGTTATAAACTAAAGTATTTTTTTGTTTATTGTAATATTGCTATTGGTTATGATTGAATATAACTTTAGACCTGGTACCTCGTACCTATATATTATATTTTTTCAAAAACTCAAAACTATATTACTTACTAAAAATGGTATTCCCAAGGCTTATTTTTCTACGGTTGTCCAGGGAACATACACGTCATAAACAACGTGTTAATTAAACATTTGTAATTACGTACGCACCTCGCTGGATCTGAAATACACCATCCATACGGGGTGTATAGGAACATGACTTTTGAAAAATTGTTTAAAAATAATTATAGAACTTAAAGAAATTATTTTTTATGACAAAACTGCCCCATTGTTCACACTTTCCAAAATAACTTTCAGATAAGAAAAATCTTAAAAACTGACGGTTATACTGCAGAAAAACCGTTCCTACACACCCCATTTTATGGTATCGCTTCCAAAATTCTCATTTCAAAGTGGTGCTTGCACAAGTATTTTGAGATTCGAGGTGATCGATAAAAAAAAGTTACCACCCGATGGAGACCCCCCATGCTACGGTAAGGTGATATTTTGTTCCGCGGACATTTTGTTCCTTTTTGGGGACATTTTGTTCCTTTTTCAAATAAATTAAACACGGAACAAAAAATCCTAAAACGGAACAAAATGTCCTAGTGGGATATTTTGTTCCGTGGGGATATTTTGTTCCTCTCGGTGGACTTTTTGTTCCTTTTTGTGAATAATTTGATCCTTTCAAAAAAATTAAACACGGAACAAAAAATCCTAAAACGGAACAAAATGTCCGAGTGGGATATTTTGTTCCGCGGGGATATTTTGTTCCTCTCGGTGGACTTTTTGTTCCTCTCGGTGGACTTTTTGTTCCATTTTGTGAATAATTTAATCCTTACATAAAATTTAAAAGTGGAACAAAATATTATGAAAAAAATATGTAATATGAAAGTTATATACTCTGAAAGTATTCAAAACCAGGGGCGTCATTTCAGTTTTTTTCCGGGTGTGCAAGATTTTAGGCAGGCCAATTTTAATATTTAACCAGGCCAACTTTAACATTAATATCTAAAAAATAACCATGCCGTTTAAAGTATTTAAGTATGTTAATATTTTCTCCTTCCCTTTTATAATCCTAATAAAAAATTACTCATATCAACTAATTTATATTGAAATTTTCAAATAGCTAGCAGTTCATTGTATTAGAAGGTTTTTAATAAAAGCATATAAGCAATTAAAACAAGTAACAACTAGTGGCCAACAGAAGCCATTTCACTACATTTTGGAGAATTAAAAGCAAATGCAGTTTAAGGAATTATTTTTAATAAATGTAATTCAAAAATTAAACACTTTTCAATATTCATACAAAATAACACATTATTAGTTACTTTTCTACAGGTTCTAATATATTATCTGCTATATGCTATTCTTACTCCACTATAGCTGATACCAGCAGGCTGGACCGAACTGTCTAACATAATAAAACCACAGAATAAAAGACTCGTTTCACACGGTTATCAAATAGGTATAGGTACATTTGATAATAAATCTGATAAAGCTGATAAAAAAAATAAATTTAAATTACATGCACGAATCAGTGGCGTCAAAATATATATTTACTTGGTGTATGGTACAGTAATTATAATAAATAGGTGGGTGTCAAAATTTTATGTGGAAGTGTCTTATGTCATAGTTAAAATTTTGGACTCCAACGCCACTGGGCCAAGAATATTTTATTAATTTTTAATAGTAATCATATCGGTGCATAGGAGGATTAATGGAGGGCCAATTATTTATTCCATTATGTTAGTGGTGCCGTCGCAACCTTGCCCACCCCCAAATGACGCCCCTTTTCAAATCACTAAATAAGTTTAAATTCGAATACTATACAATCATATGCTAACACGTTTTAAGTCTTAAGTATTTAGTCACGTGTTCAGTCGCCACTCGTTATCAGTGTGTACATATATATAGTGGTTAAAACGTAAGTCCCATAAGGGAGTGTAAAATATTGTCCGTCCAATTGAATTGAATTTACATACATTTATGATGTAAGGTTTAACATAATAAAACTTATTTTAATTCTTATTACTATTATTCATAAACAAAGAAATATATTTAATATTCATATAGCGTTATTTACCTAACATAATGGATTAAGAAATTACTTTCAAATTCCTGATCTGAACATACTAATATATAATTATGTTATAGGACATTTTCTTATCCACTAATTTCCACTTATTATCCACTATATAGCCGAACACGGGGCCAAACCAAATGAAAAAAATTAATACTTTCATAATTAATCAAGATCTTAAAATTACTTAATCTATTTTCACAGTTGTATTAAGTAACTTCTTGTTTACAATATTTAATTATAATACAGTGAAAATCATTCATATTTTTTTTTTTGAACAAGCCATAAACTATTTTTAACATTGTGTCGGTTTTGCACGGATATAATATAGTTTAAAATCCTTAAAGATTGTTTATTAAATTATATTGTATTTATAGTTGTGTAAATTAACTTTTATTTAAAATTTGGTAAATAATTGTTTTTATTCAAGTAGGTACCTATAATGGGTACATGCTTTTTGTTAGAGGTAAGATCACATCAATGTATTTATTTTTTCTTCACTCTCCTGAGTCCTGACATAATATAATTTAGGTATAGTGTATGGTACTTTATGTTCTTTGACAGCTCTTTAATATGTAACTTAAATTATTATAAATAACATATTTAATCACACATCATAATTTATCTACACACCAATTTTTCCGACAAGACTTTCTTACATAATATTGAACCATTTTTAAAAGTTAATACTAATAAGAGTGATTAGGAGTTTAAAATTTTAATTATTAGGTGTTGTGCTGCTGATACAATTTCAGCACCAACAAAAAATGTTCCTAGTTGCACCTATGTTTGTACCTATAATCATACCAGTAATATAGGGTATTTATAATTCTAGTATTATTGAGTATTGTTCATTATATGTGTTTATTTAATGTACAATTTAAATACATATTTACAAAAAATGTATTGAATTTAAGACCATGTATTTCTGCACTTCATTTGAAACCTTCAGCTATTGCGTTCACATATGACATATCCATACTAGTTGCCTTTGGTCCAATTTAAAAAAAAAACATATTTTTAGGTAGAGTTTTTTGTTTATTAGCAGCTGTTTGACATATTACATTATAACGATTTTTTATGTCAATAAACAAAATTTTTTAGATGGTTTTATTATGTAGGCTGTATCCCCCACAGAATTTTAACCCTAGTTGAGCTTATGTATAGGTACTTAGTCGGCAGTTAGTTCTACTATATATTTGTCAATAAAATATACAACCAATTGACAACAACAAGAAATATTATTTTTTAACCACCTTTCTTCCATTGAAAATTCCTGAGTATGCATCTGACCTCTACTGTAATAAAGGATAATTTATTATTTATTCAAACCAAAAAATGTATATAATCAAATTTAAAAATTTAAACAAGTTCCCCTAAAGATAAATACAATTTAATTAAAAGTAAAAAATTTTACTATTTACCAACTTGTTTTTATTTTTCAATTGGACGGACAATATTTTACTCTCCCTTGTGGTACTTACGTTTTAACCACTAAAATATAATATGTACACAAGGCCGACTAATAACGAGTGGCGATTAAAGACGTGACTAATACTTAAGACTTAAAACGTGTTAGCATATGATTGTATAGTATTCCAATTTAAACTTATTTAGTGTTTTGAATACTTTCAGAGTATATAACTTTCATATTACATATTTTTTTCATAATATTTTGTTCCGATTTTAAATTTTATATAAGGATTAAATTATCCACAAAACGGAACAAAAAGTCCACCGAGAGGAACAAAATATCCCCGCGGAACAAAATATCCCACTATGACATTTTGTTCCATTTTAGGATTTTTTGTTCCACCATTAATGTTTTTGAAAGGATCACATTATTCACAAAGAGAAACAAAAAGTCCACCGAGAGGAACAAAATATCCCCGCGGAACAAAATATCCCACTAGGACATTTTGTTCCGTTTTAGGATTTTTTTGTTCCACTTTTGATTGTTAAAGAAAGGAACAAAAAATCCTACTTTATTTTTGTTAAAATATGAAAAAGGATCAAAATGTCTCCAGAGAAGAACAAAAAATCCAAAAAGGGAACAAAATATCTCAAAAGGGAACAAATTATTCTGCGGAACAAAATATCCGTGGAACAAAATATCCCAACACCCCATGCTACGCCACTGTTGAGCTCTGGCTGAAGTCATAAATTAAAAGTACCGCTACTAGACCTCTATAAAACCTGGGGGGCTACAATATTTCATATTTTTAAAACATAAAATCCAGCGAGACGGTAGTGGCGCGAAGCTAAGTAAAAAAAAATAGCCGTGTGGCTACAAGTAAGAGTATAATAACAGGAAAGTGGAAACCAAGTTTAAACATTGAAAAACCGTCCTAATTTTTGTCAATCCTTTGTCAACCTCTACAGGGCAAACGGCTGAACATATAAAGTCGTGTAAAATGCCATTTTATAATATTACAAATACCTATGATGACAAATAAGATAAATTGTAATGTTAAATACTTAGTCAACATATTATGTTTAACTATTTGGCAGAACGTTGAAGTATCCCTCAACCAATGACCACGACTTGTAAGTTGTAGCATTTTTTTTACAACAAATTCCTTAATTTCTTGGTAGGTACATCTGTATTATTGTAATCATAATCTATTTTAATATTTTCTACTCTTAATAAAAAATAATATTATTGAAATACATGTTTATTTGTTTGTCAGCTGATTATACTGTTGAGACAACCGTTTATTATATGCTACTTGTTGACGGACCAATTCTTTTAATTCATCTAACTGTGATATCAATCCTTTTTCTCTTTTTAAACATTCCTCTCTTTTTTTCTTTATCTCGTACCGTTTTTGAAATACCTTGCTATCCAAAAGTTTATTTTTTTCTCTCAATTCAACAACATTCAACATTTTCATCCTAAATTAATTTTTATTATTATTGGTTATGGATATTATTAAATGATTATTTTAACGATGAGGTCCATCAATTCATAATGTGTAAATATAAAAATATACACTGATAACTGACCAATAGTTAGAAATAGCTCCAAAACTATCAATGAACTTTTTCGCTTTAATTGAATTTATTTCCGTTTGGCGTATAACATTCAATTGGATAGTTTTATAATCTTCTTCTAGACTGGCCACTGTCCCATACTGAACACTTATAGTTTTCTAAAAAAAAAAACTAAATTTTAGATTTACAGGTGAGGAGAGACCTGCAATGTTTAATTCTTTGATGACTTACATCAAGTTGTTCGATTTGTGAATTAACATCCTCAATTTTTTCTTTAAACTCCGGAACAAACTCTATTACACTCGTGTTTATGTTGTCAATTTTATTTTTTTCATAGTCGACCAGTGAAATACATTTTTCTAATCTATGTTCAATAAATTAATAATTTTTTATTCTTATTAAAACATTTTTAGAAGACTAATAATATGCAGATTTTTACCTCAGGAAAAAAATTGAGTAATTATTCGGCATTCACAAATTTGTTAATATTATAGTTTAATACAGTTAATATAGTTAATTTATAGGGTACATTTATAACATTATTTTTATTTATACCTCGGAGTCCGAGCCTCCTAAACAATAATCGTAAACTTTAAATTGTATTCGAATTTTGAGTTTTCAAATAATATTTATTTTAAACATATTAATATAAATATACTCATTTAAATCAAACACTAGGAACTATAGGAGTGCCACCCAAATCATAGCAAAATGTTTTTCAATATTTGTAGTTTGTACCTATTACAGATTTTTTTTTCTTATTACAATTAATTTTTGTGTTACAACAGATATAATTTCTTTAATTACAATTAATTTATTTGTTATAGAAACCACTGGTTATAACTTATAAGTAGGTAATATTAAACCAACTCTCAACTCTTAACGAATAGGTAGTATTCAAACACCTTCAAGGGAACATAATATAATAATATAAGGTCATCTCGGATCTCCATGCCAATCTCTTTATAATTTTAAATAAGACTCAGCAGTTATAAATATTACTGTCACAATAAGTCGTTGCCTGCAGGAGTGTGGGGAGGACACTTTTGCAGTTCCGCGTTAACTTTATTTTAATAATAAATAATAGACAATAGTTATAACTTATATTTTATGTTAGTTACCTACTTGAGTTCAAGTGGTCGGATGATATTGTCATTGTAAAATTGTATTTTTTCTTTAGTTTCTTCATTGTGATACTTTATTATAGAATTCATTATTTCTAAGTTTGTTCGTTTCTTCTGATGCTCCAATCTTTTATTTTCTAATTCTTTTGATTCTTTTTTGTATTTTAATTCAATATTCTAAAATCAATTTAGAGGTAGACACAAGTACACAACGTTTAAAAATAACGTGTGCTTCAAGATTCAGAATAAAGTAATTTAATAATCTATTATTAATTATTATGTTTATAAATAATTTATATAATCTATTTTCTGGACCACTCGTCCTCGGACTGTATTTTAAATTATCACGAAATATTGGTTGTAGGTATTCGGCTATGAATAATAGGAATTTGACATTTCAAACGTGGATAAGGTTGTTGCAGACTAACCGTTTGTGAGTGGTTTGTCTATATAATATAATACATATGTATTCGGTGATATTATACTAAAATAGTAAGATGTAAATACTGCATTGAGCATAATCAACTTTTTTTTACCATAATAGTAGGTATTTATATCTATACCTGCACAGACGCACAGTGTATAATATACCGAATATTATATTTATACCTTTGTGACACACTGACACTTTCCAGTTAGGATCTGCTTTTTGTCAGGGTAAAGTCGAATTGCACTTATTTTAGTAGAATTTTAATTGATTCAAAAAAAGTTAATGGTCGAACTGCACTTGGGGTAAAAAAAAGGTACCTAATGGTCGAATTGCACTTATAGGTTCAAAAGAAGTATTTTAACAAAAATGTTATAAACTTAGAATAAAAATTAAAACTTATTCATTGCACTTTTCACAATTTTTTTTATACTTGTCTACAGTCTTATATTATGTAATATTATGTCATAATTCACTTTCTTACAATGTTTAACCACGGACAGCACTTTTTTAGGCGCAGTAAAGTTTGTGGTAGATTTTAGATTCTGTGTGGAACGTTGAATGTATTGATTTTACAATGATGTGTGTTTATTTTTTTTTTTTTTTTGTATCTGTGTACACGATAAGTAGTCGAAAAGATGCTTCGATTTTCGACTTCAGTATCTTGTTCGATTGGAAAGTGAATATCGTTGGTGCATTGGGGAGGTCAAAATTTAAAATTCCCAGTACTTTTCAAAAGCGCCAAGAAAAACAAAAAAAAAATTAAGGAAAAACGGGAATTTTTACGCAAAATCGATTTTTCAGAAAATTGAATTTGGTTTTTGGTGTAACTTTAAAACAAATGACCGTAGGTACATGCAATTTTCACTGGTTGTTTATATTTGCATCTTCTATACACGATAACATTTTCAAAATATTTTGATTTATTTTGAACAGTTTAGGGACATTTTCATTTTTAGTTTTTTTTTAGTTTTTTTTCTAGAAATATCAATAAAATTTTATTTGTTGGTTGCGAAAGCTTGAAAATTTAATAGAAGGCTCCTAATATATTGTTTCAAAGGCAGATGAAAAATATTAAAAATCCTTAGTCACAATTTTTTTTTATAAGCATTTAAAGTTCAAAAATTGACAAAATATGGAAAAATCACGAAAATTAGCAAATTATTTTGAGTTAAGAATTCGTAAAAATTTTTCTTTTTAAATCTAAGATTTGAAAATCTAATACAAGATTACTCATAAGATTGTCTACCTTTATCAATAAAAAAATCTCTACCGGAAAGTCAAATTAAATTTTTATGAGAGTTTGAAATTCAAATTTTTACAACATTGGATATTCACTCGATTTCTCATGTGGCAATTTCCTTTTTTTGTTGTAATTAAAAAACGAATTACTGTAGATACATGAAAATTTCACTGAATGTTTATATTAGCATTTCCTATACACCATACAATTTTGAAAATATTTTGACTCTTTTTGGGCCGTTTACGGACATTTTCAGTTTTCAATTTTTTTAGTTTTTTTTTTCTATAAATTTCAATTAAGTTTTATCTGTTGGGCCAAAAAGTGTAAAAATTTAATACAAGGCTCCTGATATATTGTTACAATATCAGTTGAAAAATATTAAAAATACATAGGCACGATTTTTTTTTATAAGGATTTAAAGTTGGAATTTTGACAAAATTTATCAAAATCTGTTGTAACATAATAATATAATATAAACTTGATCATTAAATAAACATTAAAATTAATAAAATATGTATATAGGGTACCTCTAACTGTGACTGTTTCTTTTTAATTTCAATTTGTGCGCTCTGTATGATTTTATTTTTATCAACACAAATGTCTTCTAGTTTTTTTATTTTAATATTTTCTTCGTCGATTTTTTGACGCTTTGTGATTATTTTTTTTTCTTTTTCTTTTATTTCACTTTCAATATTCTTTAAATATGCCAGGCTATTTTGAAAATAAATTTCAATGAATGATAATAATCATAAAAAAAAAAATTAAAATGAAATACATTCTAATTTATGGAGATTTCAAACAATAGCTGATTATAATTGAGAAAAAAAGTTCTCAAACAGAAAATCTTGAATATGACACTGATTGCAAACGGCTCGACTTTTATGGAGTTCAATACTTCAATATAGGAAATATAAATAGTACGTGTTTAAATTGTAATTGTGTATCTTGTCATAATGATAAATAAATAAAAATAAGATAATTTGATCATTGGTGTGCGTGCGTCACATGCCCTACCGGCTACCACTCCACTATAACGCGGAACTTCCGCATGCGGCTATTATCGCGGAAGAATATTATAGTTTTTTCCTGGTTAAAAGATATAATAGTACTACGTAGTACGTACCTATGTGGCTATGTAGGCTACATAGTGTAACCCATGTATTAGGGAGGAACGTTTCGTCTATCATACCGATTAATCTATTTATAGGATTTCGATAAAACTTCTGTAAACAAATTTTAATTTATCATTAATAATACTTTGGAAAATTTCAGTAATAAAGATCTTAGAAAAAAGTTTAGGGGAGATTAAATGTTCTAATTCAAAAAGTGGTATGGTCGATCCTACATTAACTTGTGAAATTCAGAAATGTCATCGTTTTATTAGTTAAAACTTAAATTAGTGCGAAGGACTCAAGGTTATTACTTGTTGTTATAAAATAATGTCTGTCTGCTATCCCCTTAAGGATTAAGACGTAGAATGTAGATGTATGATTATTTTATATTACGATAAATAAATACTTAAGCATAAACTTGTGCAGACTTATGCAGCAACTAGCAGATGTGGGGCGTGGGCGATGTGGCTATTATGTTTTTAATCACCCACCCCTTCAACTACCCACCCAACTCCCACAAAAAAGTATACATACTAAAATATTCATAAATAAAATATACCCAGACATTCAAACAAAAATTTAAAATGTATTTTAATGTGGGTAAATTCCTTTGAAAAAAGGTTTCTATATTGTTCGTAAATTATGCGCAAGTGAGTTGTAAAAAAGGTAAATCTGAGCAAATTATTCAAAATTCCACCAGGTAGAAAGGAAAGACTTTAGAGTTTAGGGTATAGTATTTTTTGGCCAAAGTGCCAAACTAAAAAAAAACTTAAGGTGTGGCTATAGCCCCAAGGGCAAAGGACGCCCATTAGGGGGCAAAGTGGGAGACATGCCCACCCTAAAAAATAATAAAGCTTACAAAAAAATTTATTTATGCTTTGAATCCACTTATTTCATATTTAATACCATACTTGATACCATAGACTTTTGTTTAATGCTTACCTATCACCTATCACTTAATCAGTGAACCAATAATTTTATGTTCGTACAGAATAATAGGTTTCGGAATCTAGTTTAATTTTGTCCCCCTCCCTGAAAATTACCCTATTGGCGCCCGTATAGCTATATACAAGCCATACTCGTGCGCACATCTATGTATTTAGATAATAAGTGTACACAACAATAAGCTGCTTAAATATTTGATTAATAGTAATTAGTATTTATATATATTATAACATATAGCTAATAGCTCTATATAACTAATAAGTAGGCAATAATAGCCAATAGGTATGTAACTAAAACAGTGATGTTATAATGGACTGAGCTGACTTGGTGAATATTGGGGCTCTATGTACAGTGTCAGTGTGATCTTATGCAAATCAACAGAACTGAAATCTGGATGACGGGATACATGAAAAAATTGTTCATGTCAATTATTGACAAAATCATAACATACAATAAAAGTATAAGACCCGCATATTATTCTATTATAATTTATAATTGATAATAATTAATAACCTCATTATTCATTAAGTAATGTCTAAATATTAATTAATAAAATAATTATTAACTTCAAAAATCAAATGATGGACAATTACAAACCTTCAACCAGCAATATATATATTTGAATGGCCGATAAATTATTGTTACACGTCACACATACGTGATGAAGAAAATAATCTACCTACATCCAAGTTGTTATTTTTATTTAATTTGTAGTGTATAAATGAAAAGTAATATAATTTTATATAAAATATCTACATAATACATAATTATTATATATTGATATAAGACATGTATAATTTAAGTAGTAGCCACCAGGGCCGTCCCGAACAACAATTCATGGGGGGGTGGTAGATCTATTAATTTGCCGACTGAAAAATTTTTTTCTCGCTTCGCTCGAATACGTTTTCTACTATATTATATTTATATTTATATTATTATTTAATTTATACCATTTATTTATGACCATCAGGGTTTCTTCGACAAATCCCAACCCACAAACACACATGTAATGTGTCCCTTAACCAACCGTAATTCCCCTCACAAATAGTTGCCAATGGTTAAGACCAATAAAAGAAGAAAAAAAATTCTTTACTTTATTAGTTGCTCATGTGAAAATAAAAATATTAGGTACCTAACAAATAAAGACCCAAAGCGCAACCCCCAGCGTCGGCGGAAGGGCAAGGTAGAAGGAGCATCTGCCCAGGGCCCCTCGCCTTGTAAAGTATTTGATAATTTGTAAGCCCATAATTTTGTTGACCTCATGAATTAGGCACTCTAATACAGTCATAAGGTTAGACTTACCTATGATTTATGGTATAATTTATTTATAATCTTAAAAAATAAATTGAATACATATTTAAATTAATAACCCAAATTTATCATTCAAGTTAAGGGGCAGACACAAAATAGAAGTCCCGGGCTCCAAAGTTCCTAAGTAAGGCTCTGGATATACCTAACCGTACATTGGACAAGAAAACTTTTTTCTACATTTGTTATTCTACTATTTATAATAGTCAATATTATAGGTTATTATAAAATTTTGGTCATAATATATAGGTAGGTCGTAGGTATTAGGTATTCATATTAAAAAAAAAGGTGGGTAAGTGGATGTCGCTCTGCTGTGCAGTAGGTTACAAGTGGGTCACTGTATAATGGATGCTATTAAATTTGAATTCAATGATACAATATCATTGTATAAGAAAAACGATTCTGAGCGAAGACGGTATGTCAGTCTAGGTTTAAGACATATTATATACATAACTATGGTATTAAAAAAAAAAATTGACCTATAATAAATTCCAAATTAATCATATCACAATATCCATTAGGTACTTATAACGCGTTACCTATACATCAATAACAAACCCTGATACTATCATAGATATATAATATAGTGTACTTAAGAAGTTTCAATAAGTACCCACGAATAGTATTATACACTCACAACAAAATAACTAAAATAGGTATGCTAGGTTTTTTAATATGTAATTTCGTCCCAAATTTGAACTTAAAATGTCTGTAAAAAATAATTGTGCTCATATATTTTTTAGATTTTTTGGCTACAGTATGAACTATTTATGAGAATCTTTTTTTTAAATTTTCAATCCTTAGCTATAAAAACTGAACATTTTATAATTTATTAATTACGATGGTTGATAATTTTCGAAATTTTGATACATTTTGTCAAAATGCGATCTTTAAATGTTTATAAAAAAAAATTGTGCCTATGTATTTTTAATATTTTTCAATTGCTATTGTAACAATATATCAGGAGCCTTGTATTAATTTTTTACACTTTTTGGCCCAACAGATAAAACTTTATTGATATTTATTGAATAAAAAAACTAAAAAAATTGAAAACTGAAAATGTCCGTAAACGGCTCAAAAAGAGTCAAAATATTTTCAAAATTGTATGGTGTATAGGAAATGCTAATATAAACATTCAGTGAAATTTTCATGTATCTACAGTAATTTGTTTTTGAATTACAACAAAATAAGGAAATCGCCACATGAGAAATTGAGTGAATATCCAATGTTGTAAAAATTTGAATTTCAAACGCTCATAAAAATTTAATTTGACTTTCTTATAGAATTTTTTTTTTTGATAAATGTAGGAAATCTTATAAGGAATCTTGTATTACATTTTCATATTTTAGATTTAAAAAGAAAAATTTTTATGAATTTCTAACTCGAAATAATTTGCAAATTTTCGTGATTTTTCCATATTTTGTCATTTTTTGAACTTTAAATGCTTAAAAAAAAACTGTGACTAACGATTTTTAATATTTTTCATCTGTCTTTGAAACAATATAGTAGGAGCCTTGTATTAAATTTTCAAGTATTTTTACTCAACAAATAAATTTTTATTGATATTCATAAAAAAAAAACTAATAAAATTGGAAACTGAAAATGTCCCTAAACAGTTCAAAATAAATCAAAATATTTTGAAAATGTTATCTTGTATAGAAAATACAAATATAAACAACTACTGAAAATTTCATGTATCTACGGTCATTTGTTTTAAAGTTACACCAAAAACCAAAATCGATTTTCTCGAAAACAGATTTTGCGTAAAAATTCCCGTTTTTCCTTAATTTTTCTTTTGTTTTTCCTGGCGCTTTTGAAAACTACTGTGAAATTTAAATTTTGACCTCCCCAACGCATCAACGATATTCACTTTCCAATCGAACAAGATACTGAAGTTGAAAATCGATGCATTATTTCTACTACTTATCGTGTACACAGACACACAAAAAAATAAAAAAACACACATCATTGTAAAATCAATACATTCATCGTTTCACTCAGAATCTAAAATAATCACATAATATTAAAATTATAATAAATAGAAGACTAAACAGTTAATTTCTAGTAGGTAGCTACAGAACACGTTAGACGTTACCACTAACCTCGGACGAATAGTCGAAATGTCGAATAGACGAGTAGTCAGTAGACGACAACTGATAACATTACTATCGACTGCAAATGTGCAACAAATTTCAAGAATGATAAAATAATATTTTATAATACCAAGAATAAGTCAATACATACGACTACGGGTAACAGTTTACATACTTACGTGTTGTACAACAGTCGCGCAATGCACTAGTAGATAGTAGATAAACACATCTATTTTTAGCATTCGGTGTAATCGAAGTGTCGACGTCGTCGTCGTCTTTATCTTTTATAGAAATATAATATTATATACAAATATATTATTTTGAAAATAATAAAAATACTATTAAAATACTGACGATGCCAAATTGCCGACAACTTTTACCAAGTGTCCAATTTGCCGACTAAATATTTAAAAAATCATGAGTGGGGGGGTTAGACACCCCCCCACGCCCCCCTCAAAGGACGGCCCTGGTAGCCACTAGTATAAGTATACTATTATAGTATGATAATAATTAATAAATAATAATAATAAGATATTACTCTTCAAAAACTTAACCTGTGTAGTAGAATTTCTTCAGTAACAGGAATCTTATTATGTAACTCATCTAAGAATCTATTTTTTTCTTCAGCTATTATTTTAACATTATTATATTTTTGAATCTGATTAGATATGCTACTAATAGTTTTGGAACTTTCAAATTTAATATCATCCAAGTCTTTATTTATTGCTGTATTAATGTTCCCCATTTGAAATTGGAGGTCATTATAACAATCAAATTTTTGTTTGTTTACTTCAATAAGTTTCTCAATATTTTTATACATTCTTAAAATTGTTTCTCCCTCCCAAATTAAACAAATTTCTAATTGCAGACATTTGGCCCTCACTGAAATACTTTTTGACACTGACTCAACTATATTCATAATGTTATTCTTTACCATTAACCTATATTATATCAAACAATAATGTAAATTAAAAATAATAATTTATAACTAGGTATTTAGTTATAGTTTTTAATTACTTATTATGGTTATTCAGTAGTTATTAATCGATAAAAAGACATTGAAGTTTTACTTAAAATTCTTAATTATCTAAATTGTTTACCTATTATTTTTATATAGATTGTAGGTATTAAATTTGAATATAATATAGATCAGGGGTCTCCTACCTATGGCTTTCAGGTCTATGATTTCCGAACAAGTCCGCCAAGCTAATTATAAATTTTATTATTTTGGAAATATATTTAATACTAGCTGATCCCGCAGACTTCAATGGCAACTCTTAACCAAATGTTGATTGTTCAACACTGTTTGGGTATAACTCAGCCACCCTGGTAGACAATGTTCGAACATTTAATTGTATGTAAGCTTGTACCTGAGCTGCCCGATGGCAAGCAATAATAAATAAATACCGTAAAATGGGGTAGCTCCAGACAGAATTTGCTATTTTTTTAAAAAAATTCTGAAAACCATAAATGTAAAATGTTGTACAAATTTTCAATACAGACAATACATGTAAGAAAATAATTATTAACTCCTAAGTATTATATTCGTCATATTCGTATATTCCCCCGGGCCCCAAGGTTGTACCTACAGGTTCCAGCGGGTCCAATTGTAAATCTAAATCATTCCGGGAATCATTCAAACAAACACAAACAATTTCATCAAAATTAATCCAACCGTTTAGGAATGCATAGAGGACACACACACAAACATTCATTTTTATATAATAAATAGATAATATTACTAAAAATAGTTCTTATATGTATATTTTATTATTTTCAATTTCATTACCTCTCTATCCCAATCTAAAAAATGTTGACCCATTATGCATTTATGCCAAAGCATAACACAGATTGAATACATGTGATTCAATACATTGTGCCATAAAAAAAAGGTCCTTCACCTTTTTTCATGATATAGACAATAAGCCTAAAGCTAATAAACAATAAAGATAACAACAGTCTGCAATAACCATAGAATACCAGGATCCATTGGCTCAAATAGGAGGGGAAGGGCTTTGGGGCCTAAGCCTCCCCCAAATATTTATTACATTTTGTTTTAAGCTTATTCAATATTATCAAAGTAAGGCTTTAGCCCCCCCCCCCCCAATCCCAAACGCTATTTGCGCCTATGCCAGAATACCTAATAAGTAATAACTAACTACTAACCACTTGGTAATGACAAATGATTATAAACACCATTAATACACCATGTCACCTCAAAAATAAAAATTAAGCAGATGCAAAAACTCTTAGAATATTTTATACTTTAGGTACAATAGTATTCCCGTAACATTAAATTCTTAAAAATTAATTATATTTTATATATGCTCCCTATAAAATAAATATTAAGCATACATGTGTTGTTGATATTTAAATATCAATTTACGGGCTTCATTCATCAACAAGACATTTTCATCATTTTTTTTTAAAAGACTTTCTTTCCATTTGCCAAAGGCATCTTTTAACATGACATCTGTGTTATTGAACTTATCAATTTCTTGATTAAGTATATCTTTTTGTAAATTTAATTTCTGATAAATGTCATTAGTTTGTTCATCAAGTAATAAGCTAATAAATTATTTGTATATTAAATAAAATGTTTGAATACAACTACTGTGTTTTAAGTAATAATTTTAATTACAGTTCTTAAAAACTTACTTTTCTTTATAATATGCATTCAAAATATCTGTAGTTGATCCAATTGATTTTGTTACATCATCAACTTTAGAATTGATTTCAACCTCAAATTTTTGCATTTTTTGTTTGTAGTAGTCTTCATTATTTATCATCCACATTGACGGCAGCATTATTTTATCATCTTTGTTATAAAAAAATTAATATATCAATTTTTTTTTATAATTACTTAAAATGTATTACCGTAAATATTTTGAGTCTTATGATATATTTTGTTTGAAAACAAATTATTTTTAATATCATTTATTATTGTCTGACAATCTGTTTCTACAATTTGTATATACTCATTAATATCATTACGTATTGATGGATCAAACTCATAATTGAGACTAGACTGTTTTATCTCAGATATTATGATGATTAAAGATTTAAATTTTAGTTCTACATGTTGAACCAATTCATTTCCAGAAAAAAACTCATATTCAGCCATTGCAAAAAAAAAAAAATAGTAATTAATTAATGTCGAGAGAAATAATTAGAATTAATAGAAAAGTAATTGTAGTTTTACTTAAATTAATAATGGACTGTACGATATTTCATAGAATTATTTTCATTGTTTTAAATAAATTATTGTTGTTATGAGCAACCAATCTTCAACATTATAATTGTTAAATTAATAGTATAAGTGTAGATTTTGTATACTATTTATAAATAGTTTAATAATTGTTTTTTATCAATTGTGCAATACCATTCTCTTTCTATAGTTTCAATCTGTGGATTGGTTTGCAGCCATCTTCCATTCTTCTTTTTTATCCGCTTTCTTTTTCATTTCTACTTATGAGTTGTATTCTTGGTCTTTTATTATCTGTGGAATATATTCTAATCTTGGTCTTCCCCTATTGTTCTTCCCCTCTACACTTCCTTTTATAATCAGTTTTAGCAATCATTCGTGCAACATTATATGGCCTATCCATTCGTTTTGTCTTCTAACTATATTTTCGGTCTTCCGTTGATACTTGATACCGTTCAAGTTTCACATTCATAAACGGCTATACTCCATACATTGTCTTCAATAGATATTTTCTTGTGTTTAGACTAATGTTTCTTGATGCAAGTAAAGTGTTCTTGTTGTAAAAAAGGCTATTTTAGCTTGACAGATGTGTTTTATTTCACTAAACAATAGTAATAGTGATTTTGAATATTTCTATGTACACAATTTGGTAACGGTTTGGTAATACCTAAATTTTTTTTTTAATTTTTTAGACATAGATATTAATTTTAAAAGCATTAAGAATTGTTATTTATTTTTATGCATAAATTATTTTATTTTTTATAACTGTAGTATATACAAATAAATTTAATTCTAAAATATCACATTTGAGTAAAAATTAAGTAGAGCAATATTCCTAAGAGCCAATTAAATTGTACTTGAGCAGCTGAATTTCTACCTGTACTAAATTTGTCAACAATATGTAACTTCCAGCCCATATTGCTTTGAACAAAACTATGGTAATATACTATATCTGGCCAAGAAGAATTTGGTTTAAATTCCAATACAGCTGGATCTCCTAAAATACATAATCATTTTTACTTTTATTGAATACAAAAAATTAAAATATTTGCTTTAGTTGACCTGGTTCACATCTCATATCCAATGATTTATTGAATTCTTTAAATGAAATAAAATTATCATCTAAACGGCGATCAAATCCTTTTCGTTCACGTAAACATAATGGGCCCGCTAAATAGGTACATTAAAATATTTATTACTTTTATAAAATTACAATCATACGACAGACTTATTTACCAGAAGTAGGTCTAGCTTGTCTCCTTAATGTATATTGAACACCAGCTAATATTCTTGTTTGTTTCTGTGCAACATCTGTCATACCATCATAGCCACCATTTGGTTCATCGGTTATTACAAATGGATGATAATACTGTGAACTGTGAGGGTTGTTGCCCCCATAAATATGTATTACATATGTAATTCCACGTTTCAACCATATTTCAGGTATTAAATATCCATTTATAAACCATGCAAGACCAGGTGAAGGTAATCCTACAGAAAAATTTAATAAAAAAAACATTTAACAATTTAACTTTTTTCAACAAGTTTGAATATAATAAACTTAAATGAATTACCTGTTAGACCTTGAAATCCTTTTTTCCCACCTGATGGACCTAAAGTAGCAGTCATCATACGTAAACTCGAATCAATGATTTTTGGTTGTTCCCATACATCTCTAAAAATAACGGTTATTTAAAAAATAAATAAATATAAATTTTACGTTATGAATAAAAATGTACTTTTTTACAGTTTCAGTATTCACAGTAAATGAGTAACAAGTATCAATCGGAGGCTTAGGATCTAGGTCAAGTTTTAATACACTTCTTGGGAAAAAATCATGAACACTAGGTTCTTTTTGATGATTCATACGACCAATTGCCCAGATCATTGAATTTAATGTATTTGTCTTAAACTCTTTGTCTCCAACATCATCTAAGATAAAAAATGTTATTCTATATTAATATTAGTATACATTTTAATTTTGAGTTTTATAATTTAAACCATAATGAAAATAATAATTGGAATATTTTCACAATAACTATATTATAAATAAAGTAGTAGTATATTAAACTCTCTATGATCAAAATAGAAAGTGTTTAACGTTTAAAACATGTAAAACAAATGAAAAAAAAATTGATCTATTCCTAGCATAACTTCTATAGTTCTATTAGATATAATTGTAAATTAATTGATTGATTAAATAGACATACATGATTGTAAGTTTCTTCTATATGTTATGACATTGATCCCGTTTTCTCTAGTTGCAGTATGTACTTGATTGTCATCTAATCCACCAACTAGAGTGTCCCTACATACTCCTTTATACTGCCCCAATACTTTCACACACTATAATAAAAATTGCTAATTAAATATTATTTTGTACATTTAAATAAAAAATATCTCTACAAACTGGAGATTTGTCTGTTATATTATAATCCATTGCTTGGCCTCTAAAACCATCAATGTATGTTATAGCAATATCAGCTCCTAGCATTTGAGGGGCTTCTTCAGATCCACTAAATCCAAATGCCATATAATTATCTTCATCTATTTGTCCTGCTAGTCTTATTGTAATTTGAGGGCCAAATACTTGCCAACTCAGTTGAAGCTTTTTATGTAATTGAACACAATGCATAATATTCTCTATTTTATCCTAAAATAAATATTTATTTTATATTTTGCTAAAAGTTGTTACTTCATTATACAGTAAGTTCTCGTTACAACGAACTCCAAGGGACCACATTTTTTTTTCGTTATAACGGAAATTTCGTTGTAAGGTCATTAGAAAAGCTTAATAGATTTTCTGTAGGGGACTTCTAGGACTTTCGTTATAACGGGATTTTTCGTTGTATCGGTATTCGTTGTAACGGGAACTTACTGTAATAATACTTACAGCAACTTTTTGCAATGATGGGGGTACATTCGGTTCATCCGGTATTAAAACCCACCCAAAATTGTCTTTAGTTTGTAAATCATACACGCTCAACCAATCTATGTCAAAAACTGTAGTGTCTCCAACCAGTTCTAGTATAATAGTTTCATTTAAATAAGTTCTTAAATTGTCTAGGCTGTAACAAAATCAAATTAATTAAATACATTTTAAATAAATTAACCTTGTAAAATATCTACTCACTATCCTGATTCATCAGGAATTTTTTTCCCTTTAGCTGATGGTTGAGGTCCATTCCCAACAACAAAGTAAGTGTCTATGAAAAATTAAAAAATGTTTAAATTAATTTAATTTTAAGAAATAATATTTGATTTATGTTTACCTTTCCCAGCACCATTGTAAGAAAACATAGGAATCTTGATTGTTTTAGAATCTAATATTTCAATTGGTCCTGATGAAACTCCATGTGATTTAGTTGTAAGATCACCAATAACTTGTTTAATTGGTGGTTCAAAATCTTCTGGGACATAAACATCGCCAAACGCAATCTAAATTAAATGTATATTATAATTTAATAATGTTGATAAGATATTTATTCTAGTTAAAATAAGACACGAAACTTCTTACATTTTTGGAAAGATCATAAATAGCAAGCCAATTTATTTCAGTCAATTTTTTATTATCGGGAAGGGTTAATTTTAATTCTTTTCCTAAATATCGTTTAAGCACATCCGTTCTATAATGATAATATAAAAATAAAATAACATAATAATATTTTAATACATTTTCATTCAGTAAGTAATGAATTTGCTTTTTACAAATAGTCTAAATAAGTACAGGTAGATAATTTAAGAAATCATCTTTCTTACCGTCCATATTCATTAGCCAAAATAAATCCTTGAGGCCCTGGTCTACTAGAAGCACCTGCCCAGAAAAATGCGTCATTCGCACTTCCATCAAATGTAAAATCTGATATCAAAAGTGTATACTCATTAACAGCATACACTTCACCACCAACTTGATGATGATATGAGTTAAGAGTTCCTAGTGATTTACCTCTATACTCAGTACCTATGACATAGTTCCCTGTGGGATAAAAATGATGTCAATAAATGTTATTTTTTATTCTAGGGCATTGAAGTTTCCATAATTACTTTCGAGTAATAAAATTGAACATAATAACAAACGAGCCATTAACACTAGACACATACTTTTGATCACTTATAAATTACAGTATAATAATATTATTTGAAATGTATAAACTATTTTTAGTCTTCACATCGTGTTCATGATTTA
Source organism: Macrosiphum euphorbiae (assembly GCA_949089665.1). Taxonomy (NCBI): domain Eukaryota; kingdom Metazoa; phylum Arthropoda; class Insecta; order Hemiptera; family Aphididae; genus Macrosiphum; species Macrosiphum euphorbiae. Next base: position 25,863,485 of record CARXXK010000003.1, on the reverse strand, counting down.
ATCGCGTAAATTACTTTTTATCTTTAAAAAAAAAATGCATTATCACCAATATTCACAAGAATGGCATGCACGGTGTCAGTGACAACTACCTGTTGTACCTTCCAGTAGACTACTGAGTTAGAGTGAGTCATACTGAAAAGAGAGAGATCTTTGGTAGAATTAGAAAGTGACAGTGAATATTGCTTTATTCTGTGATACTGCTCTAGTAGGTATAGCGCATTTAATACCTGGCCATTATTTTTAAATAAAAATGTAGTTCAACATTCAACGTGACCAATTATTCAACAATCTCCCGACTGGCCCACTAGCGACTATACTACTACCTCATACTATTAGTATGATTTTTATTAAACGATCGCACCTATTAAAAATACAGCCCGTATAACTATATGGTCTGACATACTCTATACTCTATAGCGATTTATTAAAGTATACAGTTACTACTTATTACCATAATTGGCTAGGTACCTAGATAGTAGGTACTACCTAGCACATAATATAATATACAATGACACACACTTTAGGGTTCACGGGTTAGGGCTGCCGATCTTGATTTTTTTGGTGGGTGGACCCCTTTGTCCCAAAATATCTACATCATAAAAATTCTGCATATAAAAATATTGAATAATACATAAGCTATTAGGCATTATCCAATATATAGGTACTTAACTGATTCAATATGCTATCCATAGAAAATATATAATATATGCTACCCCTATTTATTTTTGAGTGTGCGCCATTGATAATGTAATATTTATTGTTCTGTTCATGTTACCTACCTATCAATTATAATTATCATTATCAATATTATCTTTTAGCAATATTTGCCTTATTTTTAAAACTGTATGCTTGAGCTTGACTCGACTACTCGAGAGGGGGGGAAGGCAACTTATAACTTTCAGAAAATTTCGATGATTTTTTTTTGTAATTTTGATTTTAACAGCATAAAATTGTTTAGAAATACATCTTGGGCCCTCCCCCCTAGAGCCACCACTAGTCGTGTTGCTCCGAGACAATAGAGACGTCGTATAAACAATACAATCTGACAGTGTATATTCAATATAATATACTATATTGTATAATAAAGTCAATAGCAGGTTCAAGGTTAGAATAAAGTTATAACTTATAGCACTCTGTAAGATATAATAGTTATTACAAGGTTCATATCGTATTCCTATATTCCTATATAGTTTATTCTTAAATGATTATTATATATTGTACATTTGAATCATTGTAATATGTATTAGGTAGGTATAATCTGTTTAGCTAGGTACCTATAAGGATAGGATATTATTAGGGAATCTAGGACGTTCACCCTCATGCCTTTGCCCCGAATCATTGGAGCCCCCCCCCTCAAATTAAAATTTTAAATATTAAACAATAATATAGCATGCAAATCAATAAATTAACAACTAGTTAAATTAATATATGTAAAAATATAATTCAAATTTGAACGTCATAATAATACTAATACAAAATTCACTAACATAATTATATTAAAAATAGAAAATTAAATAATAAAAATCAAAAAATCTGACTAATATATTTTATTTTTGGAAGATAGCTGATAAGTCCCTGAAGTTAAGAAATTCAAAATATCTTCATTTGAAAAATGTTCACATCACTTTTTTAACATATTATCATCATTACCAAAAAATAATTATGGAAAACCCCTATTCTATAATTAAAATTGTAATAGACCTATAGACCACGGCGATGCACTTGAGTCTTGAGTTGCTAATCTGTATTTATCTGTAGAGCTTCAATGAAAAGTCACATACTTGGATGATTGATGCAGACCACTCAGACGAGTGTTGTAAATGTATTATTCCACCCTTTCGAAATATTATTTGTTCTACCTGTATCAGATTTAGTAATAAAAAAAAATAGTCCTTAATAAAAATAATTGTATATCACATCAGGGGGGAAACGTCCGATACCGCTAAAAACACCTTGGAAGGAAAGGCATGGGTGGAAGTAAAAAATATACCTGTCCTATACATAAGTAGGTATCCAGTATTCCAGTGTATTATACACATTTATATACTGTATCCGCCTGTATGTATGTATCGAATATCGATTATGCCACTAAAGTACTAAACCACTTATTATAAATATGAAATAATGGCCTTGATGCAAGCGTACTTTTTACAGGAACAATTCAAAAATAATTATATAGACAGGTATTTAATAAACGAATGTATTATATTTTATTTAAAATACAAATAGCAACCACCCAGACAGCTTTTTTCGCCTTTTGAGGAAATGACTGGGAGCTAGGGCATTGAGGCAATTATATATTTATATTTTAATATTTTATACAGTTCACTCTAAATTCAATCGCATCCTTCAAAGTTCAATTGCGGAATGTCAATTGCAAAATTGGAATTATCTTTTCGTCTTCGGAACCCCTCGACCCTCATCACCCACCACACAGATGATTGAAGGCTACGAGTTTACTGATCGAAAGCCCGAAACGGCTGCGATGGGCCGGGTGGGGTGATTAATACCCACCCGCAAAGTGCGCCGACGTCGTTACTCGTTACATAATAATATAAGGTAGGTGCTATCACTACTATGTAATATGTACATTATTTATGTGTTATAATATTCTGAGGACAGCTGCTATACAGTTTCGATCAGCTGGCAAGTTGCGCCGCGCGAGTTAATCTGTCTTGTGAGTTGTGGCCGGCGCGCGAAAACGGTCGATCTATACTCTAGCAGATGGCGCGGCGCCGCGCTATCGCGGGTGTGCGCACGCACACCAACGGTTCATCGACGCCGCCGATCAGCAGCTGATCCCGTCCGTACAAGGAACTTTCCGGCGCGTAAAAAACGAAAATTGACGGTCAAAGAACGAGCGAAACGGCGCGCGTGCGTTAAGCGACGAGGTGATCGGGTGGTCGTGGAGGTGACCGGGGGGGTAACTGGGAGAGTGAGCTAGCGTTAGCGCGCGCGCGCGCCATGGATTTTGAGTGCCCCCGCCAGAGAGTGGTCAGAGAGTGAGAGTACGAGCCCGCCGACTGCTGACAGACGAGGGAACGGCGGCAAGTAGCGGGGAAACGGCAAAAAATCGTTCGGCCGGCTGTGCGTCGGTGGAGTTGTCGTGTGTCGGTGTGCGCGCGTGTTCTCGTGTTGGTGTGTGTGTGTTGTGCGGTGGTGGTGCGTGAGCGTGCGAGCGACCGACCGACCGACCAGAGGAGTCGCTCAGACAGGCGACGAGTGTGTGAACTGTGTGTGTGCGCGCCAAGTAGAGCGGGGCGGCGGTTTGTGTGACTGTGCGTTGTCGGACGATGTCGGACCGAGAGAGCGGCGATGATCAGCCCCAGAGTCAAAGTGAGTTTGTTGTTTTAAATGCATCGCGTAAGCACCGGGACGGCGCGCGCTATTAAACGGCGGCGGCGGCGTGCGCGTACGACCTGCCGCCGTTTCCCGGGAGATAACGGATCCGTGAATCCAAGATGGCTGACCCCGGAGCAGCCGCATAGGTGATATCGCATTCATTGCGCCGGTATAAAATATTGCTTTTTCTCCCCGGACCGGCGGCCGAAACGATTATCGCTCGCATCACTCTTGTCCAGAGTCCGTGTGGGTGGTTTCCCTGGTTCCCGCGTCATGTGACCGCACACACACACACACACACACACTAGTCATCCCCTCTAACATATGTCCGTGCTTTTGTCTCGTTCCTTTTCTTTTGTCGCGACGAAATTGAACTAACAGATAAAACGGCTGGCAATCTGGCATCATTCCTCCACATAAAGAAAAAAACCAACCCCATGACCCAGGGACTGTAGTTATAGGTTCGTGGATTCCCATCTCCGGGTAACGCGCCATTTGTCTTTTTGGTATTGCCGGTCATCGAAATAACAATTTAACATGTCCTCCGGAGACGCGAGACTGAGTCGGAGACGAGGTACTTGTTTTTATCATGTCAATTAATGGTCCCAGCATTTGACTGCTACCAGACGGTCACTGCTATGCTTACCCCTTAGTCCTTACGAGACAATATTGATGTACAAACAATGTTTTACTACTCTGGCAATCGTCTAATCTGTACATTTTTCATTTTGATTTCCAGGGCAAGCTTCAAATGGAGCTACAGGTTCTGATTCTGGTAAGAATAATGTAATATCTTACTCATTATTTTTCTTTTTCATTAATGCCTGTAAATACTACTTTGGTACAAAGTAATGATTAAGTGTTTCTTTAATATAAGGTATTGTAAAAAGTAATGATGTTTTATTATATTATGATGTTCAGTATTATACCATAGGTACTTTTTTTTTAAATATTAAGGATTTAATTTGTACATTAGGCTTGATTCACGATGAGACAATTCCAATCTAGTTATCCGAAACTGTTACATTTGTTAAGCTTTGAAATACCTAATGGTTTATTTTAATAGTTTAATGCTTCATCAACCAGAAGAGTAACATAATAATTTATTCAATATTTATTATCTATATTAACTACCGAGGTTTGAGGTATAATTTATCATTTAATAGTTAATCTATTTACCTACCTAATATTTAAAATTAGCTATAGTGTGTTCCATTAGTTATCATTATATTAAAAAAAAAATTTTTTCAATTATTTATAATAAGCATAATTAGATATATCAAGATTTTGTATTGATATTTAATGTTTAATAATATAGTTTTTAATATATAATATATATATGTATAAGTATAATATATACATATATAATATATATATGTATAATATATACAATATAGTGTATACCAAGTACACATATATTTATGAGTCTGTTAACATGATCTGCTGAGCGTATAATTTGGTATGTTATGTGTTTGTAAGACAGAGAGAACGCAAGCTGGTGTAGCGCTCTCCCTAAATAAATAACCATATTTAGGTGTACAATAATTTGTGTAGCTTACAAATAAATCTAAAATATAAGTAATTGCCTTTAAATTGTGATTACTATCAATAAAGTTTATTCAATAATTAACTATCATTATCTTGTGGAGATAATATTAAAAGAATTTGAATTAGGTATTTATGTCCATTTTTTTTTTAGAAGAATCTTTGATTCATTACATTTTGATTGATAAGGAAAAGTTATTTTTATTTGATAGTCAATAGCATAGAAATAGAGATATAATATTTGTTGTTTATAGGAATGTCTTTATCTATAATATAATTGTGCTATTATGGTAGTGGTAAAATTTAGATACCACGACCAGTGGTTTCTTCAATTTTCCTAAAAGTAATAATTAAAACCAATATACAAATGTAATTTTTATGACACTAGAGGGTTGCTAAAAATTTAATAGTGAAGCCCCCCCCCCCCCCCGATGGCAGCAAATTACCTTGGTCTGGTCCTTGAGCAGGGTTGGCCAACTACAGCTTGCAATCATTTAATATTTGTCCACTAACTCGTCAAAATGTTTTATATTCAAATCAAGCCATTACAATGTAGGTACAATAAAAAAATTGATCAAGTACGTTGTGTTAATTCTTGGGCCGTCAAGAATATATTTTTTTATGGCCCGCGATAAAAAAAGTAGCCAGCACTGAATTTTTTGTAATTTATACAATTTTTAATATTTAAAATTAAATCAATTATCTATTGAAAGCAGTGGCTGATTGTGATGGTTCTATAAATTATGGTTAATAGATAACCCAATGTAATTAATTGCCGTTCTTACGATGTCCGGTTAAAGTTAACCGACACTTAACCGGAAGAATTCTGCCGGTAATAAAATCTGTTATCAGTCGTTTAGCGTTAACCGACACTTTACCGGACATTGTAAGAACGGCCCTAAATATTTTTTCATTAATTATAGTTATTACAGCTCCTCAACTTAATTAATATTTACTTGTATAAATTAATGGCAACCATACCAGGTGCCTAAATAGAATACATTTTAGTTAAATCACATCTTACATGTATTAAGTGTATTTAAATGTTTATAGATAATTAATAATTAGTAATTATTATTATTACATTCAGATTTAAATACTTATCCTTACCTACTACCTAGGAAATGTTGTAAAGATTATAAAGTATTATGAGTACAAACACATTATACTATTAACAAAAACATTATATTAATAATATATATTTTATAAGCAAGTAGATTTTTTTAAGAACAGAATAATCTAGTTTCCCAATTTTTTTTTTTTTTTTTTTTTATTTTTATAATTTTTATTTACAATCTGTTACAATAAAAATATGAACAATAAGTAAAATAGATAATTGAATGAATAAGTGGCTTGAGGAAAGGACGGATTTAAGAAGCCTTCCAGTGAAGACACTTTGTCAGCTGTTTATATACATTTAAATAAGTTAACAATTATTTATAAATAGAAAAAGATTAGGTAATTAACTAAATTAATAGGTCCCGACACCACCGCCTTTTTAGTCTTTTCCTAGGATTGTCTTTAATTGTTTCCCAATTAAATTTTGTATCATCATTGATGAATATAATATTATGTTTTTTCTTTTGTAGTCATATTTTAAATACATTTGACTGTAATAATAAAATATTCTAGTAAAACCAATTTATATATTTTATTTATATATTACAATTAAAACCTAAACTAATATAATAAAAGTTACGTTTTACATAATTTTGTTAGAATATTTTGCTGAATTAACAATGTAAAGGGAGTATTTTTGATGTATAATTTCCTAAAATATTATGCATTCATATTTCGAGTATTGAAACAAAACAAATAAAAGAATTGAATATAGTATTAAAAATTATAATTCTCTAAAATGTGTATATATTTATTTTTATTTTTATTTCATCACAATCAAGTTTTTACCATCTGCACAATATTATTATATCTATTAAATGAAAATTCAGCCACGTCAAATTATATAATTTTCATACTATTTTTACTTGCGTTGGGTGACAATTGATAAAATAACAGAGAAATACCAGTGTACAAAATATTTTTTGTCAAAATAATAATAATAGGTTATTATCTATATTTTAGGAATAATATTATTTATTTATGTTCCCATAGTTCTTAATTGAATGGTGAGCAAATTTGTATATGTAAAATATATTTTATAAAAATTTAAAATGAAAAAAAAACATTTTTCTTGAATATATAAAAATAATATAATAAAGATAGTTAAGAAACAATTAAAAATTAAATTTGTATTTCTGTTGATAATTTAAAAAAAAAGTAAATGTTGAGTGAAGTAAATTAGTTGGTGGACTTCATTGAACTAAGTAAAATACACTTCAGCTGCTCAGCTCTATTAAACCATTACAAAATAATATTTAACCATATTGCATTACATTACTCAGGTAGTTTAGTCTAATATTTCTAGTAATATTAGTAAACAAATGTTTTTTTATTTGTAAAACATTACCAATTTTTTAATTGCACTAGGTATTATAAAGAAATGAAAGAAAAGGTGGAAAGATAATTGTTGCCCACCTATTATATGAATTATAATAATATAATAATTATATATTATATAATATACATTCTTCATTAATTTTTGTGCTATATATTTTATTTAACATTTCTCTATTGATTTCTCTATCTCTGAAGTTTGTTCAATAGCCTACCCACAAAAACTCAATTGTAGTATCATATTAAATTAATCAATTAAACAATTACTTTTTTTATATATATATATTATTATAATATTATATAATTAGTTATATTCAAACAAATAACTAATATATTACATTGTTTTAGTATTTTTATTGAATTGACACTGTTTCAACTTTCAATGTATTAATTGGGTATTCCCATGTGATTATTTATGCAATTCGGGTATGTGTATTTATCATTGGATCACGTTAATCGTCCTGTATTTAAGCGGGGGTGGGGATGACTGACGTCTGAGTCATTCGGTCTTCCGTAAGAGACGCGTCACCGCAGCCAAAAGATTCGTAATTATTTCCAGGCACATGGTTCTATAGGGAATGGGCATGACACGGAATATACAACCAATTCAAGTTGTCACTTGTCAGTTGTGGTTTGCGATCAGTCGATGTCTAATGTTTTGGTGTAGTTATAAAGTGTCAATTTAAGAGTGTTGACTGGTGTATGTAATTTATGAATGGAGATATCATCAAATGAGGGGGTTGCCGGCTTAAACGCTGGGCGTACTTCGGAAGATAATGTCAATTGGAATTATGGAAGAATATCTTACTGGCAGTCATCCCTTGGTAATCTATTGGATATTTTTAAATTAACACAAAATTCCTACCCCTAGATTATTCCGTTATTTTATTTTATCAATTATTTCATACATTTTTAATAATTAAATATATATATTTTATTAAAACATAATCAAATATAAATAATTATATATATATGTAAATATGTATATATTATGATATATCAAAACTGATATTATGATAATCGTATATTTCGGGTGAATCAAAAAAACCTATTTTCCAATTTATTATTATGTGTGAAAAAAATATATTGACTCAGGGGGGGGGGGGGGAGTTGTTGTTTGATTAATAAGTAATAATTCACAATATGTATAAACTAAATAGTAATAAATTCAAACAATTCAAAATAAAAATTTATTTTTTAAATTTCTGTTTGGTAAAAATATGTACTCTTTAAATAACCATAAATTGTAGAATTAAATCGATATATTTTCCATATTGTAATAGATGTATACCTTTTTTGTTGATATGTTATATTTAATATGTTATATGTTATATATTTATTATTTTTAATTTATCAATCAAATTTTATAAAGACATTATAAACATTAAATATGTATATACATATATAATTATGTTGGACTGCTATGTATTATGATTTATGACCAATGACCATTTAATATAAGAAATATTATAACATTATAGTATTTATTTATGACTAGTGCATGCATATTTCATATTATGTACCTATTATTATGCCCATTCTACAAAAATTAGTTCTTAACTTTTATTTCGAAAACTGCGTTAAAATTTTTAATAGAACAGTTCTGTTTATCATACAAATGATAATTTAAAAAGAAAGTGGTTTTTCAGGGGTTTTACCAATAATTATTATGTAAATGTAATAAACTAATAACTAATAAACCAACACTTATTTACTATATTAGAATTAATGGCATTGGAATTAAACTAATGAGTACTGATTACCAATCTTTCTTTCAAATTTACTAATAAAAGAATAGTTCCAAAAAAGAAAATATACGTGTTAGAAATGTATACTATATTGGAAGTCCATACCAGCTACGAAAAGACTTGAGGACAGTACAGTATATATAGGTATCGCCTATCAGTATTAAATTATTTTTTGATTTGTTTGATCGGCTACGATCCTCTTTTGTTTTAAAGTAGTACCTATTTGCCTTTTGGTAAAGTTAAATGATTCAATTATTTAAAAAAATCTATTATTAAATAATTGTTGTTATTTTAGGTATGATTTATCACCCATCATATTGTTGTCATAATAACATCCATGATAAAAGATAACACATATTATAATACATAATACATCATACATCATATATGTACTAAGTACTTAAAGTTTACTCGGTGTCCTATGAAAATCTAGCAAGTCCGAAGATTTCTATTCTGATCGTGCTATTCTGACAATGCAGCAAAATACAAGCTGTTTTGTTTTTCGTCGGACTCTCCTGTAGTACACGGCGTTAATAGAGTGAAGCGATGTGTGTTTTTTTCTGTATACACTATTTGTAGTTTAATAAATGCTTCAATTTTGAGGGTGAATTCTAGTAGCAAAATGGATCTAGACGGTTCTTTTGAAAGGTCCAAATTTAAAATTATCTAATGTTTTTTAAAATAATAATAAAAAGAAAGTGGGTAAGTGGATGGAAGCTGTACAGAAGGTTACAAGTTGGTCACTGGAATCATTACAGTGTAATGGACGGTGTTAAATTTGAATTCAATGTTAATATGATATCATTGTATAAGAAAAACGATTCTGAGCGAAAACGGTCAGCCACCCTATGATATTCCTAAGTATATTTATCATTTGATGATATTATTGTGAATAGAGTAATTTATATATAGCCTGTTTACGTGAAACATTGTTTTAAATTTTCAATCCTTAGCTATAAAAGTTGAACATTTTATAAATTTTTAACTACAAAATAATTATTAAATTTTTTCAAAATTCTAACTTTAAATCCTTATAAAAAAAAATTGTGCTTTTGTATTTTTAATATTTTTCAACTGCTATTGTACCAATATATCAGGAGCCTTGCATTAAATTTTCACGCTTTTTTTACCCAACAAATAACATTTTATCGATATTTATTGAAAAAAAAAAAAATTGAAAATTGACAATGTTCGTAAACAGCTCAAAAAGAGTCTGTTATTTTTTCAAAATGTTATGGAGTATAGAAAATGAAAATATAAACATGCAGTAAAATTTTCATGTATCTACAGTTATTCGTTTTTGAATAACAACAAAATAAGAAAACCGCTGCATGAGTAATCGAGTGAATATCCAATATTGTAAAAATATGAATTTCAAACTCTCATAAAAATTTTATTTGATTTGCTTGAAGACATTTTTTTTTGGATAAAAGTAGACAAACTTATGAATAACTTTGTATTACATTTTCAAATCTTAGATTTTAAAAGAAAAATTTTTATGAACTCTCAACTCAAAATAATTTGCTAATTTTCTTGATTTTTCCGTATTTTGTCAAGATTTGAACTTTAAATGCTTATAAAAAAAAACTGTGACTAAGGATTTTTAATATTTTTCAAATGTCATTGTAACAATATAGTAGGAGCCTTGTATTAAATTTTTAAGCATTTTTGCCCAACAAATAAAGTTTTATTGACATTCGTAGAAAAAAAATTAAAAATATTGGAAACTGAATGTCTGTAAATTGTTCAAAACAAATCAAAATATTAAACAACCAGTGAAAATTTCATGTATATGAAATTAATACATGTACTATTTATACATATTCAAAAACCAAATTCGATTTTGTCAAAAACCTATTTTGCGTAAAAATTCCAATTTTTTCCTAAGGCTTATGTTGTTTTTTCCGGCGCTTTTGAACAAATTTTAAAATTTGAACTCCAGTTAAAGGACTTTCCCATCGAACAAGATACTGTTAAAGAAAATCGAAGCAGGTTTACTGCCCCAAACCGTGATGACAGACACACACAAAAAAAAAACACACTTCATTGTAAAATCAATACATTCATCGTTCCACACAGAATTTAAAAGGAATTTGTACGCAAAATCAATTAAGTATAATTTTATAAATAATTTGACAAGTTTTAATCTATAATATTAATAATAATAATATTGTATTAACGGAATAAAGTTCCAATTTACTATAGTATTCTAATGACAGTGCATGCTTGAATTATAATAAAATAAAAATAAAAAGTATACAAATAATAGAGAAAAGTAGAATATATATATACTTGATAGAAATTAAAAATTTGATAATTTATTAAACTTAAAATAATCTAAAAATAGCTATAGCAATTTAAAGAATTTAGAGTCATATTGAAAAGGTCCAAGCTATTGAAAAAGTTTTCACATGACATTAATATATTGCAGGGTAGTATGACGTAGTTAGTTTTAATAATTGATAAATAAAAAGAATGTTTATTTCTTGAATTATGGACATTTAAAATTGCCGAAGTTCCTCATAAGTAGTTCTGTCTGATACTAAAAATCTAATTTTATATACATTTTAAGTTAAAATTTGGACGAAATTGGATTAGGTATTATTATTAAAACGAAGAATAACTATTTTTGTTCTTTTGTTGTAATTCATAAATATTTTTCGTGGTAATTTGAAACTTTTAACGTATATATTATTATTATATTTTATATACCTACACCATAACATTTAGACTTATTTTATGCTAATGCTATCGCCTATTTATAGATTATACCGTATTGGCATATTACTAATAGTAAAACAAATTACTATTTACTATAATAATTAATTGTAATATATTATAATAAGCTTACGCTTACCATCTCGGTTCAAATACGTTTATCGTAGGAAATTATTTACCATTGAATTCAAATTTAACACATCCATTACAGTACCTATACTTGATGACCTGGTAATGACCAGGTATTTACTTAACATCTACTATATAGCAGAGCGGATACTTACTTCTCCTCCCCTTTTTTTGGAATTTGTAATTAGTATTTCAGCTATTCTTATAAAAAATATAATCTTGACCCATGACTCTACAGGTAATTTCCAATTGTCACACTTTTCACAATTTTATGAGAAAAATTGTAATTTACAAAAAAAAATATCACAATTTTCATGCATTAAATCGAATACTATTGTTAATAGAAAACTAGATAATAATTATATTTTTAGCATCCCAAATGATTTTGTTTATGTATCGTTATTTTTAGATATCCGGCCAGTATTAATAAATATAAGTTAAACCTAGTTTAATGAGAATTTAGGACTGGCAACAGCGTTTCCCGCCGCATAAATTGATTGTTCAAACACGGCGTTATCTGTCACGTATAGCCTATCCCATATTTTTAAACGCTTAAAATTAGGAGTGTGCATTTTCATTACTTTATCGTAACCAGCCAAAACGCAGGCTCGATGGCGTTTTCCGTAGTGGACATAAGTACATGACGTATGGCTCACTCAAATATAAAACAATGAATATTGAATTCGACCGAAAATGTCGTGTTTAGGCGTATAGCCGCCCACACCTAATTAATTATCAAGATGGTTTGTTTAAAATGCTTTTACGATCTTAATTACATTATTTATTTATTCTTATGCTGTAGTTTATGTTTCACAATTAACTACAAAATCCTCGAACACAAGTATACAATTTTGACACACTTTTTTATTATTTCGATTCACGGTATTTATTTTCCGACAGGTGATGGGTGTATCTATAGTATTTTTTAATCGTTAGTTTTATTTCCATCAATTTAAAAGTGTTCAATACTTATTCTGGAAATAAATATTTAAATTTTTCAATTACAGTTTATTATATACAAAATATTTACGTTTGAATATAATAATCTATCATATATGTATGATAATATGTATTCAGTACTTTAAGTTTTAATCTTCTATGTAAGGGATTTAACAAAATACAATTTATTTATGGTACCTACCCTAGGTATATACTTGGTTATCTGTTCGGTTTAATTTATAATTTTTTTTTCTTAATATTAATTTCGAATAATGTCGTTTTGGTAAATCTGTTTAGTTTTTAAACATTTTGCGCAGTATTCAAGTGTGTGGTTGAAAAATCGAACTAAAATTAATTTAAAAAGCCCCTCTTAACAATTCCGTAAAATAAATTTAAAAAAATATTAATTATTTCTCGTTATGGTGCTATCCGCAGCCCTTTATGCGGCGAGTCAGCTGACGTGACCCACTTATTGAGCGCCCTGACCTAATCCCTACCAGTAGTGTTGTTGCCATCCCCAAGTGTTGTACCCCTTTAGTCGTGTTGCTCCGCTGTTGATCTTTTGTTAGCGAAATATGACCTCAAATGTTTTCAGTTATCGTTTTAATATTAAAGAATAATTATGTACGTTTGCAAGTCATTCGATTTAAGCTGGTATTAAAATAGAATGCAAAACCGCGATTTGCAAAACGACTTTATCATGTCAGATATCGATAGGGAAATTATATTCGGTACAACATATCTTTTGTGATGTTTTTTAATAGTTAATTTTTGTATATTCTTTTATATTTCTAGATAATAATTATTTGTTAAATTATATTCACCGAAAGTTTATACAAATTAATTTATTCACATCAATTGTTTATTGTAATATAGGTCAACAACAGCAAAGCAATGAGCAAGAGCTGGCCACCAAAATGCTTCAAATACAATCAAAACGCTTTTACTTAGATGTTAAACAAAATAGAAGAGGAAAGTTTATAAAAGTCGCTGAAGTAAGTATTATAGAATATATTATACATAATATACTATTTGTTATTCTAGTTGAAAATCATTGTGTTTAACATCAGTTTGAATTAAAAAAAAAGTAATTTAAGGTACCCCCAAAAATGTGTTTAAATGTTTAAATGTATGCCTTTTTATTATTATTAATTATTTTTATCATTTTTATAGATTGGAGCTGATGGTAGAAGAAGTCAAATTTTTTTGGCTTTGTCCACTGCGGCCGATTTCAGAGATCATCTTGGTACTTTCAGCGAGTTTTATTCACAATTAGGTAAATATTCTTGACCTTTAAGGTAATTGGTGAAATAATAAATTCTTATGACCTCTTAGCTATACATTTTAGTCAGCCATACAAATAAATAAATACATTTTAGTTTACCTTTATAAAGTCTAAAATGTGTTATTCAAAGAAATTTATATTTTCTTGATTTTTAGAGATATTACCTACTTAAGTATTAAAGTATAATAATAATTTTTTTATTGGATATTTGGTTACAAATATAATCCCTTGTAAAACACATTTTAAGGTAGCAATAATGAGTGCAAGTTACATCATTCTGTTACTTGATATTTTCAATATTTCCCCCTTACAAAACCCTTTATCTAATCTAGAATCAAAGAATTAGTGTATATTGTCAGATTTGTAGGGTTGAACGTAAATGTTCTACTATTAAGTATAAACTAATTATACCAAACCACATGCCTAAGTTTAGATTAAAAATTTGAACTAAATTGAATGAAGAATGATAAAACAACATTTTAAGAGGACGTGATACCCGCATGTCGCATGTGTTGTCTCCGTCTTACAAGTGTGTAACATAGAAAATTTTACGCAAAGCAGAACACGTGTAGCTCCGTTAGTTTAAAAATTAGAGTGAATTTACCTCTTATAAAATCTAAAGGTAAGATTATTATCTAGACAACCTCATGGGCTTTTTATTATATTTTAATTTTTAAGCGAGCCATGAGTATTTTAAAATTGTTTATAGATCTTAAACTACTCATCACTAGCTTAAAAATTAAAATATTAAAAAAAGCCCATGAGGTTGTCTAGATAATATCTTACCTTTATATTTTATAAGAGGTTAATTTACTCTAGTTTTTAAATTAACAGAGCTACACGTGTTATGCTGAGAGTAAAATTTGCTATGTTATGCACTTGTAAGACGGAGACAACACATGCGGATAGCACGTCCTCTTAATTAAATTATTGTTTATTATTGTTATTGTAGGGTAAATATAGTATACTATTTTTTCATATCTTTTGTCATCGTTTTGCTGACGTAATATTATAAAATTTAAATAGTTTGATTCTGTTTGGTATGAAGGGATAGATTAAAAAAAAATGTAAGCTTGGTTTGGGTTGAACAACTGAGTTTATTTTTTATGTATATCTTAAATTTGTATATTAAATATAAATAAACATATATGTACAGGACCGCCCAATCCAGATACCGTTCCTGAAGATGGAAAATTGAAGTCCGAAATGATGATCAAGGACAACCGTCGTTATTATTTAGACCTAAAGGAGAACGCTCGTGGAAGATTTCTTCGTGTAAGTGAATAATTTTGTTTTTCTAAAAACAAATTTATCATATTTAGAAATTATATAATATGGTGTATTTAACATGTATTTTATCGTGTTAAACATCAAATAGGTCTCCCAGACCATAACTCGTGGTGGCCCACGTTCTCAAGTTGCTATCCCAGCGCAAGGGATGATTGAGTTCCGTGATAACTTGACAGATCTATTAGATGAATTTGGTACAGATGATGGTGGCTTCAAAGGTGACTTGCCTGATGGTCGTCACATGAGGGTTGATAACAAAAATTTTTATTTTGATGTTGGCCAAAATAATCGTGGCATTTACATGCGCATATCGGAGGTAACAACTACGGCAAGTCTAAATTACTCTTCATTAAACCATCTAATATATTTTTTTTAATTTAATTGTAAACTAATTTTATTTTAAATATTAGGTTAAAGGAAACTTTAGAACGGCAATCACTGTGCCAGAAAAGTCATGGTCCCGCTTCCGCGATTATTTCAGGGACTATTGCGAAAAGATGGCTGAGTGCAACGAAAAAAGCACTACAGCAACAACTTCAGTGCCAGCTGAAAGTGTCAGTCCACAATAAACCTCCATGTATAAAAAGTTATAAAAAAAAATATATAATTACATTTTTTTTTCACACAAGCAAACAAATGAAATTTAAAAAAAATGTTTTAAATTAATTTAGCAGGTCTAACGAATAGTATAAAATGACAAGGTGGTGGGGATGATATTCAATTCGTCCTAAAGGAATGTGAATTTTACTAAGGCATCTGATTTATGTTCTAATTGCACATGAGTTTACCAACTGATTGTGCAATGTTAAAGTCTTTTCTAGCTTGTTGTTTAAGTGTTGTTCCATCTCATAATTTCTCCATTAGTGCAATATTTGTTGAACATTTTTTTTTTAAATTCTAGTAACTATCAGATATATGTTTTTGTTTTATATTTTATTATGAAAATTGTTGTTTAAATTTTATCCCGAAAGTTGACATTTATTTTGTTAAATATTTTTGTTTTAGCTTATTAATCATTCCAAAATTTATTCAGTTATGTGTATTTATTTATGACATTTTATAATAATTAATAATTACATTATCAATACTTTCGAGTTAACAGTATATCATTTTATCAAATAACAATAATTATGCCTGTTACACATTATATATATATTTTTTTTTTTGCCTTATCATTTAGTGCTTAAAAAGTTTTAGTGTCTCGAGAGTACAAAATTTAGACAAATTTTCCATAACATAAGAAAAGTTAAAAAGTTAAAATCAATTTAAATATATATACAATTATATAACCAATATTATATGTATATAATATAAATGTTTAATTTTGTATTAGATATTCAAAGAAAATATTATGTGTTTATTAGGTTTAAAGAAAAAAAACAATTTTATGTATGTCAGCTTTATGTGTACCTATTTTATTTACAGATCTTTTTTCTAGTCTATTAAAATTTAAAATATTAATTCTAACAAAAAAATTATAATTTAATGTTACTAATTAAGATTTTTTCACGTACTTAAAATTTTATTTTGGAAAAAAATTTCTAAGGAATTGTTAAAGTTTGTTGGGTGTGGATAGTGATGAGAGGACTTTGTCCTGAGTGGTCTGTGATTTTGAAAGTAGAACAATTGGAAATTATATATATTTTTCTCTGTTATGTTTGGTTCTTTATCATGTTGGGCACGCGTTTCACATATAAAAAAAATTGATATGCTCAAAGCGGTTATCTATTTTTTTTTTCAGTCAATTAGAAAAGATTTGTGGGAATGTTTATGTTAAAGGATGCAAACACACTGCCATTCTAAATTTTCCCAAATTAAACAATTTCTTTTTAGTTATTACTTTGTTAACATTTCATATTATATTGCATAATCGTGGAAAAATCTAGCAAATTTTAAATTTATACTATGTTAAATAATTTAAAATATTTGTAAATTAAAAGTATTTATTAGATAACAAATTAAAATTTACTTTTCCCACTTGAAGATTAATTGTATTTTAACTCACATGCAATAGTACCTTCATTATATTATATAATATTATATTCCTTGTTGATTGTTTTAGATTTTTTTTTTACTTTATAAATATTTATTTTTCCGTTTGTACTTGTTTTGTACAAAATTTGTTACCAGAATATTATGATTTTGTATAAAACAAGTCACATTATCTGTGTCTGGAGCAAATAAACTAATTTTAACGTGAAAAGATATTTGGACTTGAACTTTTCATTGTACCAATTATTTCCTTTATCTTAAAAAAAAAAAGTAATAAGTTTTCTTGAAAATCAATTTTGACCTAATAATTGTTTACAGAGTAATTATTATTATTTTTTTTTTAATATAAGCTATTGTTTTGTGAAACTATGTTTGAGTTTTTGGAAAATTTAACCACAAAATAAATATCCAATGTATTTATTTATCATTTAAATGTTTTTAACCTCAATCCTTTTAAGAGGATGTCACATACTCACACCCACATGTTTTGTCTCCGCCTTACACACATACGACTTAAGTAAAATGCCTTTACTCATTCTGGGTATAATTCGCCCAATTTTGGTTCTAGAGTAAAAATACCAATTGTACAATTGAATTGTGAAAATATTGATGGTACGTTTTTATCCATTTTTCCCAATAATTATATCGTTTAAGAATAACAAACATTTTAAAATGACCCTTAACTTTTCAAAATTTAAAAAAAAATCAAAGTCTTGCCCTCCGAAATATTTTAATCTTTTAATTTTGTAATAGGTGTCTTTTTGTCCTAACACCAATATTGAGCAAGTTCTACACAGCCTGCATAAACTCGTTTTGTCTATGTAGTACATGTGTAAGATGGAGAAGACACTTGCACTTGTGACATCCTCTTAGTATACCTATATATATAATTATAAACATTTTGTGGTAATTATTAATGTTATGTACTAATATGTACATACTAATAACTACTTATCTATAGACTATAGATAATTACTTTTTTATATTTTAATTTTAAAGTAAATTATGAGTATTTTAAAATTGTAAATTGTTTATAACTGGCCATAAAGTACATAAAAAAAACGAGAACCTAAACTAATAAATATAATATTATCATAAGCGATTCGTTAAGCTTCCTCATGAGTGTTAAATACAAATTTAATCGGGAGTGATGTAGCAACACAAATACAAAACAGACTAGAAGACAACAATAACATTATTCTAATTTGGATATTGGATAGGTACCTGGAGGACACAGGAATAATCGGCAACAAAAGGGCAGATAAACAAATCAAACTAGCTATCCTCTCACCTGCTCAAAATACATCAACACAGATGACAGATGTAAGATATAAGTATATAACATAAAACACCACCTCCCTGAGGCAAAATAAATTGGACATCCAAACAATCAAATAAACCAAATTAGACAAACAGTCAAAAGATGGAAAAGAAAACCATATACTAGTATTACAAACGAAAAATAACTAAATAGGGCCAGAATTAGCCACACAAGACTGACACGTATTTTATATTTGATGGCAAAACTGCAAAAGGTAACCCAGTGACCCACCAACAATCACCAATCATGCAGTACCATCCAGGCGCGGACTGGTAAAATAGGGCAAGGGATGCTACACAATTTAAAAGGCAAATACCAAAAATTGTTGAGGCAAATTTAATACATGTAGATTATTTATAAAATATTAATATATTTTATATTGTTTTAAAAAATATTGAATATAAGTTAAAAACGTAAATAAGTACCAAGTGTCCAAGTTATAACTAACTTTCAATGAAAATTGTACAATATTATAGATTACTAGTAATTGTAAGTTGGTAATAATCTGCTGTTAATTAGGTGTTTAGAGTCTTTAAATATAATATAATAAATAATATATTAGGGCAAGGGATGCTGTAGCATCCCAGCATCCCAGCCAGTCCGCGCCTGGTACCATCCCCTCACATTTCATCTCCAACACATTTTCGAGGAATGCAGAAAATACAAAAAACTAAGAGAAACTCAACAAAGAGTAGGTACCTACCTATAGACCACCTGGCACTTATTATTGGAACAAGTCTAGGACTTAGGGCCAAATCCTGAAACGAAATAAACACAAAATAATTATTCATTAAAACAATCAAAATACTAAATATAATATAACCATTACTCATTAGGCAACAATTTCAAAGTACATAAATATTAAATATTTGAAAGTAAATCTGTAATTTTAGATTCCGATCTATTGATTTTAAAGACTTAAAGTTATATGTCTTTTTCGTGTCTGTGTACACTATAAGTAGTTAAAATAATGCTTCTATTTTCAACTTCAGCATCTTGTTCAATAACTTCGATGGGAAAGTGAATCTAGTTGGGGCTTGGGGAGGTCAAAATTTATAATTCCCAAAAGCTCCGGGAAAAACAGAAATTAATTTTCGACAAAATCTATGTTGGTTGTTGGTGTACCTTCTAAACAAATGACCGTAGATACTTGAAATATCGCTAAGTGTTTATATTAGAATTTTCTATACACTATAACATTTTCAAAATATTTTGAATTGGTTTTAGCTGTTGTAAGGACATTTTCATTTATCAGTTTCTATTTTTTTCTAGCTTTTTTTCTTCGTTTGGTCGAAAACCTTGAACATTTATTAATTATTACAAGGTTCCTGAAATATTACAATGACAGTTGAAAAATATTAAAAATACAGTCACTATTTTTTTTGAAAAATATTTAAAGTTCAAATTTTGACAAAATACATCAAAATCACGCAAATGTGTAAATTATTTTGATTTAGGAATTCATAAATTCTTTTCTTTTTAAAACTAAGAATTAAAAATATAATACAAGTTTCCTCATAAACTTCCTGTCTACGTTTATCAAAATAAATATCCACCGGAATGTCAAAATACATTTTTATGAGCGTTTGAAGTTCAAATTTTGACAAAATTTACAAATTATTTAGTAGTTAAAAATGTATAGAATATTCAACTTTTATAGTTAAGGAATGAAGTGTCAAAGAACCCCGTTCACCACGCTATTGACTGCGTCCAACCACCGTGCTGCACCTTGCGGATTAAAATTATTCAAATAAATTGTAAGTATAAGTGTATATTGTGTATAACCATTATTAATTAAAGACTAAAGAGTACGCAAAAGTGCAAAACCTACTTTCATTATAACTAATATAGAATAATTTCGTGAAATTAAAATATTGAATTAGTGAGGTAAGTAATTTCTCATATTGAATAATTTATATTTGCTAGGATTTTTAAAGTATTTTTAATTATCGGTAGACTCATATATTCTATGTTCACATTAAAATAAAAAAAGAAGTACTTTTATTGTATCTTATATTTTTGAATTTGAATAACTAGTAACGGCCGAAAAACCGTCTCCGTTCAGAATCGTTTTTCGTATTTAAACTTATTATAAGTTATAATCAACTGTACAGCAGAGCGACATCCAGTTACCCGCTTTTTAAAATTTTTTTTATTAATTTTGAGCAATGTCTGCTATACAAACGTAATGCGTAATCGCAACAGAAATTATTATAATTTCCAGACAAAAACAAAATCGTGATTAAATATCTTTTATATTTTAGATTCTGAGTGAAACGATGAATGTATTGATTTTACAATGATGTGTGTTTTTTTTTTTATTTTTTTTTTAATTTTTTTTATTTTTTTTTATTTTTATATTTATTTTTTTTGTGTCTGTGTACACGATAAGTAGTCGAAATAATGCTTCGATTTTCGACTTCAGTATCTTGTTCGATTGGAAAGTGAATATCGTTGGTGCATTGGGGAGGTCAAAATTTAAATTTCCCAGTAGTTTTCAAGAGCGCCGGGAAAAACAAAAGAAAAATTAAGGAAAAACGGGAATTTTTACGCAAAATCGATTTTTCAGAAAATTGAATTTGGTTTTTGGTGTAACTTTAAAACAAATGACCGTAGGTACATGCAATTTTCACTGGTTGTTTATATTTGCATCTTCTATACACGATAACATTTTCAAAATATTTTGATTTATTTTGAACAGTTTAGGGACATTTTCATTTTTAGTTTTTTTTTAGTTTTTTTTCTAGAAATATCAATAAAATTTTATTTGTTGGTTGCGAAAGCTTGAAAATTTAATAGAAGGCTCCTAATATATTGTTTCAAAGGCAGATGAAAAATATTAAAAATCCTTAGTCACAATTTTTTTTTATAAGCATTTAAAGTTCAAAAATTGACAAAATATGGAAAAATCACGAAAATTAGCAAATTATTTTGAGTTAAGAATTCGTAAAAATTTTTCTTTTTAAATCTAAGATTTGAAAATCTAATACAAGATTACTCATAAGATTGTCTACCTTTATCAATAAAAAAATCTCTACCGGAAAGTCAAATTAAATTTTTATGAGCGTTTGAAATTCAAATTTTTACAACATTGGATATTCACTCGATTTCTCATGTGGCAATTTCCTTTTTTTGTTGTAATTAAAAAACGAATTACTGTAGATACATGAAAATTTCACTGAATGTTTATATTAGCATTTCCTATACACCATACAATTTTGAAAATATTTTGACTCTTTTTGAGCCGTTTACGGACATTTTCAGTTTTCAATTTTTTTAGTTTTTTTTTCTATAAATATCAATTAAGTTTTATCTGTTGGGCCAAAAAGTGTAAAAATTTAATACAAGGCTCCTGATATATTGTTACAATATCAGTTGAAAAATATTAAAAATACATAGGCACAATTTTTTTTTATAAGCATTTTAACATCGAATTTTGACAGAATTTTCGAAATCTCGAAAATTATTAATCATCGTAATTAATAAATTATAAAATGTTCAGTTTTTATAGCTAAGGATTGAAAATTTAAAACAAGATTCCACGTAAGTAGTTAATTCTCTTACCGAAAAATCTAAAAAATATACAATCACAGTTTATTTTTATAGTCATTTTATGTTCAAATTTTGACGAAATTACATATTAAAAAACGTAGTTATTTTGTTGTGATTATATAATATTATTCGTGGGTACCTACTTGAAACTTCTAAAGTGTACTATTATATATATATGATAGTATCAGGGTTTGTTGTTGGTGTATAACGTGTTATAAGTACCTAATGGATATTGTGATAATGTGATATGATTAATTTGGAATTTATTATAGGTCAATTTTTTTTTAATACCATAGATATGTATATAATTTGTCTTAACCTAGACTGACATACCGTCTTCGCTCAGAATCGTTTTTCTTATACAATGATATTGTATCATTGAATTCAAATTTAATAGCATCAATTATACAGTGACCCACTTGTAACCTACTGTACAGCAGAGCGACATCCACTTACCCACCTTTTTAACCATAATGTTTGAACAAATTTGCTTTAGAACTTCAGCATCATAGACAAGAATTGTATCATACAATAGTAGTAGGCTACTACAGCCTACAGGTATAGGCGTCTACGAGCTCATTAATTAATCATTAATCATTATAAGCAATGTTAATACTCATGGCCCATATTATCTATAGTGTTATATGAGTACCAAAATAGACTCACCACAGCTAATAATATCAACTCTAACGATACATAGGAAATCTTAATAGTAAGTTTTAATTAATAGGTACATATTATAATATTATTACGATAGGAATGTGCTATGATTTTTAGATTCTGAGCGGAGCGATAAATGTATTGGTTTTACAATGATGTATGTTTTTATATTTTTATATTTTTATATTTTTATTTATATTTTTGTGTCTGTCATCACGTTTTAGGACAGTAAAAGTGCTTGGATTTTCTTCATCAGTAGCTTTTCTGATAGGAAAGTGAATCTAGTTGGTACTTTGGGGGGTCAAAAGTATAAATTTCGCAGTAGTTTTCACAAGCGCCGGGAAAAACAACACAAAAATTAAGGAAAAACGGGAATTTTTACGCAAAATTGGTTTTCCAAAAAATCGATTTTGGTTATTGGTGTAACTCTAAAACAAATGAACGTATATACATGAAAATTTCACTGGTTGTTAATATTTGCATTTTCTATACACGATAACATTTTCAAAATATTTTGATTTATTTTGAACTGTTTAGGGACATTTTCATTTTCCATTTTTTTTTAGTTTTTTTTCTTAAAATATCAATAAAATTTTATTTGTTGGTTGCGAAAACTTGAAAATTTAATAGAAGGCTCCTAATATGTTGTTTCAAAGGCAGATGAAAAATATTAAAAATCCTTAGTCACAATTTTTTTTTATAAGCATTTAAAGTTCAAAAATTGACAAAATATGGAAAAATCACGAAAATTAGCAAATTATTTTGAGTTAAGAATTCGTAAAAATTTTTCTTTTTAAATCTAAGATTTGAAAATGAAACACAAGATTCCTTATAAGATTATCTACCTTTATCAATAAAAAAATCTCTACCGGACAGTTAAATTAAATTTTTATGAGCGTTTGAAATTCAAATTTTTACAACATTGGATTTTCACTCGATTTCTCATGTAGCGATTTCCTTATTTTGTTGTAATTCAAAAACGAATAACTGTAGATACATGAAAATTTCACTGAATGTTTATATTAGCATTTCCTATACACCATACAATTTTGAAAATATTTTGACTCTTTTTGAGCTGTTTATGGACATTTACAGCTTTCAATTTTTTTTAGTTTTTTTTTCTATAAATATCAATAAAGTTTTATCTGTTGGGCCAAAAAGTGTAAAAATTTAATACAAGGCTCCTGATATATTGTTCCAATATCAGTTGAAAAATATTAAAAATACATAGGCACGATTTTTTTTTATAAGCATTTAAAGTTGGAATTTTGACAAAATTTATCAAAATCTCGAAAATTATCAATCGTTGGAATTAAAAAATTATAAAATGTTCAGTTTTTATAACTAAGAGTTGAAAATTTAAAACAAAGATTCTCTTAAATAATTCATACTGTAACCAAAAAATCTAAAAAATATATAAACACACTTATTTTTTACAGACATTTTAATTTCAAATTTAGACAAAATTTCATATTTAAACCAAGAATTACGATTTTAGTTATTTTGTTGTGATTGAATAATACTATTCGTGGGTACTTGAAACTTCTAAAGTGTACTATTATATTATATCTATGATAGTATCACGGTTTTTGTTGATGTATAACGCGTTATAAGTATCTAATGGATATTGTGATATGATTAATTTGGAATTTATTATAGGTACCTATTATAGGTCAATTTTTTGTTTAATACCATAGATATGTATATAATATGCCTTATACATAGACTGACATACCATCACCGCTCAGAATCGTTTTTCTTATACAATGATATTATATCATTGAATTCAAATTTAATACCATCCATTATACAGTGACCCACTTGTAACCTACTGTACAGCAGAGCGACACCCACTTGCCCACCTTTTTTTTTTTTTTGTTTTATTGTGACTTAAAAATTGTTCTAAAACATGGTATGGAAGAAAACATGACCGACAAATAATGACGAATGATGACAATATAGAATAATATTATTGTGGCCATGTCTGAGAATTTATTTTATATACCTGCAGGCAAATGTATTACACTTTCACTCGGTACTCGATAAAGTTCGAACCACTTATTGTGCGGTTATGCCTATAATTATATTATTGTACAACTGTCAAAACACTCATACCGTCGAAAAGTGATTTCCAAGTACAACATAGATACCTGTTACAAGATTTGTTCAGATTAGAATATTACAACTCAAGTCAATATTTTATTATATTGTAAAAATTGACTTATACACTCGACAATACGAAAAAAGCAACAATAGTTTTTTGTGTTCACAAATTTTTTTTTTTATTTATCGAACAAAAACAATATGACATTTTTAATTTTGAATATAATTTCAAAAACGGAAACAATTTTGGAAACGTTTGCCGTTATATTATACAATTTTGTATGTTCAAAAAAAAGTTAGAACAAAAAAGAAAAAGCCGAAATTTATAAAGTCAATATTATTCGATATAAGTAAAGAAAATTTAAATGGAAAAAAAAATACGACGGACAGGAGACACAATAAACTAGGAGGGGAGGATACGGGATGGCGATTTGGTACGGATATGCAATGATGTGGCCACTGGTCACCTCTGCACGTCCCCACGACCGGTCCACCAGGTTGACGAGTGTCACGGGCGCGTTTGCTCGCGAACCCGTCTCGCTGGTGGTGGTCGGAGAACGTGCGCGGGTGACTTACCGCCGCGCACCTTCCGTGCTCTTTAGCCTCTTTCCCGCATCCTCCCCTCCTTTGAGTCGCCGTCATCCTGTCCGTCGTCTTCGGCCCAAGTGGGCTGTGCTAATAGTATTAGCTCCGGGCGGTTTTACAGCCGCAGCAAAACAAAACGCGTTTTACACTTTTCCACGTCGACTTTCTACGTGGAGAAACGGGTTTTTCGACTTCTACTGCAGGACTCTCCTTGCCGATTAGCTCACTGTCGATCACAGCTATTTCCTTGGCCGGTTGCTCAATGTCTGCACATAATACGTCTTCTGCAGCTGCAGGCATCACTACGTCGTCGTGAGGTCCGCCCTAGGAAGTCTGATTTGGGTCGACAGTCCCCAACTCCGAGGACGGTGCGTCGCCACCCGACTGCGATTCCTCCTGAACTGCTGATGATTTTGTCGAACCGTCGTTTTCTTGGACAGTGTAGCCGAGTGGTGCTGTCTCGGGGGTCTGAGCTACAGGCTCAGACTCTGCGAGAGACAGCGCATCGCCACTCGGCAATTCACTGTCCAAGACAATTGACTCATCAAAATGTTGTTCGTTCTCGTCGTCGTCCGGAATCGAAGGGGTTTCTTCTGGCTCTGGCCCTGGGGACTGCACGTCACCACAAGAAGTCGTTTCCATACCAATGGAAGATAGAGGATCTGTTACTAATTGTATGAGGCTTTCGTCGTCACTCTCATGAAGATAAACGCCTTCCGTTACACCGATTACAATGCTGCGTATAAATTCGACTAATGCTGCCTGTACCTCGTTGCTTTCATTGTTGACAGCCATTTTTTATTTGCAAGTAGATAGGTATATGTGTCAGTTGTAATTGAGAATTGCTAGTGAGCTA
The DNA here is from genome assembly GCA_949089665.1 of Macrosiphum euphorbiae. Lineage (NCBI taxonomy): Eukaryota > Metazoa > Arthropoda > Insecta > Hemiptera > Aphididae > Macrosiphum > Macrosiphum euphorbiae. The sequence goes on along the minus strand of CARXXK010000003.1, from coordinate 25,836,966 downwards.
AATACAAGTCTCCCAACACAGAGACCGATCAATTCTAAAATCTCCCAGGCGACGACTTGTATCTATAAATTGTTATATATAGCCAGATAGTACGTTCATCGTTCATCGGCTCACAGCATTACCTTTTCGAGCCCGTTAATTTTTCTAAAGACTATTATTATTATTATCATTATTATTGATATAGTATAGGTAGGTACCTAATATTCTGGTATTACGATTTGACAGTCCTGTAAAGTATTTGAGTAAAAGTATTCAAATACTTTTTTAAGTATTGAATAACTTTTTAAATACTTTCAGCATGAAGTATTTTGAATGGTATTTTAAATACTTTTTTTTGTATTAAATACTTTGGTTTTTTATTTCGAACATTTTATTTTTATTCGAAATAATTTTAGATATTTTAGAATGAATTAAGAACACAAAATAGGTAGTATCACCAATGGGTGGTTTCTTCCCTCAAAAAAAAATCATACGCAAATACCCTATGCACATTTGCTTATTGTTCTAGTTAAGAACCGATTGTAAATTTCATGTAAAAATAAAAAAAAAAAATGTAATAAACATTTATTTAATAAATAATAAATAAAAATGATTATAAATTTACTACCTATGTGTCTATATTACAATAATTAGAAACCCACTTTAAAAACCAAAAGTATTTGAAAAGTATTCCAAATACTTTTTCAAACTTTCAAAGTATTTGAGTAGTATTTGAAATACCATACAATTAAAGTATTTGAGTAGTATCTTAAATACTTAAAAAAAAATGTATTTGAGTACTTACTCAAGTACTTTTCAAAAGTATTCTTTACAGGACTGCGATTTGTATTACTCTGTGACTCGATTTATACTAAAAAGGCTTAACCGCCCAGAATCTTAAAGTTAATTTGTTTGTTAAGTTAAATAATATATAACTGATAATATTACATTTGTGTCACCTTTTTGACTTAATCCTAATTGATTATTTTACACTTGTTGTGTGTTATTCATGACATTTTGATATTATCTTCAAGGCCGCAGTTGGAACAAATTTTCGTGAGAGGTTTAAAACTAAATTATATATTTTCATGATATAAAAACCAACTAAAACAGAAATTTATATATTATAATAATTATATAAATAATGTTTTTTATAGATAATAACCTTCCTACATGTGTGATAAAATGTGTATTTTAAATTAAATATTTTTATAGTATAAAGTCTAATAGTTTTTTTGCGAAACAATCGTCATCTAGATTAATTTAAATTTGTCTATGCGTAAACATTGTAAACTAATATACACTCAAAAGAGCTAAACGTGTAAAGGCCCTGTCACAGTATCACACACGCATCCGATCCGTCAGGGCATCCGTGTACTAGGAAATACGAACTTATTGTTTTTCAATGGATATTTTATTCATACTCATCCGAGCTGAATCCGGTCTGAGCTTTCTGAGATCACTCCGATGAACTTTATCTGAAGAGTTTCGTTAATAGTTTTATTTAATCTTTTCATGGTAGAAGATATACCTACCTACGTCCTGGTGATGAGGTCGTAACTGGTAATGTATCTCATAGTTTCAAAAGAAAATATATAATTGGAAAAAATTCATAATTTAAAATTGAGAAGTTGACTTCTCCCAACTAGCACTTTGCTTTAGAAACTTAAAAATTTCACATATAGATATTTTGCTCGGAAATGTTCAGAATTCGCATAGGTACCCTTGGCGTTTTACCAGAAGGCATAAATCATATTTTTTTAGTGTAAGTATGTATTATCGTCATTTTAGAACTACCACTGAAAACCAAGGATAGGTATATGCAAATTCTGAGTATCCTTCTAAGTAAAATTTAGCAAATTAATTGCACAATATCTTTGCAGTTTTTAAGTTTCCTGGTCAAAGAGGGAGGAGGGAAACTTATCAGATATATTGTGACCTTTATCTAATCTGCAGAACAAAAATGAATTTCAATTTTAATTCGTATTAAATCTATAGTTCTACTGTCAAAAAACCATAACATTTATGTTTGTAAATTTAACAAACATGTTGTTACTTGTTACTTGTTAGTCCTATAATAAAAATGAACTACCCAAAAGTACTTATGCAATATGTAAAGTATAATATTCAATAGAACGCCAGGGCGACGAAACAGTTTATGTAGGTATACTAGGTACCTTATTCTTGTATTTGTTGTCTGCTGACTATATACTGGTTAGGTCGGATAAGAATTCAGAGGTACCTTGTATTAAATATAAAATTAGAAGAAAGTACAACCAATTACTTCTTTAATTCATTCACTATTTATTTTACATTTTTACAAACAAGAAAACATTTTTATATAGAACAACTGTTACTGTTACCAAATCATACTTTACACTTGTATGTGATAAGTAATAGTTAGATAAATCCCAGTCCGGTGATCTGATGTCCGACAACGATTACAAAATAGTCACTTATTTTGTTGCATTTACCTATTTTAACATATTTTTCTCGCCACCGATGCTGCCGCTTATTTATTACCTATATTATTATCTTACAGTTTTAGTTAGTAAAATAATTAACAAAATTGTGGGCAAGTGGGTCACTGTAATGGATAGTGTTAAATTTGAATTCAATGTATAATAACATTGTATAAGAAAAACGATATTGAGCGAAGACGGTTAGTCCGCCTATGATATTACTAACTAGGTACTAAGTGTATTTTATGCTGTTATTGTAAATAAAATAATTTATAATATATAACCTATTTTACATGGAACCTTCTTTTAAATTTTCAATCCTTAACTATAAAAGTTGAATATTTTATACATTTAACTACAAAATCATTTTTCAATTTTCAATTTCATACATTTTTTAAAAATTCGAACTTTAAATGCTTGTATAAAAAATTCTGCCTATGTATTTTTAATATTTTTCAACTGCTATTGTAACAATATATCAGAAGCCTTGTATTAAATTTTCACTCTTTTTGAACCATCAAACACAATTTTATTGAAAATTATAGAAAAAACTAAAAAAATTGAAATTTTAAAATGTCTTTAAACAGATCTAAACGAATCAAAATATTTTGAAAATTGTATCAAGTATGGGAATTGATAAAATAAACATATGGTGTAAATTTCAAGTATCAACAGTTTTTCGTTTTTAAATTACAAAAAATTAAGAAAATTGCTGCTCGGGAAATCGAGTGAATATCCAATGTTGTAAGAATTTTTAATTTTGACCTCCTCAATTCACTTTCCCATCGAACAAGATACTGAAGTTGACACTTTGACAGCCGAAGCATTATTTCGACTACTTATCCGTTATCGTGTACAGAGGAACAAAAAAATAAAGAAAAAAAACACACATCATTGTAAAGTCAATACATTCATCACTCCACTCAGAATCTAAAATCGTAAACCGTACTTGTTACGCAAGCGCGTATATAAACTATACAAAAAAAAATTTAATATTGATTATAAGTTATAACCAATTTTATTTAATTTGTCAGGTCTTTCTGTTGCACGCTTATGCCTTGTACCTATATATGTAAATATGTAATATATATACATATATTTTATTATTTATATTATTATCTTCTTTAAATAAAACAATAAAATACCCATGGAAATAAATACAAATATGTCAGATAAGACGTAATAATTGTAGTGTCATCGCCATGGGTAAAACCAAGATTTAGACATAATTTTTCCCACCACCAGTATGTCAATGGCAGTGGTGACTTCTAACTATATAAATTGCGGTTGTCATTTGTGAACTACCGTATATAAACTCATGTCACAAAATATATTCATTTAAAAGTTAAAAGTTTATAGGTAGGTACCTATTTTGAATTTTTTCTTATAATATATTAGGCAGGTATGTACAGCGGCGTATTTACGGGGGGGATTTGGGGGACCAATCCTCCCCTTGGTATTTTTTTTTGCTTTTACTAAAGGATTCAAGTATACATATATAGACAATGAATCGTCAATTTGTTTTAGTATTTACTATGTATTTTTCATTTTTGTACATACAGTAAGAAAAAATCAATTATAAGGTTATTAATATACTGTTATTATTACGCTACTCAAACTCCGCAATGTCCTAAATGGTGCGTTTTCTGTATAAATGCGGACTGCACTCGACGTACCAGCTAGACACGACTGTAGTCAAGGCAGGGGTGCGTTCGAATATGAATAGTTAAAGTAGAGTACATTTAGTTAGAGTAGAGTAGAGCTTATAGTAGCTGTACTATACCCGAGTAAAAATCAGGATGATAATTACCGGGACCCGTACTATTTTGGACAGAATTTATTAAGGAATAACTTTGATGAATGAATGATAAGTCGTGGGAAGTATCCTTTAAATGAATTATATAAATTGAGACAACATTTTTTTGGATTAATATTGGGAAGGATCCGTACTTTTCAGGACAGTTTTTTTATGGGATTAGTTAAATTCCTAGAAAATATTATTACAAAATGGTATTTTTTGGGATTAATATTGGGAAGGATCCGTACTTTACAGGACGGTTTTTTTACGGGATTTGTTAAATATATGGGAAAATATAATATTATTTTTATGGTAACAAGTTATTAACCAAAAAAACAGCTGCTGTACATTATCATTTATTGTGATAATATTGAATACTGATAACACAAAATAAATTTATTAATCACATAAATTAATGTTATTAATAACAAAATATAATTTATATTTAGTTAGTTAGTTTTGTTCCCAATTCAAACATAACTTAATTTCATTAATTTGTATAATAGGTAAATTGAGTTTGTAATATTTCATTTGGATTGGGTTGAAGGGGTGTTGAAGGGGGGTGGTGGGTAGGTACATTTTGAATTCCATTGCCCGCCTACAAAAAAAATAGTTCGGCGCCACTGGAGCGATCGCAGCCAGGTACGTCGGGTACCTATATATGAAAATACCCAAAATTTAAAATACCTATAACTTTCAAATAAGTCTGACCACCAAATTCAGACTTCAATGTCATTTTCAATTAAAAACTAATTATTTCCGGCAATTAATTTTTGCAATATCGTTCTTAATTCGTTGTAACTTGTACTATCGCGATGGAGTGTTGTCCGACGATTTAATTTAATGGTTAAAACCGGTTTCTTTTTGGGCGTAGATGACTATCACTGGAAGTAAAAAGAGTGTTTCAATTTGCCGTTCTTCGTGGTAATTCACTTTGATCGGGAACAAGATAATAATGTTAAAATTCATAGACGCGCCAGCCAAATCTGAAATTGTTAGTATTTAGGTTTTAGAACTAAATTTTACTTTTGAAATTAAATATACTAGTAAATTGTGCACGACAACATTTTTAGAAAAATTAAATAGTAAGTATGAAGTCACATGTAAGCCATGGTTATGTTAGAATAAGTGGAATGGACTGACAAAGAAATATTATTTTATCGATCTTTAATAACTATGTAATGATTTTACAGCTAACAAAAAATTCTTAGCTCTCACCAACTTAGCCTCACTGCGATAATTGGTCGCTCATCTGTAGTGGATAAGCCGAAATCTACCCCACCTCGCTGTCTGCAGATCAAGACCTATAAATTTGTCAATTCGAAAGATGTGTTTACTATATTATATTATTTGCTGTATAAAATAACACGGTCTACATTTAATACTGGTAACTATAGATGCCTGTAAACAAAATAAAGACTTTTTTTCCATTTTAAACCGACGACACGACTGCGTGGGATCTCTTTATGTATTAATTCCGCGGTTTTAGCTATAACTACCCGCAAACATTTATTTATATATCTAACTATATAAATACACAGACTATAACTATACAGACTAAAATTTGAAACTACTTATCAGATATTATTGTATATATTATATATATATGTATAAAAAATAATAATAGATACAAATCAACAATCATGGCCGATTAACCGATAGCAACCAATATAATATAATACAAAGGTCGATTTTCCTAAAACGTTCATTCATATAAATCTTCTCCATGAAATACTCTTTCGTTTAAAAAAAATCAAGAAGCTCTAATAAGTAGTTCCAGAGTTAAGCCTGTACAGAGATTTTCATTTAAATCTAAAAATCTTAGTTGTTAAGTCGTTGCAAGTATGAGACACCCTCGCAAACAACAATGAACTCTGTTGTAGCTAAATTGCCTATACAATGCGCCGTGTTAACATAATTTTGTTATAATTTATTTTCAAATACATTAAAACCATATTATTATAATATTATAATTTATGATTTACAGGAAAAATGATCAAAATGGCAAAAATAAAGAAGAGTAACGACTTATCCGTGCTGAGTGTGCTGAGCCTAAATCAGGTAAACACATTTTAGATAACAAAAAAAAAAATTTAGAAAAAATTATACAATAGGAACACATAATGACGGGTTCAAACACTATGTCCAGAATCTTAAAGAGAAAAACAACAGACGTTGATAAGCTCATTAAAGAATGATAATACAGAGGGCACCTGCAGGTAATCAAAAATCAAGTTTGTTCAAAAAAATCAACTAAAGTCAAATTCCTAAAAAAAAAAATTGAAGGAGGAGTGATGGCGCCCGCATACAAATGCATTTTAGAAAACCAAAAAAAAAAATGTAGAAAAAATTATACGATCAGAACACATATCAATGAGTTCAAACTACAATCTTCAAATTCATAAACAGAAAAAACAATCCACAATGATTAAAAAGCTCCATAAGAATTTCAATACAGAGGGCACCTGCAGGTTATCAAAATTCAACTAGAGTCAAATTCTAAAAAAAAAAATTGAAGGGGAGTGATGGCGCCCGCAGGCAAATGCATTTTAGAAAACCAAAAAAAATGTAGAAACAATTATACGATATTAAGGCCTATTGAAGAGTTCAAACTAAAACGACCAGAATCTTAAACAGAAAAACAACTGACGATGATAAGTTCATTAAAGAATGATAATACAAAGGGACCGCAGGTAATCAATAAACTAGTCTGTCCAAAAAATTCAACTAGAGTCAAATTCTTAAAAAAAAATTGAAGGGGAGGGTTGGCGCCCCCAGGCAAATGCATTATAGAAAACCAAAAAAAAATTTAGGAAAAATTATACAGCAGGCAAACACATTAAAGAGTTCAAAATAAAATGTCCAGAATCCAAAACAGAAAAAACAATATTGCCAATGATTAGCTCATTAAAAATAATAACACAGATTGCACCTGCAGGTAATCAATAAACAAGTCTGTGCAAAAAATTCAACTAGAGTCAAATTCCTAAAAAAAAAAATTGAAGGGGAGTGTTGGCGCCCGCAGGCAATTGCATTTTAGAAAACCCAAAAAAAATTATACAATCAGAACACATATCAATGAGTTCAAACTACAATCTTCTGATTCATAAACAGAAAAACAACTGACGATGATAAGCTCATTAAATAATGATAATACAAAGGGCACCTGAAGGTAATCAATAAACATGTCTTTCCAAAAAATTCTACTAGAGTCAAATTCCTAAAAAAAAAATTGAAGGGGAGTGTTGGCGCCCGCAGGCAATTGCATTTTAGAAAACCCAAAAAAAATTATACAATCAGAACACATATCAATGAGTTCAAACTACAATCTTCTGATTCATAAACAGAAAAACAACTGACGATGATAAGCTCATTAAATAATGATAATACAAAGGGCACCTGAAGGTAATCAATAAACATGTCTTTCCAAAAAATTCTACTAGAGTCAAATTCCTAAAAAAAAAATTGAAGGGGAGTGTTGGCGCCCGCAGGCAATTGCATTTTAGAAAACCCAAAAGAAATTATACAATCAGAACACATATCAATGAGTTCAAACTACAATCTTCTGATTCATAAACAGAAAAACAACTGACGATGATAAGCTCATTAAATAATGATAATACAAAGGGCACCTGAAGGTAATCAATAAACATGTCTTTCCAAAAAATTCTACTAGAGTCAAATTCCTAAAAAAAAAATTGAAGGGGAGGGTTGGCGCCCGCAGGCAAATGCATTTTAGAAAACCAAAAAAAAATGTAGAAAAAATTATACAGTAGGAAACACTTAAAGAGTTCAAACTAAAATGTCCAGAATCCAAAACAGAAAAAACAATATTGCGAATGATTAGCTCATTAAAAATGATAACACAGATTGCACCTGCAGGTAATCAATAAACAAGTCTGTGCAAAAAATTCAACTAGAGTCAAATTCCTAAAAAAAAAAATGAAGGGGAGTGTTGGCGCCCGCAGGCAATTGCATTTTAGAAAACCCAAAAAAAATTATACAATCAGAACACATATCAATGAGTTCAAACTACAATCTTCTGATTCATAAACAGAAAAACAACTGACGATGATAAGCTCATTAAATAATGATAATACAAAGGGCACCTGAAGGTAATCAATAAACATGTCTTTCCAAAAAATTCTACTAGAGTCAAATTCCTAAAAAAAAAATTGAAGGGAGGGTTGGCGCCCGCAGGCAAATGCATTTTAGAAAACCAAAAAAAAATGTAGAAAAAATTATACAGTAGGAAACACTTAAAGAGTTCAAACTAAAATGTCCATAATCCAAAACAGAAAAAACAATATTGCCAATGATTAGCTCATTAATGAATGATGGTACAGAGGGCACCTGCTTGTTAACAATATTCAAGTCTATACAAAGATTTCAACTAGAATCAAATTCCTAAAAAAAATTTGAAGGGGAGTGTTGGCGCCCGCAGGCACATGCATTTTAGAAAACCAAAAAAAAATGTAGAAAAAATTATACAGTAGGCAAACACATTAAAGAGTTCAAAATAAAATGTCCAGAATCTTAAACAGAAAAACAACTGACGATGATAAGCTCATTAAAAATAATAACACAGATTGCACCTGCAGGTAATCAATAAACAAGTCTGTGCAAAAAATTCAAATAGAGTCAAATTCCTAAAAAAAAAATTGAAGGGGAGTGTTGGCGCCCGCAGGCAATTGCATTTTAGAAAACCCAAAAAAAATTATACAATCAGAACACATATCAATGAGTTCAAACTACAATCTTCTGATTCATAAACAGAAAAACAACTGACGATGATAAGCTCATTAAATAATGATAATACAAAGGGCACCTGGAGGTAATCAATAAACATGTCTTTCCAAAAAATTCTACTAGAGTCAAATTCCTAAAAAAAAAATTGAAGGGGAGGGTTGGCGCCCGCAGGCAAATGCATTTTAGAAAACCAAAAAAAAATGTAGAAAAAATTATACAGTAGGAAACACATTAAAGAGTTCAAACTAAAATGTCCAGAATCTTAAACAGAAAAACAACTGACGATGATAAGCTCATTAAAAATAATAACACAGATTGCACCTGCAGGTAATCAATAAACATGTCTTTCCAAAAAATTCTACTAGAGTCAAATTCCTAAAAAAAAAATTGAAGGGGAGTGTTGGCGCCCGCAGGCAAATGCATTTTAGAAAACCAAAAAAAATGTAGAAAAAATTATACAGTAGGAAACACTTAAAGAGTTCAAACTAAAATGTCCATAATCCAAAACAGAAAAAACAATATTGCCAATGATTAGCTCATTAATGAATGATGGTACAGAGGGCACCTGCTTGTTAACAATATTCAAGTCTATACAAAGATTTCAACTAGAATCAAATTCCTAAAAAAAATTTGAAGGGGAGTGTTGGCGCCCGCAGGCACATGCATTTTAGAAAACCAAAAAAAAATGTAGAAAAAATTATACAGTAGGCAAACACATTAAAGAGTTCAAAATAAAATGTCCAGAATCTTAAACAGAAAAACAACTGACGATGATAAGCTCATTAAAAATAATAACACAGATTGCACCTGCAGGTAATCAATAAACAAGTCTGTGCAAAAAATTCAACTAGAGTCAAATTCCTAAAAAAAAAAATTGAAGGGGAGTGTTGGCGCCCGCAGGCAATTGCATTTTAGAAAACCCAAAAAAAATTATACAATCAGAACACATATCAATGAGTTCAAACTACAATCTTCTGATTCATAAACAGAAAAACAACTGACGATGATAAGCTCATTAAATAATGATAATACAAAGGGCACCTGGAGGTAATCAATAAACATGTCTTTCCAAAAAATTCTACTAGAGTCAAATTCCTAAAAAAAAATTGAAGGGGAGTGTTGGCGCCCGCAGGCAATTGCATTTTAGAAAACCCAAAAAAAATGTAGAAAAAATTATACAGTAGGAAACACTTAAAGAGTTCAAACTAAAATGTCCAGAATCCAAAACAGAAAAAACAATATTGCCAATGATTAGCTCATTAATGAATGATGGTACAGAGGGCACCTGCTTGTTAACAATATTCAAGTCTATACAAAGATTTCAACTAGAATCAAATTCCTAAAAAAAATTTGAAGGGGAGTGTTGGCGCCCGCAGGCACATGCATTTTAGAAAACCAAAAAAAAAATGTAGAAAAAATTATACAGTAGGCAAACACATTAAAGAGTTCAAAATAAAATGTCCAGAATCTTAAACAGAAAAACAACTGACGATGATAAGCTCATTAAAAATAATAACACAGATTGCACCTGCAGGTAATCAATAAACAAGTCTGTGCAAAAAATTCAACTAGAGTCAAATTCCTAAAAAAAAAAATTGAAGGGGAGTGTTGGCGCCCGCAGGCAATTGCATTTTAGAAAACCCAAAAAAAATTATACAATCAGAACACATATCAATGAGTTCAAACTACAATCTTCTGATTCATAAACAGAAAAACAACTGACGATGATAAGCTCATTAAATAATGATAATACAAAGGGCACCTGGAGGTAATCAATAAACATGTCTTTCCAAAAAATTCTACTAGAGTCAAATTCCTAAAAAAAAAATTGAAGGGGAGGGTTGGCGCCCGCAGGCAAATGCATTTTAGAAAACCAAAAAAAAATGTAGAAAAAATTATACAGTAGGAAACACATTAAAGAGTTCAAACTAAAATGTCCAGAATCCAAAACAGAAAAAACAATATTGCCAATGATTAGCTCATTAAAAATGATAACACAGATTGCACCTGCAGGTAATCAATAAACATGTCTTTCCAAAAAATTCTACTTTGAGTCAAATTCCTAAAAAAAAAATTGAAGGGAGGGTTGGCGCCCGCAGGCAAATGCATTTTAGAAAACCAAAAAAAAATGTAGAAAAAATTATACAGTAGGAAACACTTAAAGAGTTCAAACTAAAATGTCCATAATCCAAAACAGAAAAAACAATATTGCCAATGATTAGCTCATTAATGAATGATGGTACAGAGGGCACCTGCTTGTTAACAATATTCAAGTCTATACAAAGATTTCAACTAGAATCAAATTCCTAAAAAAAATTTGAAGGGGAGTGTTGGCGCCCGCAGGCACATGCATTTTAGAAAACCAAAAAAAAATGTAGAAAAAATTATACAGTAGGCAAACACATTAAAGAGTTCAAAATAAAATGTCCAGAATCTTAAACAGAAAAACAACTGACGATGATAAGCTCATTAAAAATAATAACACAGATTGCACCTGCAGGTAATCAATAAACAAGTCTGTGCAAAAAATTCAACTAGAGTCAAATTCCTAAAAAAAAAAATTGAAGGGGAGTGTTGGCGCCCGCAGGCAATTGCATTTTAGAAAACCCAAAAAAAATTATACAATCAGAACACATATCAATGAGTTCAAACTACAATCTTCTGATTCATAAACAGAAAAACAACTGACGATGATAAGCTCATTAAATAATGATAATACAAAGGGCACCCGGAGGTAATCAATAAACATGTCTTTCCAAAAAATTCTACTAGAGTCAAATTCCTAAAAAAAAATTGAAGGGGAGGGTTGGCGCCCGCAGGCAAATGCATTTTAGAAAACCAAAAAAAAATGTAGAAAAAATTATACAGTAGGAAACACATTAAAGAGTTCAAACTAAAATGTCCAGAATCCAAAACAGAAAAAACAATATTGCCAATGATTAGCTCATTAAAAATGATAACACAGATTGCACCTGCAGGTAATCAATAAACAAGTCTGTGCAAAAAATTCAACGAGAGTCAAATTCCTAAAAAAAAAAATTGAAGGGGAGTGTTGGCGCCAGCAGGCAAATGCATTTTAGAAAACCCAAAAAAAATTTAGGAAAAATTATACAATCAGAACACATATCAATGATTAAATTGCTCGTTTAAAAACGTTTGTACAAAAAGATCTACTAGAGTAAAATTAATCGAAAAAATTAGATTACGAGGAACCCATGTGAATTAACACTAAACAAAAGAATACGCTGGAAGGTACATTTTAACTACAACCCAAAAACTAGGTATTGCTTACATTATAATAAACGAATAGGTAGTTATTATGATCAGAGGTGTATCACTGTAATATATGTATTAGAAAATGCATAAAAATGAATGTAATTTATTAAGGATGCAAAATAATTAGATGAGAAAAAGGTCCTTTACGGGCTCTACCATGTGATTGTAATTTATGAAGGACATAAAATAATGTTTAATTTAAAATAATATTAAGTTATACATTTGATATTTAAAAACTAATAAGTATTTAAAATCTTAAAAAATTATATTTTATTATATTTTAAAATACATATTATTATTAGTTCGTTGTGGTAAAAAAATCATTAATTAAAGTTGGCTGTATTTAAGTTTTTAATTATACTGGTACAACTCTAGCTGGCAGTCTTTAAGACCGTGTTAAAAACTATGATAATTAGTTAACGTCTAATTTCCTCTCCTATCCTAACCTAACCTAAAATAACCATTATTTAAATATTTTCTTTCATTGTTATGTTTACAATATCGAATACCTTGATAGTTAGTAGGAAAAGATCATTGCAAAGCTCACGACCAGTGATGATAGTCGTCTATCATCACCATTGGATCCACTAACCATAATAGGTTTACCTAATTAACCCTCTTATGACTTATTAGGACACTTTGAATAAAAAGACCTTGATTCGGTTGCCGAACTTAAGTGTTTGATTATCAAGTTTTTCCTTTGATTTTTGACACCTTAAGCTTATACCAAATATTATGGATGGAGCCATACCTAGCCCACTTGCTCGTGTAAACAACTTGAAGCACATTTATGCCACGAGTCATTTACATTTTTATGGATACATATCAAATTATCTTTGTATAATGTTATTTAAATCTATTATTATTATTACCTAGTATTATTATTTTATAATATTTTTTTTAACACCATAATATATTGTATATTATTATAATTCTTTTTTTAAAATTATGTATTCTTAAATACTCTGATATTAATATGCCAGCCACCTTTAAGTTTTCTCTATATAAAAAGTAAATTTAAGACAGAACTGTAACTCAAGTCACGACAGTCTCTCTTTTAAACTTTTAACAAAAGAAATGATATAAATACTATTTTTGATCTAACCTAATCAGACGACCCCGCACGTCTATCTAATATAACTTATTAGTATTGTACATTTCGTAATAAGTTTTTTTTTTTTAATGATTTTTTTTTTTTTTTGAGCTTGAGCTTGAGCTTGAGCCCAGCAACTTTGACCATTAGATAGTTTTTTTGCTTGTAGGTTGTTTGTAGTGAGTAGTAACGGTTGGTTAAAACACGTTAGTATGTGTGGCAACTATTTGTTGCTAAAAATTCCGGGTGGTCACCCATCCGGGATCTAGTAACAGCGGCCGATACGTACACTTAACACCTTTCCGCAATTGTAATGTCCAGATATTCACACTAAGCCAAAGAATGTGATGGCGACAGGGCACGTCACTCTTTTAGAACAATTATCTATTAGGTACTCAATTAAGTCTTTAGATTTACTAAGCTGGCGACAGGGCACGTCGCTCTTTTAGAACAATTATCTATTAGGTACTCAATTAAGTCTTTAGATTTACTGAGCTGGCGACAGGGCACGTCGCTCTTTTAGAAAAATTATCTATTAGGTACTCAATTAAGTCTTTAGATTTACAAATGATTTATATTTTGTAGACGGGATTATTTTAAAGAGAGACTGTGTGAAGTACAGAATATTGTGCAGCCAATAAATATGTGGTCTGCTGTGTACATTTAAACATTTGTTATAATATATTATGCATTTGAACATTTATTACAATATACGACTATTGTACATTAATTTCAATATAGATTTTTATTTTACACTAACTATAGTATTATCAAAGTCAAATTAGAAAACATTTTTAAAACTATTATATGTAAAAAAAAAATTATTTATATTTTTTTATTGTGTTTGAGCGAAATCCGTCAATCATATTTATGAAAAGTAAATTATTTTTTAATTTGGTGGAGTACTTATATCTATATAAATTAAATATCTTACAAGTAGTTTTTTTGCTAACTATTTAAATTTTAAAGCTTATATGAGCAGAGTAGTAGAATAACATTTTTGCAAGGTTCATTGCATTTAGAATGTAGATATTAGTTAAATCAAACCCCGCAAATGTACCTATAACATATGAAATAATTGTACTTAACCTTCTATGATATTTTTTTAAAAAGATATTAAAAGTAAAAACTCAAATTTGGAAATTATAGGAACAGTACTTAATACATTTTCCTTTATTTTAACAGAAATTATTTAGCTAAAAATATAGAAGTATCTATATGTACAGCGAGACATGGGATACACTAAGATACAGTCCATTATAGTTCATAGTTTTGTTTCATTTATAATAATAATGCTTTGTAATAACTACCTATAGTTTTTCATAAATTAATATTTAATAGAGTTTGCTTAATGATTTATTTGAAGTATTTGTATGTATTTTTGGGAGATCAGTATTATTGCAACACTGTTGTCCGTTACCAATACTAGTCTCACTGCACAACAGTTTCGCCTATACAGCTGATAAATCATTACTTATTACCAGGGCTGTGAATTAAATGCATTTGCATATTTGTTTGATACACAGTATAAAAACTGTAAGATAATGGATACGGCCAAAATTTGTTTTGGTTTATTTATAGTTTAAATACGAAATCGTATTTAGCATATAATTTAATGGGTTAGGTAAGTAATTACATGTTTTCATGGCCACCTAACTAGTATTTAAATTAAACATTTATTTTTTTTGTACAAATACAAAATCCCATGTCTATATTTTGGGTTAAGGCATTTTTATAGTTGCAAGTTTTTATGATGTTTTTTATTTATGATTATTTTCTTAAAAAAAATTGTATTTATCTGTAAATCAGGTCTAAATTGGCTACAATATACATTCATAATTTTTTACAAATTAGAAAAATAATGATACTTAGCTAGTATGTGAATAAAGAATTTTTTTTTGTAAACCATTTATAATTTGTATTTATTAATTTCAATGATTTTTAATAATGGCTTTTTTTATAGAGCATTTTATCGAATAATTTTAGTGCATATTTAAAATTTTTTTAGTGCATTCAATTCACAGCCCTGCTTATTACTTTAACTTCCAATCATACCACTACCACAGTTAATGTTAAATATCAACAATTAACAGCTTCCAACCCCCCTAAGGAGGGTTCACACTACACCGTGTCGTGTAAAATAATCACGGTCACCACAGTTACCACACGATACCGCATAGTTGAATATGTGTGTATCGTTTGGTAACTGTGGTAACCGTGATTATTTTACACGACACGGTGTAGTGTGACCCCCCCCCCTTAACTTGATAACACTTAAGAGGACGTCATATTTTTAGTGCACTATTTATTTCCATCTCTGACCCACGCACAATCATAAGCGCAACCCCCGAAAACTTGTAATTCCCCCCCTCCAAAAAAAATAAATAAATTATTCAATTGTTTCGTAATATATTAATAAACTTTTTTAAAATTCAACTGTAACTCTTAATTTTTGTTTTTTAATTAGGTATAGACAGTATATTATTGTGAAGAATTAAACTTGAAAATAAGAAATTTCTTCTTTTTTATAGTTTTTATATTTTCAAATTAATATTTTTACAGTGGTGTGGGGGTAACGCCCTCACGCCTTACTTTTCGTTTAATAACAGCTGGTGATGACTACAGCCTCCATTTAAGCAATAGTTGCCCAACTGTTTATTAATTATTAAGATATATATATATTGTAATTTTTTCAGTAGACATTAAATATTATTTTTTTTGTGTGTCTTTGAATTAGTTTAATTATTTATAAGCATTTTAAATTTTAGTTATTTACACGCTAATAAGTCATAACTTATACAATAATTAAAATGTCATAAAGTAGCCAACGTACTTCGCTACATAGTACGCGTTGGCTACTTCATGAAATCAATACAGATCCGCATAATTTTTTTATTAGGCTATAAGCCCGCCCCCTAGACCCCCCCATCCCCCAATAGCGCCTATGATGTTACCTCGCGTGGGTCAAAGATGGAAACAAATAGTGCACTGACATCCCAACCGGCAACCAACAGATCTTTTTATTCTATCCCTATAAGTCTAGGTTGTAAACCTACCGCCGGTAGTTTCAGCCAAAGAGTCGAGTGGCCTTTGCAATTCGAGATCCTTTCCTACGTATTCGGTATTGTCAACCTAACTATTCTACCTTCACACTTTTTCTTCCCCCTTCTCACCCAACTATACACGTTCAGCCACCCACTTTTCCAGCACCTCCATACTATCATCGGTATTCTATCTACCCATCACTTCTTCAGTCTTCTCACCTCTCAATTTCCCCCTACATTTACCTACTTCCGTTAGCTTCTCTCACTACCTCTTATCATACAATGACCGAACCACCTCAACCTAGTCTCTCTTGTTTTCACTTAAATATATATGTCACTCCTACACTAAATTTAATTATTATATTATTCTATCCTCTTTTGTCCCTTTCACACTCAACTTGACATTCTCATATTATCTGCTACTCTCACTCCACTTACCTACCCTAACCTAACATTTCTTTTTCGCATTTCCCTTTCATACGCCAAACATTCTGAAATCCTAATGACCTCTTTCCTTATCTTCACCACATCATACACTTCCTAATTCCTATTCACTCAGTCTCTAGTTACCTACAAGTCAACGTACTTGATTATCGGTGAAAATATTTAAATAATTGAACGAATTATCTACTCAAAAGAATTAGTACTTAAATACCAAAAAAGATCATACCTGACCAATTTCCTAATTTTTATCACGACTTTATTGATAGCCAGAATAGTGTTATACCAGTATAGTAGGTAACAATACAAATAATTGAAAAGTTTCGGGCAATACAACCCTGATCGATTAACTATAATAAAAAGAAAGCTACTGAAAAAGAAGAAAATACATACCCCGTGTCCGAATCAAAATCTGCTATAAAACTTAGTCTTCGAAATACTACAACGTTCACACATTTCAGTCTGCGTATGATATATTATTCCCAGTTGACAAATCTTCACTGACGAATTAAATACCATTTCTGAAAAAACACGCAGCCTGCAGTAAAATGTTCAACAATATTCTTATGACCTAAGCGTTACAGATATTATATTTTATATGTATAATGTTTAATCTGTATTATACCTACTTAACTATTATGTGTTAGTTTGTTTTTTAGAGCGGACTACTGGAGCAATGAATGTTTTGATTTTACAATAATGTGTATATGATTCTCGTAAAACCATTTTCTTATTTTGTTGTTATTCAACAACTATTAACCGTCGATATTTAAAATGTCCATCCAATGTTTAAACTATCATTTTCTATACATTATAAAATGTTCAAAACTGACTCGTTTTCAGTGATTTATTAAAGACATTATTGAGTTACGAAATGTTTTTAGTTCTGTATTCTATAAATGTCATTAAAATTTTATTCGTCGGGCAAAAAGCTTAAAAATAATAGGTAGGTACAAAGTTCCTCGTAAGTTGATATAATAGAAGTTAAAAAATATTAGAAATACATAAGCACGTTTTGTTTTATGGGCATTTAAAGTTCAAATTTCTACAAAATTTATCACAATCTACGAGTCCTATGATATAGATATTAGGAGAGCAATAGAAGTTGAGTACCTATGTTACACTAAGTTAATAGTTACCCATAACTTATAACGTTGGATTTGAAAAAAAATGACCAGTTATAAATTAAAATTGTATTTTATGACTATTATCAGTTAAAACATATATTTCTTTAAATTAAACCAAAACATGTCTTTTTCAAGTAAACAATTTTCATATTCACCTATTAATTACAATTATTCTAACTGGAAATGGGGACTGGAAAAACAATTTATAAAATATGCGTATACAATAACACATTTTTCGTGACATTAAATATTTATCTTAATTTTTAAAAGTAAATTTAAGCCCCAAAAGAATATGAAAACAAATTTACTTTAAACATCGATTCTTTCGGCTGAATCCGTTACGTGTGTTCACTGCGAGGCTGACGAGGAAAATCTCCATAATATACAGAACTTAAAATATTGTGATTGATGAAAAATAAAATTATACGGAACGCAGTAAGTTTTTTGCTCATATCGGCTTTGCTTATTGAAATTTTGGAATTTTTAATGACGACTGTGTCCTCTGAAATGGATTTGAGATTTGCCATGGAATATAAATGATAGATATTATACTAGGATAGATATTATACTAGGTACGTGAATAAGATGAATCCACGGATATCATATAGGTAACGCAACTTTTTATGTCAAAGAGTTCCGTGCTAAGGAACAATATTTGTTCGTTGAAATTTTATATTAGGTATGACAAAAATCAAAATAGTTTATAATTTTGAATTTCAATTATGATTTTCGTTTCTTAATTTAATTATTTATTAATATGGTGAATATATATCAGAAGTACAACCATATTTTTATAAAAGCATAATATTGTATCTTAAAAATCATTAAATGAAAATGTGATTCCTGGATTTTAGAGTTAACATAAAGATATACAGTACCTAAGTACATTAAATTTACAATACCTACCATGATACCAACTAGATTGAACTTGATTTCACTATGATGTGTATTTAATTTTTAAATTTTTTTGTTATTATTTCTTTTTTGTGTTTGATGCGTACACGATAAGTAGGTAGGTAGTCAAAATAAACCTTCGTGTTCCATGCATAATATAATTTATAGGTACTCTGTATGTAATTAATGATCATATTTTTATTTTTAAGTCTCTTTGTATTTAGTAAATAATAATATAGGACATTTTATTTTCGAACATTAATTTTTTGTTTGTAATAAATACTTTCACCATAATATAGGGAACTAAAATTGTCATTTATCGTTAAAACAACAAATTTTGTGAAAAATTCAATTTTGGTAGGTAAGTGTTTTGTACTTTTGTGTAGGCATAATAAATGTTACATTAAAATTAAAAAAATTCAAAGAATTACATTAATTGGATTATAAATTAGAATATAGGTACTACAGTTTCCAGCTTCTACTACAACATTACGTTATATTATGTAAATCCCAAAATAATATGAAAACAAACTTACGCTGAAACATCGACTTTCCCGGTGAAACCTAGCTAGAGTGCATCATCAACAATGCAAACGTCCAGTACGTAACGCCACCGAAGAAACAGCTATCTTCATCTCGTTCCGAACTGTAACTTGAAATTATCGAAATATTTAATGAAAATAACCTGAACATAACGAATTGTGGGAATTCGTGTTAAAACTTACATAATAATATATACGGTTTAACGAACTATCTGTCCATATTGATGGCTTAATTGGCTTATTATTTTTTTTTTCCACTAAAATTATTAGAATTGTTAATCGTCGCCACAGATATATATAATAACTAGATACCCGACTCCATATACCACAACGTTATTAAATGATGATGCCCGACGCCATTTGTGACTATGGCAATGTTTACAAATTCTTATCATTTTTTAATCGTTTTGATATCATACATTGTGATACAAATATTTCATAACAATATTGAATATACTCATAATATAGTTATTTTTTCATAAACTTAATATTATTACAAGTATTCTTATACAGTTATACATAATTATACCATAATTGATGGATGAACCAGTTAAGTTCAACTCATTTTACATTGTACGATTTACTGTAAGCCTAAAAATATAAGTTTAAATCAAAGAATCAGTGAAGTGAATATGAATTAATGGACTTGACTGTAAGCTGCCTATTTCAAAATGTGGTTCAACTGATTTTGACCAGCGACTTCGCTCTTTATGATCATAGAGATATGTCATCAATCGTAGTTTATTTTGAACAGCTAGGAAGATCGAAAAAGAAGTACTGAATAGAGGCGAGGGAGAAGAAGCATAGTCTAAATTAAATGTAATGACAGTGAAAAATTTACATAATTAAACACAGGTAAATATAGGTGTATTAAATGTAATGAGTCAAATACCTATAATAATCGTCGAAAAAGGGTCAGTACCACAGTAGTCAGTAAGTTGGGCAACAGACTTGTTTGATATGAACTATTGTTATCATTGTAAACATTGCCATAGTTGTAAATGGCTGCCAGCGTCATTGATAAGAAGAAGTCGGGTATCTAGTTATTATATATATCTGTGATCGTCGCTGACGAATGTCGACAATTGGTGATTGCCATAGATGATATAAAATATATTTTTTAATATGATAAATCCATAGAACTTCTACACTCAGCACATAAACGGTCTATTGATAAATCGTGTGTTATTTTACAGAAATGATTGTGGTCACTGGTCTGCAATGTATTCTTGTTTTCTATTTCAGTTATTTATCGCATACCTACTAAATTTAACCAAACAAATTAGTCCGCACATTTATAGACATCACAAATATATAATATAAATTATAATTTACAGTAGTTTATATCTGTGATAGACATTCTAATATCTAATGCATTCTCCCGCCGGAGGCCATACTCCATAGACCCAGTTCAGGGGAAGTTAAATTTTTACCTACAAATTTATAAAAAAAAAGTGGTTAGAAATTTTGGTTGAAATTTTTCTTTTAGTCGTCCATGAAACGATTCAATATTATTATTGGTACGCCTTGCTATTCCATGTACTGAAAACAAATAATCACCTCCATTTTGATTATTTAACCAATACCTGAAATATGACAACATCAATTTAATTTATTTACATATATTAATTCATACTGTTATACACATAAGTGGCGCACCTTGAAAAATAACTAAAAAATGGTGCCATATCCATGAATATGTTCTTATCCCTGGCATACTGGCGAATTACTGTATACCCTTCATCAATTTTATTTTTAGGTAATAATGCCAATGCACAAAACATCTGCACACAAAGTTGCGCATTTAAATTGGATTTAACAAACCGCGTTAATCCTCTTGTTCTGATATTTTTTACTAGTGCCTGAAATAAAAAGTGAGAATAAACAATACTGTTTAAGATTTACCATACAAACAAATAAAAATAATCTAGTTAAGTAGTTTAAACTTTGGCGATGTATTATTTATTAATTAATTATTCAATTTGTTTTCCCATTAATCCATTAAATGCCAGTAGTAAATATAGAAAAAAAATTGTAACTATTAATATGTATTAAAACAATTTTTATTTAAATTGTATTGTAAAAATATTGCATGTCACAAATGGATGATGTTTTATTGTAACTTTGTAACTTAATTCAAATAATAATTATAACACGAGCAATATATAATTATATAGGTATATGCAATTATATGAAAAATGAACCGTTAAGACTTGTATGAATATCTATCACCAATGATGATCCCTCCTTTTTAATCTAATTACCCTTAGTGTTTAGTGTTTAACTACTTTGTAAATTATGTATCTTCTTTTTAGCATTATTATTATTTGTATTACAATGTACATTTTACTATTCTTTACTTAAAAAGATGCTACATCCAGTAACGTTGTCTCTGTTTTACAAATGCAGAACATACCAAGTTGTACATTCTGAATAATCTATTTAACTCAGTTAATATAAGATTAATATAAGAGTGAATTGACCTATTATCAAATTTAGAAGTAAGAAAATTATCTAGTGAACCTCATACGTTTTTGTTGAAATTTTAAAGCAAGTTATGAACATTTTAAAATTGTAAATTGTTTGTGCATTTTATAACACTCATAACTTGCTTTAAAATTAAAATATAAAACATCTCTATAAGGTTCAGTAGATAATATTTCTTAATTTGATAATAGTTTAATTCATTCCAATGTTAATCATACTGAGTTAAATGCATTATTCAAAACGTACAATTTGCCATGTTTTGCGTTTGTAAGACGAAGACACCGCATGAGGGTGTAGCGTCCTCTTAAATCTAAAGTGTATTACCTAATTGTATTCAAAGGGCACTGCCGGTTATTAATAAATAAATAAATAAATAAATAATGGATACATGTTTAAATTATCATTAAAATACCTGTATATAATGGAAAAAACAAGAACGCTGATCTGCATTTGGATAAACAGATTTAAAAGCATTCAGCAACCCAGATTCAAAATCAGTCATTATATTCGCTGGAATTATAAATGGAAATAATTCTTTGCACTTGCTTAATAATAGAGTATATGCCTCTTCAGTCTTCGATTCCATCAATGCATAAACAATCGGTATGGACTATGGACTAATAAAATATTAGAAATGATTAATGCATACCTACTTAAAAATGGTTAGTTTTAATTAACAAAACTCACGTGGTTTTGGTATATCAAATGCATGATAAAAAGTTGACGGCTTGGTGGAGTTGAAGGCACAACTTTAAAAGTTGCGTCAGCATGCAACTCATCACTCCCAAGCATAACAATTTTCCTAATAAGTTCACTGCATGCAAAAATTATTGAACATTTCCCGTGTGTATCTGTAACCTTATCTTGGAAGAAGGGCTGTTGACAACATGTATAACGTTGCACATTGAAATCTAGGAAGTTTGCCAATTCGCTCAATGATGATGGTAAAACTGGCATAGTTGTTCTCCTAGCTTTTCTCATCGAGATTTCAGCCACTGGCCATGAGTATATGGTTGCAGCAGCTGAATTTCTAATAAAATATATTTTAAATATGTAATATCATTTGAAAAGTTTAATCTTAATTAATTTCATTTTACACTTTTAGATCAATATTTTAATTTGTTTATTTGATGTATTTTCTTTATATGAGGGGTGCAAATAAATACAACACATTTGTCCTAATATTATAAATAGGTACCTAGGCATCATTTTATTATTGTAATATTTTTTATTAGTATGTCCAAAACAAATAAATAAAGCATAAAACATTAAATATGTTTAACAAGAAATTATATCAATACCTATTATGTACATAATAAAATATAATTACAGGCCAGAGCCCATAATGAAATTACAGGTTCGATTAAGGTAATTCATGTACTTGTCATGAAATTGTCAATATTTTTTTAGAAAGAATTAAAAAATTAATTTTACATGATTATAAAATTAAATGCACAATTTTTATTTGTATTTTATGTCATAATTATAACCACCCAGCTCCCTAAAATATATTTATAGTATTATGGCTATGTTAGTCTTGCTGGCTTGAATAAATTGACAAAATTTGCCCATAGTGAAAATAATTTGTATATACACCACTGACTGTAGGTATATATTGTTAACTAGTTTTTGTCTAATACTGCTAACTAAAGATTTACCACCACCGACTTATGTATGGCAAATAATTATTATATCAAATTACAACTTTTCCAGATAAAAAAGAACAATCTTCTTTGCTCAAATAATCTTTGGGATGATATAAATTATATAAATTATAACTTATAAGTAATATTTAGTTTCATGTTTACCTAATCATTTCTTCATCATATATTGTCCGGAGTCTTGTTGTCTTGTTTTTAGAACGGTCTTTCAGTATTTGCCTAAATGCTTTTTTTTTAATGTGATTGTCATTTCAATTGTCAAACAATTGTCCCATTCACAAACATTTTATCAGAGCCTTTGCAATATTTGGTTTTGCAGATCAAATATCTGTTTAATATTAAAATATAAAATCATAACAATTGAATACAATATTATGATGATTTTGTTTTTATTTTATTTAAACTTACCAAACACTCTTATTTTTATGGATGCCTCCATTATTTTTATATACAAAACCTTTGTGATCCATATTTAATTAATTTAAAACACAATATATAGATATAAAAGTTAACAAACTGAATAAAATATAAACTAATTAAAACAGTTACAGCAACTAATAACTACTTATTCAGATATAATAGGACTGAATAATATCCTTTATTGAGTAGTTCATTGGTGCTCAGATAGTCAGATGAGTGACTTTATGTGGGTTTGAAGATTAACAAATTCCAGAAACTTATAAAGTGCTCTTTGTGTTTTGTATGTTTTGGGAAACCAGGCTTTCAATAAAATGTTTCTTTCTTAATGACCATTAGCGTAATTCCATTAAATTTCAGCAGGTGCACAACTTTTATTGGTCCAATATTCATAAAGACAAATTAAAATGCTCATATTTAAAACTGTTTTGCTTGCATAGTTGCATACTTGCATACAAATATACAATACTATAATATGGACTAGGTATCTTTTTATATTTGATAATAATATAACATATAATATTAAATTAAAATATCAAAATCTGTAGGTATATTTTAAACCTGGGCTTGAAACCGATATTGGATACTGATTTTGAATAATATTTGAAACCGTGAAAACCCGAAATCGATATCAAAACTGAAAACGAAATCAAAAATACCAGTTAGGAAATCGGAAAAAAAAAATAGGTACCGATGTCCAAAACCAAAATCTAAATTTAGTCTTTATAATATTATGATATATTATGATACAGTGACACACCACCTTTCAGCTACCTATATAATGAATTAGAGATCACAAAATTATTATACAAGTTATAACATTAAGTATTTTATTATTTGTACAAGTTACCTATATGTAAATATGTTATAGCTTTTATAAGAAAATTCGAAAATTCGAAAAATCAATAAGTATATAATATAATATGTATGATGTATTTCATATTATGAAATAGTACCTATTGTAATTTAATAGGTATAAAGTTCAGCTTCTGCGGGTGCAAAATAACATCTTTGCACCTCCTACATAATACAAGGGGGTTATTAATAATGACAACAACATGTAAGACAATATAATATTTTTTAGAAATTTTTTATACTTTTCATCAATTAAAAATATTTACACACATTTTATAATTTTCGTCTTATTAATATATTCGGGTATTAATTAATTCGGTCCATATAATAGGTATCGTATATTAAGCAACAATTTATAATTTATTACATTGAATAAGTTTATATAACCTTACTTAGGTACCTATACTGATAATTATTTTTAAATTATTTATTAGTTATTTCTTATTGCAATAATAATATGCATTGCTATAATATTATAGTAGGTACGTAATCACAATAACGAAAAAGTACTGGTACAGTGGTAGTGTGGTTGTGGTACCTTGTTGTTGATTGAATTTCAAACTTACTAAAAAAATTAGTCGCTAAATTGCCTATACTTATCCCCTTAAAACGTATATGTTTTAAGGGATTTGGTATAGGTAATATCAATACAAAATTTAACAATTTAACAATTTATTACAATACAATTATTTATTAATCTATTTAAAGTAACTTACGAATGAGTTGACATATTAATTGTTTTAACTGCTTCAAGATGGCAAGACATAGTTTAGTGATAAAATATTTAAAATTTTGTATATAAATTTAAAAATTGTTATCATTAGGAGGTACTATAGTTACTAAATATTATATTCTCGTATTTATATTAA
Organism: Macrosiphum euphorbiae; assembly: GCA_949089665.1. Classification (NCBI taxonomy): domain Eukaryota; kingdom Metazoa; phylum Arthropoda; class Insecta; order Hemiptera; family Aphididae; genus Macrosiphum; species Macrosiphum euphorbiae. The sequence goes on along the minus strand of CARXXK010000003.1, from coordinate 25,811,272 downwards.
ATTGTATAGTAAAGCAAAGTAATAATAACTGGCAAAATACAATCATAATTTATAAGCAGCATTGACATTTCGTGTTTCTGTTCCTAATAATAAAATTGAAATTTAATCTTTTCGATTTGCGGTTTGTAGTTCTGTGTAGTTCAATATTCAGTCGGTTACTTCGAAGTTCAAGGCACCTATAAAAATATAACCAGTTAATTATAAACTTTTTATTAAGATATTATGTAAAAATCTAAAATTATGACTTCATATATAATAATTATTTTACACTCACAAAACAACATATAAATCTTAATATTTTACCAATACAGCCGGACTTGATTAACTGGAAGGTAAAGTGAGTAGGGACCAGCCAAAAAGTTCGAGTTATTCTTGGATAAATATAAGCGTTAGTGAGGGATCACTACATTTACAATAGGAAATTCTAGGGATTTGGAAAAAGTTTGAGGTATCAACGATTTCTAGTCAACCAAGTTTGACTGTATAGTATATTGTATATAATATATTATAGGTTTGATATCAGTGATGACGAAAAATAAACATATACCTAATAGGTATCTACTTCTAAGCCATTTTACTATAATATCCAAAATAAAACATTTTATTTTTCATAAATAGGGACAATGTATACATCAAATGTAATTTGTATATATTTTATAACTGAACAGGAAATATGAATACTATTTCATAGTTTTTACTGTTGCCTGTATATTAAGTAAACAGCAATTTAAACTGGAGCCCGAATAGACTCAAGTCTGTCTATACCCGTTAGGCGTTAGTGTTGCTGTTACATAATTTATACATATATAATAGACTTAGGCTTACTATGATCTAGTAGAACTTTAAGCTACATACTTAATTCTGCTTGAATATTCAGTGGCGTATATAAGAATAAAGTGCCCCAGCCCCCAGGTAAAAAATGAAGTAGCGTCACATTTGACAATCCCATTAATATTTGAAAAGTGACAACACATAATATTATACATAGGTTATAAACAATACGTCAATACATGTATTGTATTAGTTCACTAATTCATGCGTAGTCTTCAAGTCTTCCACGATACCAAAAATAAACCCCCAATAATATGTCAAATAAATAAATAGTGATCGAACAAGCAACAACCGGACACCGGTGGGTATACATGTTGACAAATGCGTATTATTCAGTGTTCTCAACTTTATAAATATTACCCACATTAAAACATTAATATTATGTTTGTTTGACCCCTTAGTTGTGCCTTGTGCCTAGTATCATGTTCAAACTGAAGTTAGAACACAAATTAATTTTTGAATTTTTAATTCAAACCATAGAGTAAGATAGAGGTGGCGTTCCCTATCAAAGCCGTGTAACAAAATCGAAGTCAAATCATCGGTCGCCAACACTTTAGAGACAGTGATATAAATGATTCATGGGTTACTGGAAATGGGAATAACAAATATACTGTATGTATTTAATTATTTATTTTAAAATCATTATTGTAGTTATAGTCAAAAAAGTACCTACCTGTATATGTCTAGGTATGTTTAAAAAGAGCTAAGCTGCGTAATGTTGCCATTCCTATACCAGTTAAAAATGGATCAATAAGTGTAGTAAATATAGCCAATATCATATGAATACACTGTAATTTAAATAATACCTGTTAGTCATTGACTTAATATTTATATATTTTTTTAAGAATGACAAGACTAATAACGATTGTGGTACCTACTAGCTGTGGAAATGTACATAATGATTTACTATCTTCGATAAACAATGATCACTGTTATACAGCAATAAAACCATAGAAAAATAAAATAGTTCATGATACTGGTACAACAAACTACCTAAAAAGAGATGCACCTTTATTTAATACAGAATTAACGTCCCCAATACCTAAAAGATTAAAATTTAAAGGTACTGTACCTATTATAAAATTAAATAATGTTTTAATTTGTATTATTAATATCATATTTATTGTGTTTTTATTTCTGATTAAAAGGTAGAACAAAAAATGACAATATTTAAATCAGTTTTAAATGATATAAATATATTAAAATTAAATATACTAACAAAATGGTTTTGTGATATCGATGATACTCTACTAAAAAACAATTATAAGCAGACTATAATTTCATTTCATAAGTTGGGATCTTATACAAAAAATGTTATGTGAATGCGATGCATTGAAAAACAACTAGTTTTAAATGAAGGTAAATTTTATACAAAATAAAATATAAATTATTAATATTATAAACCTATAGAAATCAAAATCTATATTATTTTCTATTTACAGAGTCCGAGTTATTTCTATATGCTTTTGACAAAAAAATAGAATTATCAGATATTGGGGTTAATTCAAATATTAATATAGACAATCACACTGAAGTAGAGAAGATAATTAAAATATTTGACAATATTAGGTTGTATAAGGGTGCAGTACCATCAAATGAATAAGGATACGTAAAATTATCCATAAGTCCAGTTGAAAAATGTGGTATGTTGTGGCATCCAAAATGTACCACAATACTTCCTAAAGACAACAGCAGTAATAGGTTAATATAAAATTATATTGCATTAAGTATGAAATATATTTGTAGTCACTAGTCAGTCATTCAACTTGAGTAGAAAATTAAAATACTATCTTTAATCGTGATTCAAACCAGTAATTTTTATCACTAATTGATAAATGATAACAGTATAATAACCATAGTCCTTATATGTTACTTTCTTACAGTGCCGTAAAAACCGGGTGTGCAAAGTGTGCACCGCACACAGGCCTCGGGCCTCATAATATATCGAAGGGCCTCAAAAGATCCAAATACTAATATTAAACTAATATAAAATTATTAAAATATATAAATTATTTATTATTGATTTGGAAACGAAACCAATGTTTCAAACCAATTGAGAGGAACGAACAAATGTATTGATTTTACAAGATGTGTATAATTTTTTTCATTTCTGTCGGTCATCAACAATGGGTAGTAAAAATATTCCGAATTTCGAGATCAGCATTTTTTCTGTTAGAAAAGTGAATCTAGTTGGTACTTTTTGGATATCGAAACCGAAATTTTTAGTTTTAGATATTAAAAAGTGTCAATAAAAAAAAAAAAAATTGTCATTTTTACCTAAAACTAAAAATTTTATTTTTTGGTGTAACTCGAAAACTAATAACCGTAGACCATTGAAGTTTTCACCAAATATTTATATTAATATTTTCAATAAATTACATTTTGGACAATTTTTACTTTTTTGAGTTAGTTATAGCCTTGAGAAATTGTTTTAAAATTATAGATTATTTTAAATTAAACATTTTTTTTTTGTTTAAGCCCGAATTTTTGTCTACTGACTTTAAAAATTGCAAAAGATGTTTTGGGGTGTGTATTGAAAAAGATAATAAGGGGCCTCAATATTTTGGTTTTGCACACAGGCCTCAAGTAGCCTAGTTACGGCACTGAGTACAGTAATAGATATCTGTTACAAGATTTGTTCAGTTTAGAATATTATTACAACTAAAGTCAATATTTTATTATATTGTAAAAATTGACTTACACACTCGACAATACGAAAAAAGCAACAATAGTTTTTTGTGTTCACAAATTTATTTTTAATTATCGAACAAAAACAATATAACATTTTTTAATTTTGAATATAATTTCAAAAACGGAAACAATTTTGGAAACGGTTGCCGTTATATTATTATACAATTTTGTATGTTCAAAAAAAAGTTAGAACAAAAAAGAAAAAGCCGAAATTTGTAAAGTGAATATTATTCGATATAAGTAAAGAAAATTTAAATACAAAAAAAAAAAAGGCATCGGTCAAGACGACGCGATGTGGGGGGGTACGTGGTGGCGAGTTGGTGGTGCTGATGATGTATTGGTAACTGGTATATGGCCACTGGTCACCTCTACAACGTTCTCACGGGCTGTCCTGCGGGGCGGACGAGAGTCGCGGGCGAGTTTGCTCGAGACCGCCAAGACGACCATGGCAGCGGACGAAGCCCGGCCACGACGGCTGCGAGAGCGACGACGATTGGCGACGAGAGGCTAGTTCGCGATGTCGTGCGCTGCTTGACGGTACTGCGGGTGCTGAAGACGACTGCTTGTGCCGGCAACGACGGTGACCTGCAAAGCTCGGAGAGGCGAGCTGGCGACTACGATCTCGGTGCAGCTGCGGAATCGGCGGCGTTGCGACTCGGGATCGGACCACTGGGCGAAAAAGAGAGAAAATCTGCAGACAGCTTCGCGACGACGTGCCGCTGTCCTGATAGTCTCCGTGATTTTCGCCCTGGCGTCTCCGTCTGCCGCAGCCGATGGCCACGGAGCCGCGCACCGTCGAACCCGACGAAACGTTTCGTTTCCTCGAGCCCGGCGCTGCTGACGTCCGTGGCGTTCCTAGCTATACCCTGTAATCATAGTCATCCGTCACTCACCCGCCGTGAGCTCTGAGGTCTCCGTCGCCGCCGTCACGCGAGTCGCGCAGCACTGCAGCGTTCGTCACTGAGCAGGTACCGTCGGGGACGGCGTCGTTGTCCGCGCCGGTACCGCTAACCTCCGTCGTCGTCGTGTCGTCGTCGCTCCCGGACCGAAGCAGCCGGGCGCCCGCCGCGCCGCCAGAGGGTCTCGCGTGTCTCGGCGACCTCGAGCTCGCAACGTCCGCGATCCCGTCGCGCTGCCGCAGGATGGCCGGAGAACGTGTATCGGCGACTTACCGCCGGTCACCACCTGAATGTGCACTGCCGCGTACCTATTACCTCGAAACCCCACACGTCGCCTCGTCTTGTCCGCTGCCCTCGGCCAGGGGGGAAACTTTTGGACGGTTTCACTTCGGGGGACAACAACAGCGCAACACGCGTGCGGCTCTCGTCAGGCCTCTCCACGCAGAGGACACCAGTCTCGCCGTTGCACTGCGCGGAGCTGCGCGTGTTTCTGCCTTGACCCCCGGGTCCAGCCAACCAATCAAGATCCCGATACTATTTCTGACTTCCAGTCCTCTGGCCGGTGTGGCGCCCACCGCCTCGCCATCCAGCTCCTTTTTCGCGGCTTCCTGCACCGGAGGCGCGACCACTTCAACGATCGGTTCAACCGGTTCTGCCATTTTGTCAGATTTGTCGACCGGTTGAAAGACGTTGGACGGAACGTAGTCGTCCCCCGCGAAGCGCGTCGCATACGATAAAAGTCCTTCCAGGTCTCCGATGGTAGGCTCTTGGTCGATGTCGTCTATTCGTTTAAGTTCTTCTTCCATAATCTCGTACTCGACGTTGCTTATTATTTTTCCCAAGATTTGCATGATAGTTGTTTCCATTTCCTTTTCTTCGATATGCGATGCAGCCATTTTTTCGTTCAGGTTTTTTTTTTGTCCGCGTAAGGTTAGGTCAGATTATATACTCAGATGAGCTCAGAGTTGCAAATGTGCCGATTTCGGTATTTATTCCTGGGCCGTCGACGATGATTTTAAACAAACATCGTTTAATAGTAGCCAGCATATTATTATATTAATCGACGGCCGGCATCAGCTGGATTTCGGGCCCGTTAATTTTTCCAAATGCCATTATTACGACTATTATTGGTATACCTACTCTAACTGTATATACTTACGCAGAGGTACACTATAATAATTGTATTATAATATTTTAACGAGGATTTATATGTCGATATGCATTATATTACTATACTGTCGTATATATAATATATATACTCGCTTTATACTTTTGTAGGTACCTATAAGATTTTTAGATTCAGAACGGAACGCGACCAATGCGTATTGCGATTTTACAATTATTGTTTTTTGTGTATGTGTTGGGGTGTACCTATATTGCGTTTTATACAGTGCCGTAAAAACCGGGTGTGCAGAGTGTGTACCACACACAGGCCTCGGGCCCCATAATATATCGAAGGGCCTCAGAAGATCTAAAGACTAATATTAAACTAATATAAAATTATTAAAATATATAAATTATTTATTATTTATTTTTTAACCTAGTAAATTACTAGGTTTATATGATGGCGTTAAAACGGTTTATACTCAAACCGTTTTGAAAGTTAAAACGCTAGCGCTATGTAGTTTAAGAATTTAAAACCGTTTTATATGTTTTGTTATGCTGTATTTAATTATTTTTGATTATCGCATTCCGTTATAATTACGTTTACAAACATGTATCGTTTTTTGTAAAAAATAAAACGTTATAATCAATAATCATAATGTTATTATAACGTTTGCAAGCTCTGCCATATCCATAAAATATTGCAATTTTTCAACCACTTCAAGATTGAAATTCCCAACTTACCTATTTAAATCACAATAAATTAAATTTTCAATTAGGCTGAATTGTATTGTTAATTTATTTATTGTACAACCTAATTTGTTTATGGTCTATAGAACTAGCCCTTCTGAATACAAAAAAATCGGCAGAATTGTCGACCGGTTTTTTTGTCTGCTGACTTTAAAAATTGCAAAAAAAGTTTTTGAGTTGTGTATTGAAAAAGATAATAAGGGGCCTCAATATTTTGGTTTGCACACAGGCCTCAAGTAGCCTAGTTACGGCACTGCTTTCTTACCTATTTACTACGACCATAGTTTATTGGTATAGTGTTTTTTGTAGTAACTAGTAAGCCAGCTACTACGGAGTAATACCAATTTCATAAGTACATAGTTATTATTATAATATACGATGAATCGGGATTCAGATTTCAGAATTAGGCGTAGTAACATTTGACAGTAACAATAAAACCAAATTCCACAGGTGCATAGTTATTATGATACTATACGGTAGACCGGCATAACCGGGAGATTAGAGAACATAAAAGACACCAGGGTTCAAAAAATAAGCGGATGAAATATTTTACAGAAAGAACTGAATACGGCGAAATCAAAATATAAAAGAGTAAAAAAGATTATTTTATAATAATCATAATGTAGAAATACATGCAGTCGTAAATGCGTAGGCCGGATAAATGTCCACAACAAATCACATCCGTGAGAACCGAGATATCGTATATGTAGGCAAGGGGTACGGGGGACCTCATATATAAGGGAGCCCGAATCCGGAATCGGCCTGTTTTCAGACGTGTACCTACTACCACCCATTAGAGCAAGCACCTTCACGTCACTTTGTACAATATTATTTGGACTTAGAAAAAATTATCGAACGTTATAAAAAAATTCACAATATACGACAACTCTCTTATTAATCATTCATCAACCACGACTTCAGCATCAGATAAAGTGTCTGCGACCTGCAACTATAACATCTTGGTAGCCACTTATCTACTGTCAGCACTACGATAGTAGGTACCAAGCCACCAGATCCTTACATTTTCATAATATCATCCCGATTCCCGATTCGTACGATTCTGTAAAATACTTTATTGTTAATTACAAATCGTTGAAAATAATTTTCTGTTTTTACCGTACTTTAAAAAACTGTCCCGCTTCGTACGATTCTGTGTAGTACAATTCTATTATACACCAATCCTTTGTAAACGGTTTTCGAGAAAATAATTTCCTGATAAAAATATTCAATGGTATTTTTGTTCCAAAAAAATCACATTCTGAAAAAAATAATTTCATTAAATAAAAGTCTGGTTGAATAGTGTTAATGAAAAATATGGTTCATAGAAATCATCGTTCTGATATTAATTTTCCCGAAAAATAATTTCCCGTTTTTTACGGCCCTCCGCTGTACTCTAAACCACATTACACCGAATAACCGAACGATATATTGTTATCAATCTTTTCGTACTGATAAATGATAAACGTAAAAATATAATGTATATAATTAGCAGTTAGCACTTAGAGTTGAAACTTTAAAAGGTGGTTAGGTTTAGGACTTAAGAGGACGCTACCCAAACATTTGCTGTCTCCGTCTTACACACGCACGACATAGCAAATTGTCATTCACTAGTTTCAATAGTATGCAGTTAGTTTTGATACTAGAGTGAATTGACCTAGTATAACATAATATTTAGATAATAACATTATCTGTGTTTAAGCGTTGGCTTTTATTCGATATTTTAATTTTCAAGCGAGATATGAGCATTTAAAATTTTTGATATTTCACGTACACATATCTTACTTGAAAATGAAAATATTTAAAAATCGCCAACGCTTAAGCACAGATAATATTCTTACCTAATAGTATGATAATAGGTCAATTCACTCTAATATTAAAACTAACAACACACTATTTAAACTAGCGAATGGAAATTTGGTATGTCGTGCGTGTGTAAGACGGAGACAACAAATACATGGGTAGCGTCCTCTTAAGATTTGTATGAATTGATCAGCATTTTGTGAAACGAAAAGTAGTTATCCTTGTATTGAACGTAATTAAAATTCGGTGGGGATTACCGGCAACACCGTCTTTTCCATGCACCGCGTAAATTCCTTCGAATCATCACCGGCGGGCGGCGACAGCTGATATCAGACGTTAAAATATCGGTTATTTTTTCCACGACGTTGAACGTTCTGAACTTACAATTCAAATTTTAAGCTAAATAATATCAATCATGATATTATAATTCATCAACAAAATAAAATTATATTATAATAAGTGCATCATGACACAGTAATCACTATTCTAACGGAATTTAATTTTAATTTTCAAACTCTTACCAAGTATAGCTATCAAGTATCAATGTTTGAATACTTGAATGTTGTTACGTCTTGCTTTTAAATATTAAATTCGTAACACTAAACGATATTATATTGTTGGATTCTTCGAAATCTTTCTGTTTTCTAATTTGCGTGTACATTAATAGCTTTGAATTTTTAAAATGAATAAAGAAAGGCGCGTTGGCCGTCGTAGTGTGGTACAAAATCTTGTTAAACTTACTCCCGAATACGATAATGGTACGTATCTAGTATAATATTATTTTATATCTTTATTATTATATTTCAAACAAAATAAGTACTCACAACTCATACCATATATTATATTATAAATAATTATATGGACCTTAATTACCTGTCGGCTATCATATTAATTGTGTAAGATCCGTTTTATTCCCATAAGTAAGTACCAAGTTGTTATGTATTTTCATTGAAATTCTGACTATTTAGATAATTGATAGTAATAGTATGCCAAATTTTCATTCACAGTTAAACACCAGTGTTTCATATAAAACATACATTATAATATATTTTATGTACAATCATATAATATTGAACAACATACCTATCTCGACACACTATTTATAAATTAATTGTTCTATCTTAAAGTATGTGGCTATGTAAAATTATATAAATACCGGGCATTCTCATTTTAATTAGGTTAACAAAATATAATGCATACCTAGGTATCTTATTTCGGTAAATTATTATAGTTAATAAATATCATAATTCAACGTTGTTAAATAATACTAGGTATGATACAAATTGTTCTCTGCTATCTAATTAATTATTACAATATTACCTAAATAATTACTTTGCTGGTGACTTCACTCTCAGCTATAATAATGATATAATATAGATAATACTCGATTTACATCATAAGAGATTTTGAGTAGCGTTCAATATTTATTTGGATATTATCTTTTTTATGATATTCTTAAAGATAACTAATGGTTTAAAATTTAAAAAATAATAAATATAGAAAACAAAATATGGATATCAGCCTATTATTTTAGAAAAGATTTGTTAATTTAGATAGAGTTAATTTCTTAATTACCATAATCACAACATAGTTTGAATACCTATATTATATAAAATAATTAAACTTTGCATGTATCTTTTAGAAGAAAAAGTGTCAGTTGGACCAAAAAAAGCTTTGTTTGATGACGACACATTTGTTATGAAACGTACATTAAAGCCATTACATGAGGTATATACTAATATTTACATACCGTATAAAAGTAACAATAATCAATGTATTTCAATTTATTTTCAGATTAACAATTTTCAGTTTACTTCGTCAAAATCAAAAAGTCATGATAAACTTTTTACAGAAAATACTTTTGACATACCAAAATCTACATACATGGATATGTTTAGTAACCATAATAAAATTCCATTATCTCCACCTAGTAGAATGAAACTTCTTGAATCATCAATGGGGAAATCCCGCCAAAAGCCTTGTGAACCTGTATTGCAATCAAAAGAACTTTTTAACACACTAATTGACTCACCTTGTACTAAGTATGAAAAAGTACAGTTCAACAATGCATTATCATCTGCCTCTAAGTATTTATTAAACCGCCACTTAGAATCAGTCCAACAAAATTCTGACATATTTAATGTCTCAACACCTGATGTAAATTTGTGTCCTGTCAATGAAAATCATTTTAATAAATTCACAGCTCCAAGTTTAATAGATTTAAGTATAACTCCGAAGCCAGACATATGTCAATCTCATAATCAAACTCAAACATCAAATCTACCTTTATTAGTTGAAGTAACGAAAAACAAAAAAAATGATGATATTTGCCAAAATCAAACATCAAACATGCCCATATTAGTTGAAGAAATTGAAGGATTGAAAAACAAAGATATTGATGATATTCGTCCAACTCAAATATCAAATCTTTCTTTATTAGTTGAAGATATTGAAGAACTGAAAAAAAAAGAAATTGACGATATTCGCCAAACTAAATCACAATGTTGTGACTTAATGAAGACCCGGTTCAAAGAAATTGAACTAGAAATTGAAAAACATTTTGGCATTATGGAAAATAAAGTTAATGAAAACTATGATAAATTGATAAAAAAAATTCAAGATGGAAACAATGACAGTGTTGAATCACAGACTTCAATCGTTACAACAGAAACAGTGAAGGAAAAAAATTACACTAGAATGACTGGTGCTTTTGGAATTTTCAATAATTTAAATAAAGATTGCAGTTTTTTGAAAACTCCTAAGACTAAAGGGAAAACCCGAGAAGAAATGTTAAATAAAGGGGTTTTGACACCATGTACAATGTCATTTGTTTTACAAGAACAATTAATGCACTTGAATAGTAGTTCTTAAGGTAATATACATATATTATTATATATTATTAAAAGCACATATTGTTACCATTGATTCTGTATTAATATTTTGTAATGTAATTTCTACTTTAGATAATTATACTCTATTCAGAATAAGAATTCCCACTCGCTTGACGCTTGAGTTCGCGCATGTCTGTTGTCACAGTCGGCACTGATGTCAGCTATGCCCCCGCTGACGTATATACGGCGGTGGCTGTCGGTTGCGACAGGTAACGGTAGCGGTCGACAACTAACAACCAATCACAGCTCTCCTGGCTCTCGCCAGGGGGGTCTGACGACTGCTGGCGGCTCAGTTGATTGCTCGAAAGTGGGGATTCTTATTCTGAATAGAGTATAGGTAGGCTTATTGTAATTACAATCCAGATTTTTCTGTTTATTTTTTAAAGATAACTATTTTTGGAAATTATATGCTTTAGTTTATTTTTCTTTAAATTAAGTTAATTTAGTAGGCAATATATTATTTTGTATAGTGTTCTGTACATAAAACTTCCAATATTTCTGATGCAACTGATCAATAAAATCATTTTCATTATGCCACTCATTTTAATATACCATGTTAAAATGATACAATATATCAAATTATACATGCAAATTTCAATTTTAATAGTGCTGAAATAAATAAGAAAAATTAAGTTTCCTTTCTGTTTTGTGGTAGTTAAAATAATCATATTCCAACTAGCTATATTCAGCCAACATACACCTAATGAAATACTAGTTCTTCATAAATTTTTGTGTCTCTTAGATGCAAATTATATTATACCGTTGCTATTGAAGTTATTTGGATAAAAACAATATCGAGAAGGTATTTTCAAATATAACTAAAAATAATAATAATTAAAAAAATATTATCTAGAAATTCAAAATTCAAAACTATATAATATAAACTGTATTTTATTTAACTTTTTACTCTCTTTACACACATATATATATATATATTAATCATTATTAATCAGTACATTACATTTTAATGTATTTTATTTATATATTTGCTTTATTTTATGTTTCAGCTTTTGACCTGTGAATAATCCAAAAGATATACCTAATAATTTTTAAAGAACTTAACTTTTAAGTCTTCATTAGTTATTCTGACCATTTATTATTTTTATGCAACAATTCAAATAGGTACTAAAAATATGTTTATTTTTAATTTGAATACTAAATATTTATTTACTGTACTTAATACTGATAAAAATTATTTTTGTATTATTATTATTATTATTATTTACATTTAATTCATAATATAGTTGTGATGTTGATTGCAATATTGTAGTGTTAAATACATTTTTTTAGTTGATAATTCCATGTTGTACATCTATAAATATACCAAACATTTCTTTTACATTCTTATATATTTTATGAATAACACATATATTAATTATTAATATATTTGAACTGAAGTACATTTACTAATTAAATAAGGAAGGATTATTCTTCAATAATGCTAAAGCAGCACCAAAAGCAGAATCTTCTGACATTGTTACACTCAGTGGAAGATTATAACAAGTTTCTATTTGTGTTTTTATTATATGGTTTTTGTTTATAACTGATCCTGAGCCTATGATTCTTTGAATTCCAGCTTTCAATAACATTTCTCTCGGCATCATTCTAAAATAAAATAAACTCAAGGGTTATAGTTGTATGTTATTATTGCATTGTCTTGAGATAATTTAATAAACATACTTGAGTAAATTATTAATGATTCCTTTGCAAAAACCTGAAAACAATTCTGATAATGTGAGGTTATTATTTGTAACATTTATTAATGATCCATAAGTTGTTGGATTGTGCCTTTCTCCAAAAATTAAAGGGTTTACTATAAGAGGTGTCAAATTTTCTTCAGGTGATAAATGTAACAATCGATTCCATAATTCATCTGCAATAAATTGTTGCATAATTATTTATGACATCTCAATAAAATATTCTATTATTTAGTAAATAAATAATATTAGTTAATGCATTTTTAAAAATGGTTAAAACTTAAGACTGGTTAATGGTTTCTACTTTTTACATTTACTAACATAACTGACATTATGATGTGGGTTTGACTAGTAGAATGGTATTGAGTATGGATACTTGAGTCTTAAACATAAAAAATGTGTTACTTTTATTAAATACCTTCAGTTATAGTCAATCCAAGAGCAGATACCCAGCTAAACACAGATCTAACAAAAGAGTCTAAGACATTTCCACCATTCAATGAAGCTGCTACTGCCAAGAAGTGGTTCTCAAAATACGGAAAGTATTCAACACCGTCTAGTCCAACAACAAAAAATTGTATAACAAACTAATAAGAATTATTATAAATATTAATAGTCAAAATTTTACCACATTGTGTCTCAATTTCTTTGGCAATAAATGCAACTTGGGCAGAGGTTGAAATGTTAATTACAGCATCTGTCATTGTTGTTAATGTGGCTATTACTGAACATTGCAAATCACCAAGAGCAACACCTTAAGGGAAGTAAATCAATTAAATACAAGTTATTTAATTTTAAAAATGTTTATCATTTACCAACTACCGCGCCTTTTGGTATATTATAAAGTGTTTCATATAATGTCCCTACATTTATTCCAGGCTGTACAACTGATGGTAACAGATGAACTGGAAAATTTGCTTCTGTAAGAATATCTATATTCCAGGAACAGTCAGTTACATTAAAATATCCCCAACTTGCCGCATTGTGAGTAGACATGACTGATTTTCCTTGATTGCAAAGTATTGATACAATTAAATCTTGAATTGTGCCACACTGATTAAAATTACTCAATATTTCTGGTCTAAAAATGATATATAAAAACATTTGTATTTTATTTTTAAGTATTCAATAATTTGTTACACCTATAATAATACTAACTGATTTTCTTTTAACCAAAATATGGTATTACATCCATAACCTGAGTATGCCTTTAAATGAGAATGAGGTTTTGGCAGTTTGGCCAAAAATTGGAAATCTGTACGTGCATCTTGCCATGTATATAAATTAGATACAAATTTATCTGTTTTGCTTGTAAACTCACTATCCCAAAAGTTGTGTACGAATTTTTCATCCCAGAAAACTATTCCATGCATTTGACCACAAATACCAATTGCTTTTACCTTATTATAAGGATCAGATTGTTGGTGAAACTTTAGATTCTGATAGTAGAGCAATGAATGTATTGATTTTACTATGATGTGTTTTTTTTATGTGTGGCCTCTCATCACCTTTAAAAACAGTAAAAATGGTTAAATTTTCTTCAACGGCATATTTTCTTGTAGGAAATTTAATCTAGTTGGTACTTTGGAGGTCAAAGTAAAAAGTTCTCAATTGTTTTCAAAAGAGACTAGAAAAACAAACCAAAAATTTATAAAAAAAAAAACTGAGATTTTTACGCATAACCATTATTCAAAAATATGATTTTATTATTTTTGGTAACTCTAAAAAAAAACTGAATATAGATGAAATTTTTTCTGAATGTTTATCCCCGCCATTTCTATGTATCATAAGATTTTCGAAATATTGCGACTCTTTTTGAGCTATATTTTTAGGCTTAAAAAGTATTATAGAGTACCTAAAGTAGGTATATTAATTTTTTTTTTTAACTATTGTCAATAGCAAATTTTTCAGTTGGTCAATAAACTTGAAAATGTATACAACATTAGTCATAAGTCATTAAGATAATTTAATGTTAGTAGAAATTAAAAAAAAATTAGTGTAAATCCACAATAGTTCTTATGCTCGTCTTAAGGGTGTTGGTGCCGGTTTTATCAATCTTACGAAATTCTATAAAATTTGAAAATTATATTTCATATAATGACCCTCCCCGTTTCGCTAGAATGTTGTTTCTATATAATATCATTCCCTTTTCGCCCAGAGAGTTTAGACCCATTTAAAATTAAGTTGACAATGATTATAATATTTTAATATTTGAGTGCCTACTTATAATTTAGCGTTATCTAGAAAACACCACGAGGAGGCGATACTCTTTGTTTTCCAAATTTTTTTTTTCACAGATTTAGTCCACAATATTTATAAAAACGTATTATTAAAAAATAAAATTTACTCCACAATATTTATAAAAACGTGTTATTAAAAAATCAAAGTTAAAAGTTCAAAATAAATCAAAATATTTTTAAAAGGTTATAGTGCATACCTAGAGATTGCTAATATAAACATTCAGTCAAAATTGGATGTATCTGCGGTATTATTATTTATAAGAGTTTCACCATAAACCAAAATCGATTTTATTGAAAACCTATTTTGCATAAAAATTCCCGGTTTACCTTATTTTATTTTATTTTTTTTTATCCCAGCGCTTTCGGGATTTTAAAATTGTGACCTTCTGGCTCCCAATGCAGTATGCGTATGCACCAACTAGATTCATTTTCCCACCAGAAAAGATACTATAGTTGAGAATCGAAATATTATTTCCACTACTATTATCGTGTAAACTGACAACAAAAAAATTTTTTAACATACCTACCTACATCATTGTAAAATAAAATCAATACATTCATCGCTCCTCCCAGAATCTAATATAAATTATTGAATATGGATAATAATCTCAATACCATATTACCATGAACCAAGATAGTTTTTTATGGTTATCATTTTTTAAGTTTTTACTTTTTTGAATGACACCGCACATTTAATATTCCGAAGCAAAATATAATTCGGTAGGTATACCTACCTATTTCAATGCATAAAAAATCAAATTTCGGGGAAGTAGGTAGTTAATTATAAATTAATTATATTATGTCACTTATAACAATAGTAAGTATTTAAAATTTAGATTAGTGAAGTAGTGAACAACATTTTACGGGGTACCTACTCTCTACAGTCTACAGGCTAAAAACTACCCATGTAGGTACCAGGTTTCTCCACTCATCTAACGATCTAAACGTTAAAAGTTTTTAAGTTATAACTATATAATGAATTACTTCTCCGAAATGTAATGTTTTTGTTTAAGATACTCCGAATAATATTCAGCTTCGGAATTTGAATTAAAAATGTAAAGTGACATTTAAAAAAGTAAAGATAACTTAAACATTTTTTTGAGAAAATATGTTATAAAATTATGTAAAAAAGATATTTTGAAATAATGAGTGTGGACATTTAAATGGATCACTCTGTATAATATATATGGTTCAATTTTTGTTTTAAATATTTACCTTTTCCATCATTTTTCCTGGTGATTTTATACATTGTTTCATTGCTTTCAAAATTTTGACTACATCTTGTTCGTCACCTTTTTGATGACTAGGATTAATTTTTGATATGGTCGGGACCGATTTCGCATAAATAGATTTTGAAGTGCAGCTGTCTAAAAGTGAAACTTTTACTGAACTTGTTCCTATATCTATTCCTAGTATTAATTTTTCAAAATCCATAATTCAACTTATTATCTATGTGCAAATAATTAATATATTTTAACACGATTGACGATACTAATTTTATTAAAAACATAATATAATATAAACTCTTGATCCCCCACTATTTTATGTTTGTACGATGAATTCTACGCACATCAAAAATTATACTATGACTGGTTGTGTTATTTGTATGTAATACAGTCTATAGTACGAACTGCAATATTACTATATCAGCTACTACTCAGTAGGTAGGTATTAAATATTCTTAGGTCAAACTGGATTGAGGTCATATTCATTTAGGTAAATGTAAAATGTCCTTATCGTATTATTATTTTTTTTTTGTTTATATGTTAGCTTTATGATAGGTACTTGTACAACTGTACAAGTGTCGGAAGTGTGCAACGCGTGTTATTGTTTAAATCAGATAAAGCCTCGAGGGAAATTGTATTACCTATATACAAATTAGGTAGGCGAAGGCACTTGTTGCTGTATTGTGTGGGTAATTGCTTGTCTAATATTATCCCATGGGATATGAACCTGTTTTATATATTATTATACTACACTCTATACAGAATACGAACGCACCAGAACAACCGGTAACCGGTTTTGCTACGTAAATCTGGTGCGTTCTTATTCTGGATAGAGCATCGTTTCTCAACCAGGGGGGTCGCGTTCACATTGACTAGGGGTCGCGCAGGACAAAAATAATAAAACTTGAAAGTGGAATAGTTTTTAATTTTTTTGCTTCTTCCAGACCTATCTTAATATTGACCATATCAATAGCAGCAGATATAATGATGTTCTCAGCAATCGTGTGGGGCTTTAATCCCCTAGCTCCCTCCTATTTGCGCCTATGTCTATAGCACTTAGGGTAGCTAGGGAGCTTTATCCCCCCTTAGAGTTTCTATAGCCCCCCAAAAAACTAATGATTTCACTACTATAATTTAAAAGCATCATAAGAGTTTCAAGTATAGACCTGGGCTTCAGCCCCCCCCCAAATGTCTAACGCTATTTACGCCAATGGCTATAGGATGCTAATATAGAATGTTTCAAGTGTTGGGGTGATATTCTGACTTTATTAGAGAATACAAGTTTGATGATTTTTTAAAAAAAATTAATTGTTTTTTTTTACTAAAACTGGGTGATTTGTATCCAGATGTGAGATGTCGAATTAACTTTGAAGGTTTCATACTTTCTTGGGATAGAACTTGAAAGGAAACAACACATTGCGGCAGTATCCAATGAAATAAACCCATAGGTACTTCAAATATTCATTGTTGCTGGACTTTATTTTCTCTGGTTTACCAGAAGTAGATGGCGCATTAGATTTTGTTATATATTTATCCATAATTATTAATTCCAATTGGCAATTACACAAAACTATGCAACTTTAAACTAGATATTAATATGTTATAATATTATTATAATTATGTAATTTATATTTTATAAATATAAGCTGCAGTTACGGAGCCGGGGCGGCCGGCCTCCAGGTGGTGCGTGGTCTGCAGGGGGATTTTTTTCAGGTGAGACCTATACATTTTGATAACGCAAGGCCCAAATGTCATACAAATGCTCGAGGCCCGGCCCGGTGCAAAGTATTGTTATAACTTTAAACTTATAAATTATAATCCATATTTTCCATAGAGTATATACTTACTGCAGTGCTTGAATTGGAAAAAAATAGAAGGGGGATGCAAAAGTATAAAAGATATGTGCGTCCCCGAACATTTAAATGTCTTACTGTTAAGTGGTAGCATATGTCCCCCTCCCGCTACAATGACATTTTACACCATACACCAATAAACCTAACCTAACCCTGATACTATCATAGATATATAATATAGTGTACTTAAGAAGTTTCAAGTACCCACGAATAGTATTATACACTCACAACAAAATAACTAAAATAGGTATGCTAGGTTTTTTAATATGTAATTTCGTCCCAAATTTGAACTTAAAATGACCATAAAAATAAACTGTGCTTGTGTATTTTTTAGATTTTTTGGTAACAGAATTAACTACTTACGTGGAATCTTGTTTTAAATTTTCAATCCTTAGCTATAAAAACTGAACATTTTATAATTTATTAATTACGATGATTGATAATTTTCGAGATTTTGATAAATTTAGTCAAAATGTGATCTTTAAATGCTTATAGAAAAAAATTGTGCCTATGTATTTTTAATATTTTTCAATTGCTATTGTAACAATATATCAGGAGCATTGTATTAATTTTTTACACTTTTTGGCCCAACAGATAAAACTTTATTGATATTTATAGAAAAAAAAAACTAAAAAAATTGAAAACTAAAAAGGTCCGTAAACGGCTCAAAAAGAGTCAAAATATTTTCAAAATTGTATGGTGTATAGGAAATTCTAATATAAACATTCAGTGAAATTTTCATGTATCTACAGTAATTCGTTTTTGAATTACAACAAAATAAGGAAATCGCCACATGAGAAATCGAGTGAATATCCAATGTTGTAAAAATTTGAATTTCAAACGCTCATAAAAATTTAATTTGACTTTCTTATAGAATTTTTTTTTTTGATAAATGTAGGAAATCTTATAAGGAATCTTGTATTACATTTTCATATCTTAGATTTAAAAAGAAAAATTTTTATGAATTTCTAACTCAAAATAATTTGCAAATTGTTGTGATTTTTCCATATTTTGTCATTTTTTGAACTTTAAATGCTTAAAAAAAAAAACTGTGACTAACGATTTTTAATATTTTTCAAATGCCATTGTAACAATATAGTAGGAGCCTTGTATTAAATTTTCAAGTATTTTTACTCAACAAATAAATTTTTATTGATATTCATAAAAAAAAAAAAAGGTGGGTAAGTGGATGTCGCTCTGCTGTACAGTAGGTTACAAGTGGGTCACTGTATAATGGATGCTATTAAATTTGAATTCAATGATACAATATCATTGTATAAGAAAAACGATTCTGAGCGAAGACGGTATGTCAGTCTAGGTTTAAGACAAATTATATACATATCTATGGTATTAAAAAAAAATTGACCTATAATAAATTCCAAATTAATCATATCACATTATCACAATATCCATTAGGTACTTATAACACGTTATACATCAACATCAACAACAAACCCTGATACTATCATATATATATATATAATAGTACACTTTAGAAGTTTCAAGTAGGTACCCACGAATAATATTATATAATCACAACAAAATAACTAGGTTTTTTAATATGTAATTTCGTCCAAATTTGAACATAAAATGACTATAAAAGTAAACTGTGATTGTATATTTTTTAGATTTTTCGGTAAGAGAATTAACTACTTACGTGGAATCTTGTTTTAAATTTTCAATCCTTAGCTATAAAAACTGAACATTTTATAATTTATTAATTACGATGATTAATAATTTTCGAGATTTTGAAAAATTCTATCAAAATTCGATGTTAAAATGCTTTTAAAAAAAATTGTGCCTATGTATTTTTAATATTTTTCAACTGATATTGTAACAATATATCAGGAGCCTTGTATTAAATTTTTACACTTTTTGGCCCTACAGATAAAACTTAATTGATATTTATAGAAAAAAAAAACTAAAAAAATTGAAAACTAAAAATGTCCGTAAACGGCTCAAAAAGTGTCAAAATATTTTCAAAATTGTAGGGTGTATAGGAAATGCTAATATAAACATTCAGTGAAATTTTCATGTATCTACAGTAATTCGTTTTTTAATTACAACAAAAAAAGGAAATTGCCACATGAGAAATCGAGTGAATATCCAATGTTGTAAAAATTTGAATTTCAAACGCTCATAAAAATTTAATTTGACTTTCCGGTAGAAATTTTTTTATTGATAAAGGTAGACAATCTTATGAGTAATTTTGTATTAGATTTTCAAATCTTAGATTTAAAAAGAAAAATTTTCACGAATTCTTAACTCAAAATAATTTGCTAATTTTCGTGATTTTTCCATATTTTGTCAATTTTTGAACTTTAAATGCTTATAAAAAAAAATTGTGACTAAGGATTTTTAATATTTTTCATCTGCCTTTGAAACAACATATTAGGAGCCTTCTATTAAATTTTCAAGCTTTCGCAACCAACAAATAAAATTTTATTGAAATTTTTAGAAAAAAACTAAAAAAAATGGAAAATGAAAATGTCCCTAAACAGTTCAAAATAAATCAAAATATTTTGAAAATGTTATCGTGTATAGAAAATGCAAATATAAACAACCAGTGAAAATTTCATGTATATACGTTCATTTGTTTTAGAGTTACACCAATAACCAAAATCGATTTTTTGGAAAATCAATTTTGCGAAAAATTCCCGTTTTTCCTTAATTTTTATGTTGTTTTTCCCGGCGCTTGTGAAAACTACTGGGAAATTTAAATTTTGACCTCCCCAATGCACCAACGATATTCACTCTCCAATCGAACAAGATACTGAAGTCGAAAATCGAAGCATTATTTCGACTACTTATCGTGTACACAGATACAAAAAAAATTAAAAAATTAAAAAATTAAAAAATAAAAAAACACACATCATTGTAAAATCAATACATTCATCGTTTCACTCAGAATCTAAAACTAATAAAAATGGAAAATGAAAATGTCCCTAAACAGTTCAAAATAAATCAAAATATTTTGAAAATGTTATCGTGTATAGAAAATGCAAATATAAACAACCACTGAAAATTTCATGTATCTACGGTCATTTGTTTTAAAGTTACACCAAAAACCAAAATCGATTTTCTCGAAAACAGATTTTGTGTAAAAATTCCCGTTTTTCCTTAATTTTTCTTTTGTTTTTCCCAGCGCTTTTGAAAACTACTGGGAAATTTAAATTTTAACCTCCCCAATGCACCAACGATATTCACTTTCCAATCGAACAAGATACTGAAGTTGAAAATCGAAGCATTATTTCGACTACTTATCGTGTACACAGACACAAAAAAAAAATAAATAAATAAAAAAAAAAAACACACATCATTGTAAAATTAATACATTCATCGTTTCATTCAGAATCTAAAATAAAAATATTTCCATTAATTTAGTACAATTTTTAAAATGATTCCCGTCCCCAGCGTCCCATTAAAAGAAATTAGAAGGGGTACGCTAAAATATTTTTAAAATAGAAGTGGGACTCCGTCCCCCCGCGTCCCCCCCCCCAATTCAACCACTGACTTACTGTATAACAGTATAAGTAGGTATAAAGACATAAAGTATTAGTGTATAGTGTATTACATTAATTATAACACACTTTAAGCTATAAAATGTATAAATACCTACATATAGTCTGATAGTCTTAAATCGTAATGTTTTATAATATTCAATCAATCAAATTATTTTATCACTGCAGTACTACAGTACCTTTTGTTTTTCCCCCGGTTTAATCGAGAGCCGGAGAAGGAACTGTTGCTCACATTGCTTCTCCTCCGGCCAACGTCATTTATTGCACATCAAAACAAAATTTAAATGGAGTACTACAGTACCCATGTATATATTATAGTATAAATACGATTACGACCACATAGCTTTATGTATAGGCGCAATGGTTAATTATCAAACATATTTTAAATATTCTTACATGAAAAATTAAATAATTAATTGATTAATAAAATTATTAAAATAACATATATGATATATACCTTTTTTTTTTTTTTTGCAGTTTTGAACCGACGGCGTCGCGGGAACTGCTTTCGCATTCTTCCGCGACGCCGCCATCGTTTATTTGAAACAAAACAAATATTATACATACATACGTGGGGGGGTAGACGGGACAATTCCCCGACTTACCCCCCCTCTATACATGACATTTATCAGTTTAATTAATTGACAATTTCGGAGGTTTTGGCGGATGGTCGTCGTTTTGGCGGGCCGACCGGAGTCCGCCGCCCTTGAATTCACGTGCGTGCCCGTCTTGGCGAGCCGACCGGAGTCCGCCGCTCTGGGGTCTCGTACGTCCTACGATGCCGTGATCGTCGTCCCTCCCGTATATGATATATACCTATATAATTATGAATTAACCATACTCAAAAAACCAATATTATTTCGCGTTCAAATTATTACAATTTAGTCAACATTAGGTAATGTGTCATGTGACATACCTATAACTTACTATTGTGGTATTGAATACTTTTTTTGTATTCAAATACTATTTTAAGAACTTTTTTTAAAAAGTATTAAAACACTTTTATTTGTATTTTTTATTCATTAAAAAAATACTTTTTTCCAGTCCAAAAAAATAGTTTTAAATTTGTGACAAGACATATTATAAATTATAAACATTAATTTTATTCTTTGAACGAAGTATAATATTGGCCCATTATATGATTATTTTTATAAACACCAATGTGTTGTATCCCGTATTACCCGTGTCGGCCTTATATTATTTGGTCAAAATTTATAAACAACTTATTATTAAGATGTATTTTTAATTATTATTTAATAAATGATAATTACCAACCATTCAAAAACTGACAAAAACTAGTTGTGAAAAAAAGTATTCTGAATATATTTTTTAAGAATTATACAAAATAAAAGTATTCTTTACAAGTATTATTGTGTCAATGAACATGATAATAAATACCTAATACGTTATAGTCATTAATATTTAATGAATAATGATTACCTAATAGTTAATAATTTATTAATAGGTAGTTGTATTACCTGCTCAGGACCAATGGGGGGGAGGGGCTTGAAATTAAGTAATTTTTATTTTGTCCAGTCTAATGATTTCAGACGTTTATTTGAGGTAGGTATTTTAAAATGTTTGTAACTTTTCAACTTTTCTGGTAGAAAAAAATGCTCTGATCTAAGTTTCGATGCCCGATGCATGTTTTTGGAAGCAAATATTGAATCTAGTTGGTATTTTTAGGAGGTCCAAATTGAAAATGCTCAGTGCTTTTTAAAAAAACTGGAGAAAAAAAATGAAAATTTTTCAAAATTGTTTGGTAACCAGCTTGTTATACCATCTTCACTTGGATTGTATTTGATAAATGAAATTTTTTTTTTTTCTAGAAATGTCAATAAAAAATTATTTATTCGGTCAAAAAGCTTAAAAATGTAATACGTAAGTTTTTATTATAGCTAAAATATTAACGATACATAGGCATCATGGTTATTTTTATAAGCATCTTAAGTTCAAATTACTTAAAAACCACTGTTAATTTATAGTTTAAAACTTATAAAATATTAAATGTGTATAGCTAAGGCTAGACAATTTAATACAAGGTCTTTTATCCAAGTACCTACTACCTAGTTCATACTTTTACCGAAAAATTACAGATAATTTGTGAAAATTGGTATGCAAATACAATGTTTTTTCAAAAATTCATTCTGGTAAGACGTATATGCAATTTACGTCTTGTTTACTATAATTGACAATTGAAACTTCAAAACTCAATAAATATTTTATTTTTTTTAAGTAATAATAATACGGGCAATGGGGGGGGGCTTCAGCCCGTTAGCCCCCCCCCCCCTGAGAACGCCACTGTAATAGACTTAGTTATTATGAGTATGACTTTGTATCGACTCCGCCTTCTACTGTTTATAATATCTACACATCGATTCCCCCGGACACTGTTCACCCCCTCCCAAACCATAGTAGGTGTATTTTAAAATGTATAGTCTATTTAGTATAATTTAGACAATATATTATAATATTAGTATTTAATTAATATATTGTTAAATGTATTTATGTAGTCTAAATTGTATAAAATTATTATAATTATTGTATATTTCAAAATTAAAGTGTATAACTAATATATTGACACAGTTAATAAGTGATCTTAGGAATGTTCAATACATTGTTTTTTGTTAAATATATTAAAATTCACAAACAGTTTATAATTTTAAAATACTCATAACTTGCTTTATGAGAGGGCAATTCACTTTAGTTTTTTTAAACTAACAGAGCCAAGAGTGATCTGCTGAGCATACAATTTTCTATGCTATGGCATTTGTAAGACAGAGAACGCGGGTGTAGCTCCCTCTTAATACCTAATACCCACAATAATAATAGTTATTAGTTACTTTAAAGCAACAATTGAACAATAAAATAATTAGTCAATTTTTATTTGAAATACTACCGACCTTTGGAATCTTGAGGTGGGTTTATATTAGAACACGAATAAATAAGAAATTTGAACCCTTATTGATCACTGTCAGGATTGAGGGGACATAGTATTTTAGCCCCTGCCCTGAACAATAATTTATATTGATATTAATATACCTTATCTATGGACAACCTGTCTAATAAAAATAAGTTCGGACTGTAAGTTCAGTGTCAAATTGACACAACAATTTACAATACAAAGTAAGCCAAATCAATATTTTAAATTACCTAACATAATATTATTATTTAGTTAATATTATGTGGATTTATTAACGTTGAACATAAAATAATATACTATTTGTTTAAAAATCGGTAAATTTTACGAAAAAATTATACTTCATAGCTTAATTATTATTAATAACATAATTTATAAGTACTAAGAAGTACTAGCTGAGATATTTCAGATTTAAAAAAAAAAATTACAAGGCGGACAAAATAGTTGAAAAAATGTACATTTATTTTCTGCTACTAAATTTAAATTTAGATTATTCAAACAAATATAAATTCATAAATAAATCAAACAAATGATACTTCACTATCACTAAAAAAAATAAATAAAAGTAATTACAGTGATAAATTAAATTAGTTGGTTTTTGTATAATATTATGTATTTATGTTCATTAGAAAATCAAATAGTTAATAACTTAAAAAGTGAAAATAAATTTTCTTTTTAACTAAAATTTGATTTTTTCATGACAAATATTTTTCAAATGTTGATACAAAATATAATAAATAAATAACATTAGTTTACAGTGTAAATACATCATAAAAACAAATTCAATTATAATAACTATTTTCATAGGTATATAATTTAAAAAAAATATATTTTTATATTACATATTGGTATTATATTATATTTATCTATATAATATCATGTTAGTATACTATATAGACGAATAGGTAAGTATTTTGCTTGGATACAATAGTATGTATTTCTGCATTGGTATTTGGTAAATATGGGTAGGTAAGTATTATAAAGAACCAATTATTATTGTTTTGTTGAGCTCAGTTTTTAACAGTCAATTGAATTGAGATAAATAAAAAAAAACATCTATGGCTTATTTACTAATGATATAAAGATTCTTCAGTATGGTATGAATAAATCTGGAAAATGACTTAAAAGACAAATAGATTCTTTGGGGTACGCTAAAGCTAATTTTTTTACTTCATCATTTAGATGATGTTCGGTAACTAGTGTTGAATTTTTGTTCTTAATGTCCCTTAAGGTTAATATACTTCTACATTTGTTAGGATAGATGTTTACAATATCGATATCATTGTTTTTGCAACGTACGCTGACAGTATTTACAAAGTAGTTCAAGAACTCCATAAATTTATTGGTAAAGTTTAACTTAATGAGCAATTCGTTGAATATACTAGAGCATTTTTGGAACACCAATGGTGATTTAGAGCATACATCGATCAAGTTATTGATTTCCCACAATGATATTGCAGACAGAATAGTTTTTTCAAAAATTAAAGGATTCACTTCAATGGCTTTTTCGTGAATAATTATAGGCAATTGCAATACATTTGATCCTAATTGAGTCCAAACAGTCATTAAAATTGAATTCAATGACTTGTTGTTTTTATTTAAGATAGATTCTATGTATCTAGCATATATATCTAAGTCTGCTCCTTGATCGAGTATTGATTTCAATTTGATCATGTGGTCATCATCTATTGCATCGAAATCAATGGAATACAAAAGTTCTTGAATGTTGGACTGTGTGCTGAGGGTACTGTTGGGGATAAAGTTTGATGAAGTGTACAATAATGTTTTCAAAATCATCTAGAATCAAAAACAAAAATGTAATTATAAATCTAAAATTTGATATTTAACAAAGTAGGTATATCTAATATCAATATATTATATTTGCAGTGCTCGAATTGGGAAAAATTAAGTAGAGGAGCTCAATCTAACGATTTAAAAACTGCGTTCCAAGGGCACAATTATTCAACACAGACCATACAAAAAATAAAATAAAATAGTAGAGGAGCTCCGTCCCCCTGGGACCCCCCCCCTAATTCGAGCACAGTTTATTTGGTTGAATGACACTTCTAACCTCGTTTGATTAATAAAAAAGTAACTATTGAAGTGTTTTAAAATAGTGACTTACTAAACATTTTCCAAATATCTCGTCCTTATCTAAGTGTTTATTTTCCAAATGTTCCAAAAATTTAGCTAAACGATCTTTATTTATTTTTCTAAAATTTGATATTTCCATCATAATAATGAATAGCACAGATTAGGTATATGCATGACGAAATAATTTTTTTTTTGTCATGGGTATATGAAATTACATTATATTATTTTCATATTTCATACAATTTGTGATAATATTTTACATAATATTCCTAGTCTTATCTAAAACATACTGGATACTAGCACAGAATAATATAATGATACTAGTGTCTACTGGATAGCCATGATTTAAAATCATGAAGCCGTTTTGATCAGTCCGATGTCACCATTGAGCATGCGCAAAACCACGGCTCATGCGCAAAACATTAACCGTCCCACGCTATCCAACACTAACAAAAAAAATCAAATGATCATGGTTCATGATATTGATATTTTATGATTTATTGCTATATAAATTTAACTTTTAAAAACTCCTTTTAAAAATTTTGATTTTTTAATTTTTGTCTTTTGGTTATTATTCAAGAAGTCTCACGACCATAACAAAATATTTTGTCATGCTCACGAACACGGTCTTAGATAGAACCACAAAATAATATAATTTAATTTTAATTAAAATTTAATTTTTTATATTTTTATAATTTTTTTTTTTTGATAGTACTATCTATAATCGTGATTTCGCATATCAGAAAATTACAGTTGATAATGTTATCAGAATGCTCTTTTTTTGTATATCATTCAATCCATAGAGTAATTACTCTATGATTCTATCATTGTATAAAAAATTAAAATGGGCAGATAAAAACTCTTAAAACCACTTAAATTTAAGTTAATTATTATTTATTGTATACTATTAAGTATTAATTAAAATTTAATTTTAGTTTTAATTTTATCGGAACAGTATTAATCGACAACATTATTTAATAAACTCATCATGTCTTTTGGTGGTTTTATTGATTTTTTTCAAAAAGGAAAAGTAAGTGCCAAAATATTTTACCATAGGTATATTTATATTACAAATATACTATTGTACAAAGTGCAAAATTACCCATTAAAAATAAATTTTCAGACATTTAGGCCGAAGAAAAAGTTTTCACCAGGCACTCTTCGTTATTCGTTGTACAAACATGCACAAGCTTCATTAAACTCTGGAATAAATTTAAGAAGCGCAGTACAATTGCCACCGGGAGAAGACTTATATGATTGGATTGCTGTTCATGGTATTATTATTACATTTTAAACTTGTAGTTTCAATTAAAAAAAACATAACAGCATTTGCCAATATTTATCAATATTCAATGCTCACTATACAAATCCTCTTAAAACTAAATTTATTATTGATTCTATGATTTAAACATCTCTATACAAGTTTTTTACATACTTATATATACAATATGCTCATAGGCACATATTTTACAGAAACTAAATTACCTGAATGTTCCTGAAATATCTTCTAAATAATTTTTATTAATTTTTTAACTCTAGTCACAAGCTCTAGAGCATAGACTTAGTTTAGTCGTGTTTGTAATATTTTTATATACTGTTGTTTAGAATTTAACATTTTACTTAGTTAAATTAAATATTCTACTTAATCCCTTATTTGACATAGATAAAAAACTGACTCACTTGGGCACTAGTGTTAAATTCTGAATACATAACGCCATAGGTAATAATTTTGATGTTTTAATGAATTGTAACACTGGGTCCACACATAGTAAAAAGGAAACAAAAACTCAACTTTCCATTGTGGACGTGAAATTCTTGATTGTTTTTGAAAATACATGCTGTTTTGTTTAAATATTGTCTTTATGTACTAAGTCCTAACTCTAGTACATAACTTTATTTTCATTTTCAGTGGTTGATTTCTTCAATCGTATAAATTTGATATACGGCACAGTCTGTGACTACTGTAACGATACATCTTGTCCAACTATGAGCGGTGGACCAAAGTTTGAGTATTTATGGGCTGATAAAGAAAGATATAAAAAACCAACACCGCTACCAGCACCACAGTATGTTTCACTCCTCATGGATTGGATTGAAACACAAATTAATAATGAGAACCTGTTCCCAGTATCTACAGGTATGTTTAATTGAGGTCTTATAGTAAGATAACACTTAACATTATTGAAACTGTTTTGTTTGTTAATAGATGTACCATTTCCCAAGACTTTTATGCCACTTTGCAAAAAAATACTAACTCGATTATTTAGAGTATTCGTCCATGTTTATATACACCATTTTGATCGAATTATATCTATAGGAGCAGTAAGTATTATTATATCTTGGTACAATGAGAAAATAAAATATTCAGCTTACAATGTGATCGATATTTATAGAAAAAATCTAAAAAAAATTGAAAATAAAAATGTCTATTAATTCTTTTTTCACCATATAATTTTCAAAATATTTTGACTCGTTTAGAGTTGTCCAATTATTTGAAAATGTTTGTGTTTTTCTATAAATTTCAATACAAATTTATTTTTCAAAATTTAAAAATATAATACAATATTTCTCATAAGCTCATAAGAGTTAAAAAATGTTAAAGATACATAATATTATGCATAATCTTTTTTATAAGCATTTAAATTTAAAATTTGATCAAATTTAACTAATTATTTTGTAATTACAAATTTATAAAAGATCAGTTAGTAAAACAAGGTATTTTAGAAGTAGTTTATATTGTCACAAAAAAATAATCTAAAAAATGGTATAAACACAGATTATTTTTAGTGCTTTTTTAATTTTAAATTTGGACAAAATTATGTTTAACTGAAGAATAATGTTCTTAGTTATTTAGTTGTTGAGTTTATACGTGCCTAATTTAATTCAAATTTAACACCCACTTTTTTTTCCTTACACATTTTAACACTATCGGATACTTTAAATGTTGATCTCTTGAATGCACTAATAACTATATTCACTTCCCCATCAATAAATTTCATTGATTATTTCAATAGAAAGCAAAAGCTAAATATTTCATGCCATTTCATAAGCAATTATTAAATCTAAAACAAATTAAAATGTATTTTTAAATAATTCATCTGCTCACCGAGAAGGCTGTTGACAATAGAGAGCCAGACTGCTGACGGATATTAATAATATTATCATAATATATCAATATAGAGTATATACATTGTGTTGTATATAAAGTATAATGTATATTACAATCACTAAATTGCTTAAAGCATTTAATTTTAGCACTATTCTATACTACCTTATTTAAAGTATTAGAGAATATATATTTGATGTTTATTTATGCTAAAGTTAATAACATATTATAAGTAGTTGTCATGTGGCCTGTTCCCAAAATTGTTAGTACCTACTACCTAGTACTAATTTGTACCTCATGGTTCACAACAACACCACCTACCCAAAACAGTTGGTAAAGCGACTGCCTGACCTGTACCACGTGTCCGGCGCCACTTGTTAAATAGTTACTCAAGGATGATATAATTTGCATCTGTTTTGATACACTGTTGTACAGTTCTGATAAATCTTTATTCAACTGTTTTAAGTATTTCTTTTATTAATTAAAATTGATTAATATATAAATATTATATAAATTACTAAAAAAGTTAAAGCCTTAAAATATTTATTCAAATGCATTTCTTATATGCCATCATTACCAAATGCTACTGAATATTAGTTACTAATTGATCGTATTATTATTTCATAACTATTGTAGATGTTTTGTTTGTATCATTTAAAAGAGAATAGATGTGGTGTTGACATTTTATTATTCAGCACACGTTTTTATCTCTATTTTTTTATGTTTTTTCTAACTTGAGAATGATGTAGTTATTCAATTTCATTGACAGCCAATGCATAATATTTATAAAAATTAATTACCACATCTTCAATAAACCTAATACAAACCCTTTCAGCCATTCATAATATAAATGAACAATAGGGCTGTCATATAGTATGCGGTCTACCGGTGAATTTACGAGTATAGTATGCGGTCTACCTGATATTTGCGAATATAGTATGCGGTCTACCACAAATAAATAAAGTATCAATTATATCATAATATTATACTATAATTGTTGTCAAAAATGATGAATATTGTGCATTATTGTGCATTATCTTAAATAATTAAAAAAAATTAATAATTAAAAATTTGTTTGTCAAAAATATTGTTGTAAAAAAAAAAAATATACAATAATAATAATAATTTAAAAAAAAACATATGTTGTTCATATTACAAAAACTTCAACCATATCTCTCAAAAATGCATTAAATAAATCCAATTTGTTTATTCCTCGCCACCATCTTTTTCACGCCGCTTTTGAAAACTACTGGGAAATTTTCATTTTTGAACCCCCAAAGTACCAACTAGATTCACTTTCCTATCAGAAAAGCTACTGTTGAAGAAAATTCAAGCACTTTTACTGTCCTAAAACGTGATGACAGACACAAAAAAAAAAAAACACACAACATTGTAAAATCAATACATTCATCGTTCCACTCAGAATCTAAAATAAACTTAGGCCTGTCTACAAACCGGCCGGTCGCAGGTAGACCGCATCCTTCAGCGGCCTGCCGGCCGGTAGAACATGTTTGCTGGTAGACCGCATACTATATGACAGCCAACAATAGTGTAATGCAGCCAGAATGATAGAATTGTAGCTACACTCCCATGCTGCATTAACATTTAGATTATCGGCAAAGATATTTCAGTTTCTTTCATTTATTTTCATGTAAATAATGTTTTGGTTTATAAAATATTTAAATTTGTGTTTGTGGTGATTTCTAATATTAGCATATCTATAAATTGTTTTATCTTAGAGAATATTACTATGTACATTATACTTGCATTTTATTTTACAGGAACCACACGTAAATACATGTTACAAGCATTTCTATTATTTCATAACAGAGTTTGAACTAGTCATTAATAAAGAATTGGAGCCACTAATGGAAATGACATCAAAAATGTGCCAGGATTGCCTTCAGAATGAATAGTATTTTGTAACCAAAATGGCATCAATTAAAAAAATTGTATATATTTTAAGAAATACTATGTGGCATTTATTTTACAATTTTGTTACCTTTAAAATGTGTATTTTTAAATAAATATTATTTTGTTAATTTAATGAAGAGTTGACTAATATATGTATAAAATACACTTATTATATTAAAAAAAAAAAGAAAAAGAAATGGATTTTAAGAATTTTTTATTTTATTAATAATTAATTATTACAAAACTTAACCCTCTTGTGTACGAATACGTGCATTTCCATTGGTCAATCTGATAGATAACTCTTGGGCTCTAGAAACAATGGTTTTACGGTTTTTGGATGAAACACCATGAGCGATCTCTCCACAGTATTTCCTGTTCTGCATCATCAACATTTCCAATTCCTAAAATTTGAATATTCCATAAGAATCCATATAGGCTAGTTCAAAGAGCTAGGTATACTTACTCTTACGTTGTGTACAAGGACTTTACGGAATTTGGAAGGCAACATGTGTCTGGTTCTCTTGTCGCTACCGTAACCGACATTGGGCATCAAATACTGTCCCTTGAATCGTCTTCGGACTCTGTTGTCAATACCCTTGGGTTTACGCCAGTTGGGCTACAAAAAATAAATAAAAAATAATGAATACAAATAATACCGTTGAAAACTAAATATTAGTTCAAATAAACTTACCTTGAGTTTGTCATAACGATCACTTTGATGTCTGATGAATTTCTTGGTGCGTTTTTTGATAATTGTTGGGCGATACTTCGGCTTGATCGACATGGTTAATCTAAGATAATCAGACAAAAATCAATCTGGATTTGTACGGATTTTAACTGATCTTACGAGACAAAACGTATACAAATATAATTAATATATAATTTCGATCAAATAGAAACCCTTTATCGATTCTTAATGAAATCGTATAAAAGACAATTATGAGAGGATCGTATTGATAAATTCAGATGAAATCTCACAAATATACTTACAAGTTTATAGCCTTATACGATGGATCTACGGGAAAAGTGGACGTACGTCGAAATGTCGTACATACAGCGAATAAAAGTAAACAACACAGACTGCGAACTGTATTTTGAGGTTATGGTTATCATCGGTAATCCGTATGACATTATCACGTTAAAGGTGTACCAACCTCACAGTTCTTACAAAGAAGTTCGCTCGCATGATTTCTGTGTGGTGACGTCTGATTTCAAAATCGCTTAAAAGTCAAAACTATGGAATGGTATTAAAATTATTGATGATTTAAGAATATTATTTTGTCAATGATTAAAAACCGACAAATTTTCTATACGTAGGTCTCTGGTCTATACCTATAACAATACTTATATCACAATTATAAAGAATTATGTAATATAATATATTCTATATTCTGTATAATCGTGGTTGATATATACCTACGCTTATCTATTAAATTAAAAAAGAATCAAAAAATATTAAAAAAATCGTTTAATGAGAAATCGTTACTTTACGCTTGAATATCAAATTTTATCAAAATTTTAACTTCAGTCGTTCATCAAAACTGTTTGTGGAATAATTACGCTAAACCTCCACAACCAATTATTATGATTTTATAATTAAAGCATTTCGTAATTCACAATAAACAGGCAGAAAATTTAAATATTTTTTAGCGTATTATACTTAATTTATTTTTAATTTATTTATTTAATATAAACGGACGTGAGTCCTAAAACATAATATTACAAAATACCTTAATAAATACCTTAATTAGTTGTATTATAAAAACTATTTTTTTGAACTACAAATACATTTTTCTTGTTTGTATAATTGGTTGAATTTTTTGTTTCCACTGCAGACTGGCAAATTATAAGTAACGGCCTTGTTCTAAATTGTGAATTGAACTGTATACAACTGATAATATTATTGATTAGATATTTTAAGAAGTACTCAATTTCTGATGTCTCAATCGGTATGAGTAAATCATTGAAAAATACAATAATTTAATTATAGGTAATATAGAGAAAAATAAACTTTAAGACTATAAGTATAATAAGTATATTAGTATTATATTATATTATAATTTATATTTTATAGTTCCATATAAATTTGAAGAAAATATTCAAAATTCTGTCAATTTATGTCAAGTTTCTAGTTAGGTACTTAGGTATTATATTATTAATTACAATTAACCTATAGGTATTATAATATCGATTCTTTTCACTTTTAAGCGTAGACTAGGTATAGCAGCATATAACATAATCTATATAAACATCACTAACATGTACATGATTACATGAATACATGATTATCTACATGAACAATTAATGTTCTATGGTAGCACGAAGTATTATTTGTTCAACTTCAATCAATTAAAAATAGGTTAATTAATTTTTTTTAATTACCAACTTGATGACGCTACAACTTTTAAATAATAAATTTGATTAATTATTAAACAATGTATTAATAGTGTATTTAAACTTTTATCCTAAAATCTAATATTTCTTCTTATTACAAACTGTAGCTGCAATTACGGGTTTATGTCAATTTAATTATTTAATACAATAATATTTAAACCTTTATTTTTATTCAAAATCATTGTATTGTGCTATTAAATAAAACAAATTATCACGTATAAACGTGATTTTCTCTTAACGTGTTAATTATTTTTAAAATTAACTAGGTAAGTCAGTGGTTCCCGAAATGTGCGACGTGGCGCCTTGCTGCCTTAGAATTTTATATGGTTCAAAAGTAAATTTGAAAATCCGATGATGGCGGCGGTGGTAACAATTACGATGATGTAAATAAAATGTATAAATTATGTATTTATGTATAATTTTGAGTAAATATATATTAAATATTTTCACATTAACCATTAACCATTACGATTTGTTCAGGTTTTTATTTATTTTTCCTATTAATTCTTATGATTAGTCATGCTATAGCTTGGGAAGAGCGCCCTTAGAAAACCTTAGTTCAAAAAGTGTGCCGTGAGCCAAAAAAGTTTGGTAAACGCTGAGCTAAGTTATTATAATTGTTACCTACTGACTACATAAACTGTTTGACTAGGTAATTAGACTTAAGTTTAAATGCTAATTAAAAAATGATCCAACTAGTTAAGTTAAAAAAAAACCTTTCCAACTGTATAATTAACTTTTAAGCAGACGCCACACCCGCATGTGTTGTATCCGTCTTACAAGCGCTTAACATTGCAAATGTACGCACAGCAGATCACGTTTAACTCCGTTAGTTTAAAAATTAGAGTGATTCGACCTATAACAAAACTTGACTTTAAGAACATTATTTGTGTTCGTATGTTAATTGTTTACGATAGACGATAGTTTAACATAGTTTAGTGTATTTTTAGCAAGTTATGAGTATATAATATAGAGTAAATAAAAAATGAACATAACTCTCTCAATAATTGAATAATCGTAAAAAACCAAGTTTCAAACACAGATAATGTTCTTACCATCAAGTTTCATAATAGGTCGATCCATTCTAATGATTAAACTAACGGGGCTAAACGTGATCTGCTGAGCTTAAATTTGCTATACATATATATTACACACTTCAACACTTGTCACACACACTTGTGACTTGTCACAATTATTCAACGTTGACAACACATGTGAGTGTGGCGGAGTTGCGTCCCCTTAAAAGTCTTAATGACTTAATATAATAGTATAATACAGTCATACTATAGTCTATAATATTATATAGAATATCTGAATATAGATGACTGGTAAGCAGCGAGTACACTGGTTAGGAGCGCCACGG
The DNA here is from genome assembly GCA_949089665.1 of Macrosiphum euphorbiae. Classification (NCBI taxonomy): domain Eukaryota; kingdom Metazoa; phylum Arthropoda; class Insecta; order Hemiptera; family Aphididae; genus Macrosiphum; species Macrosiphum euphorbiae. Next base: position 25,775,978 of record CARXXK010000003.1, on the reverse strand, counting down.
TGGGTAAAATTATAGCAACAACGTTACTAATTAATAATTATAAAATAATTCGAGAACGTTTGTTGTTATTAATTAAATTATATTTTTACAGTGAAATATGTTACATATTATATAGACAAAGAGAAAGTTTTTTATGCAATAGGCAATAAAAAAGTTTCTTGCAATTTTATAAGTTTAACTATCTACCTATTAGGTATACATTTAATGATGATAAAATTATGATACGCCGTACAGTAAGTTTATGGGATATGGCTATATTGTGTTTGTGCAAGTAAATGTATAGGTACCTAACACGGGAATAATTCTTATCAATAGATACTTTAAGTACTTTTTAATAGCACCGGGTCCCCTTATTTTTATTTATTAAATACTACTTTACATGTTTTATTTGTGTAATTAAAGTGACCATTTTATCATGGTATGAGTTTATCTATTTATATGAAACCCAAATACTAGGTACTATCTCACTCCCTCGCTCACTCACTTACTCATTCATCACTATGTCTCAACAACTACAAAACGTGTATGAACTTGAAATTTGGAATAGTTCTTCTAAAGTTAATGTTAATCCTCTAAATAGGTGGTCAAACAGGGAGCTTGCAAAGATTCACGTCGGGAATTGAAATTTTTTTTTTTTAAATGGTTATCGTTGGTTGCAGATTATAATAGTGAAAGTAGAAATAAATATTTTTTATTTTTATATATAAATGGTTGTCATTTCAACCATATTATGGTTACTCGGGCAGATCAGGTACAAGCAATTCAGAGGCGTAACTATAAATTTGAGTCCCCGGGGCAGTATCAAGTGTTGGGCACTTGGGTAGTTGGGTCTCATCTATTAATGCCACCAAAATTCTTAAATTTGTAACTAAAAAAAAAGTAATAATAAAAATTATAATTATTTTATTTATTTAAGGCGTCGACAACTGAGATCATAAGCATGTTACTGTGAAGTACGGTTGACTTATATGGTTTTGGACACGACGCATGTGTGGCAAGGATTTGTCACTAATAGAACTCGGATGGTCACACATCCAGGAACTAGTAGTACCGGCCGGTGTTTACTCTTAGATCACGTTTCGTAACTGATTACAACCACCGCACTACACCACATCATAATTATTATTATTATATAGTTTTATTATATTATATTATGTAGGTATACAGACTACAAAGTAACTAGGTATTCAAAGTTTTATTTTCAACTTTGAGCTTAGAAATCGTTTTTTTAAATTATTTTGTGTCCATTTTCTACTTCATTGCTTCTATAGTTCTATGGCTAAAATTGCTATATCGCTGAGGCGTTCTTGTTCTTGTGTGCTCCTTAAATAATTATTTTATTAATTTCAACTTTGAGAATTATCGTTCGGTATTGATTGATGTTACTGGTAATGTTCAAAATAATATTAAAGAGGTTATGATTACATTTTGATTACATCTTCCACGATTAGTTAGATATCTACAAATTAAATGAAAAAAGTTAATTTTTATTCATAAACAAGTTGATTTTTTAATTCGTTGCTCGTAAAAAAATTGTAATTGTTCAACAGTTCAACTCCTATTGGGACATTGGGTATAACTTGCTGCAGTAAGTGCAACTCATCCGTCAGATCGCGGACAATGTGGAACAGCAATACGGCATATCAAGTATAGCCTATAGGCAACCCACCTGCTAGGTGCAACTCATCCACCTTGGTAGGCAATGTTCGAAAATTCGATTTGATGTATGCTTGTCCTTTTTAGGGATCTCTTTTGGAGATGTCAGAAAAGTTTACAGAGTAAGTACCTAGTTTAAACCACGTTTAAAAATATATATCAAGTGCTAATATTAAATCCCATATAGTCAGTGGCGTAGACAAGGGGGGGACGTGGGGGTCAGATCCCCCCATTGACTTTTTATTACCTTCGTAAAAAGTTTTAAGAGAGTGGGGAATTTTCCAATTTTCCTCTCCTATTTAGTTAGGTATGTCATTTACTTTTTTTGATCCCCCCTTTCAGAAATCATGTCTATGCCTCTGACTCTATATAATATACTATATTATATATACTGTGTATCTCGATTAGTATGTATCTAAATTTTAGTAAACCTCAGTCCACGGACAAATCGGCAAGTCACATCAGAAAATACATCAGAATTTTCATAAAAAGACCCATTAAATAATTTTCAGTCAAAAGTGAGTATATTTATTAGAATATCAATGTAGAAATCTGTGTCGCCAAGGGACACTCCGTAATAAATAGGTACAAAAAGTCTCAAGTATTTGTAAATATATTGACTTTAAGAATATTTAAAAATTCCAAAAATCAGATTTTGAATAAATTCATTATTAAGAGGACGTCATACCCTCATGACGTCTTGTCTCCGTCCTACACACGTACGATATAGACAAAATGCGTTTAAGCAGTCTCAGTATAAATCACTCAATTTTGGTTCTAGAGTAAAAATACCTATTGTAAAATGGAATTGTGGCAATATTTCTGAGGTCGTTACGTTTTTACCATAACCCAATATAAGGTTCATTATTATCGTTTAGAAAATTTCAACATTTTTAAAATACCTTCAACCTTAAAAAATTTTAATTTTTTAAAAAAGACTCAACGCGTTGCCCTCCAAAATATTGTCACATTTTATTTTGTAGTAGGTGTTTTTATTCTAACACCAAAATTGAGCGATATTATAGTTTAATTATGAACGTTACTTGAGGGACTAGTTTGGGGGTGTGTGGGGGCAGAGTAGAGCCCTCCACATTTTGTGCTTATTTTAAATATGTTACGAGCTGAAGCCCCCCTAACTTTAAGGTCTAGTTTCGGCTATGGTCATGACAAGAACACCGGTATAAGTCTAGAACTACCATACACCTTTTATTTACAGACCGACCCATCCTATATCAAAAGCATTGATAGTCGCGATCCTATATAGAGCAGCCCGCGCCACCTATCTGGACTTGGCCGCCAGGCCGGTCTATAATTAGTAAAAGGTCTATGAGAACCTCAGGGCTCAGACTTCTATTATACAAATTTTATACACAACTGCTTATTTAGAAATCTGTGTGTACTGTGTATTATCATAGAACTAAAACAATTTTATTATTTGGATTATGTCTCGACGGTCGTATTTAAACTTGAGATATTTCATGTTGGTTTATTGGCCACACTGGTTACGGTCGAACTTTTTTCATTATTCCTTCTAGAAATTTCCATAGATTGCTCACTTTGGTCCCGGCTTCATAATCTGCCGATTCAACCCGTTCTGTCTTGTGATTTTGTGCGGTTTTACGAATCATTCTCGTTTGATTTTCAGTCGTCAAATCAACGACATTAAGTTCCATTCCCGTTTTGCCGAACCGTTCAAATTATTCAAGGTAAGATAAAATTTACTTTTGTCCGATTACGGATTAATGGACGTCGGTATTCTACAATTAAAACCAACAACACGTATTCTAACCTTTGCACGACCCGGCCGGCTTTTTCGATATTGAAATAACCTAATTCGTTGGCACAGTTTAAGTTTCGGCCGATCGATTGTCATCGTATTTCGAATTTTCCGACAATATCTCGGTTTTGGATTATGAACCGATTGAAATTAAGAATAAAAATAAATCTGTATATAGGTTACCCGCCGAGACTACCCATGTGGTTTTTATTTAAAAATGATCTATTCAAGTGAAAAAGGGTATGCTAAAACAATAAGTAAAGTACTAAAATTGGAATCGCAACTATTCCTTATTACATTTACGGTTTTGTTCAATAATATTTGATTTAAAAGTAGAATACGTCATATTGAATTGACTATATTGCTGGATATAACAATGATTACAATTAGTTGCATTCCATGACGAAATCTAAAATATAAGTACCTATTATCTAGCTATACTACCTACTTGTTTTAAATTATTCCAAATGAAAGTTCTTTAACTGAAGACTTTTTCATTTATAATCTAGTTTAATGTTCATACTTATTTAAGCACACATTTTTTTTATTTTGTGGTCATTAAATGGTTTCACATATTTTGTATTATTTATGATTGTTTCTTTTTAATATTTAAATATAAACTGTTTTTATATTTAATAGATGTACCGTATCTCTGCCGCTCTTGCAAGAAACAATGTACCCAAATACTTCGCTAGAAACTATGCCAAGGACATTAAGTTTGGTCCTGAAGTGCGAAAACTTATGCTCGAGGGAGTTGATATCCTTGCCGATGCTGTTGCTGTAACTATGGGTCCAAAAGTGAGTAAAATTACTAAAATTATTAGAACCTTAAACGTCCTATACACTGTACTCCAACCAAATCAGTTTTTCTGTTCATTTCCCTCCCGCGACACTCATATGGGAACCTGTTTTGATAGCAGGGTGCCGGGGGGATTTACAAAATCAGCGTGCTCTCTCAATGGACATTATAGCATATTATACTATTATTGAATATCAAATATTGGTAAATTTCTGTTTTACCGGACACCCTTTTCTTTCCAATTTTTTTATTTTAACAAATGTAGTTAAAAATGATGGTAAAGTCAGAATTTGGCCATCGGACTTAGTTTTGAAGTTATAGCTATTTAAAGTTGGAGAACCAAGGTTAGGGAAATGCGCTTAACTAAACAAAGATGTTTGAATTTTTGATTTTGACTGTCAGAGCGAGTGAGTGACCACACCAGGTGTATATGAAAATACTTTAAATTTCAATTAGCTATAACTTTAAAACCAAGTCTGACCATCAAATTTTGACCATTGTTTTCAGCATGCTTAACTACAACTAAAAAAACTCAAAAAAAAATAATTGTCTGTTAAGACAGATAAGTTCCCAAATATTTTATCATTATGTTATTTTTGCTTTAGGTACCTACTTATATTTTAAGAATCTATTAAAAATAATATTTTTATTTAATTTATTAGGGCCGTAATGTTATCCTAGAACAAAGCTGGGGTTCTCCTAAAATCACCAAGGATGGTGTAACTGTTGCCAAAGGTATTGAATTACAAGATAAATTCCAAAACATTGGTGCTAAGCTTGTACAAGATGTAGCAAATAATACCAATGATGAAGCTGGCGATGGCACAACAACAGCTACTGTGTTAGCACGTGCTATAGCTAAAGAAGGATTTGAATCAATTATTAAGGGTGCTAATCCAATTGAAATTAGACGAGGTAATTGGTAGTAAAATTTTCTATGCTTTAACATTTTTAAATAATCTTATCTTTTTATTATCAGGTGTAATGTTAGCTGTCGATGAAGTTAAGGTTCAATTAGGTAATTTATCAAAGAAAGTTCAGTCCGCAGAAGAGATTGCACAAGTTGCCACAATATCTGCTAATGGTGATACTAGTATTGGACAACTTATTTCTTCAGCTATGGAAAAAGTAATGCTTCTATTTGTTGAATTATAATTATGGTTTCAGCTGGATTTTATTTTTTTGTAATTTGTGCTGACAATTGATAATAGGTAGGAAAAGATGGTGTGATTACAGTCAAAGATGGAAAAACCTTAGAAGATGAATTAGAAGTTATTGAAGGTTTAAAATTTGATAGAGGGTACATTTCTCCATATTTCATTAACTCTGCTAAAGGTAAATATAAAAATATATACCTACTTTTTTTAAAAACTTTTTATTAATATTAAATCAATCTTCCAAAGGTGCCAAAGTAGAATTCCAAGATGCTTTGGTGTTATTCAGCGAGAAAAAAATTTCATCTGCTCAATCATTAATTCCTGCTTTAGAATTAGCTAATGCACAACGTAAACCACTTGTTATAGTTGCTGAAGACCTTGATGGTGAAGTTATTGGAATGCTAGTTTTAAATAGGTATTATTTTCAAATATGATTAATTATAAAAGTATATAATAATTAATAATATATTTCTAAGTATTTGGTATTATTTATAGCTGCTTAATAAATTAGATTTATAACCAAAATTTTTTAATTTTTTTCAGATTGAAAATCGGTCTAAATGTTGCTGCAGTCAAAGCACCCGGATTTGGAGATAATCGCAAATCTACATTGACTGATATGGCAATTGCAACTGGAGGTGTTGTTTTCGGCCAAGAAGGTAATGAACTGAAGATTGAAGATATCAAAGCTGGTGATTTTGGTGAAGTCAAAGAAGTGGTTATCACCAAAGATGACACTTTGCTGTTGAAAGTAAATTTATTAATACATACACATTGTCATTATAATTATACTAATAATAATTATGAATAGGGTAATGGCATACCATCTGACATTGAACAAAGAGCTGAACAAATTAGAGATCAAATCAAGGATACTTCATCTGAATATGAAAAAGAAAAACTGCAAGAACGTCTTGCAAGGTTAGCATCTGGTGTTGCTGTATTGAAAATTGGCGGTAGTAGTGAAGTTGAAGTCAATGAGAAAAAAGACCGTGTTACTGACGCGCTAAATGCCACCCGTGCAGCTGTTGAAGAAGGTATTGTTCCCGGAGGTGGTACTGCATTAATCCGTTGTGGGCCTGGATTAAATGCAATCAAAGTAGCCAATAAAGACCAGAAAATTGGTAAATATTATTGAGTAATCACACATAATATTATGATGCGCCTGGAAAAGATCATTTTAATAAATAAATTATTTGATAGGTATTGATATTGTGCGTAAAGCATTAACCATGCCATGTATGACAATTGCCCGAAATGCTGGTGTTGACGCTGGTGTTGTAGTTGCTAAAGTGTCTGAAGGTAAAGATGCTTTTGGATATGATGCAATGAACGACGAATATGTTAACATGGTTGAAAAGGGAATCATCGATCCAACCAAAGTGAGTTAAATTAAATTTGTTGGGGAAAATGTACTGGTATAGATAAAATCGGTCATTGACTATTTTCAGCGTTTTAAATACTTGTAAGCATATTAGAATCTCATTAATTTTTTATTCTTGGGGGTTAAAATATTTTTATGCAAGGTTTTTCAATGTATGAACAATATTACTTAACATAATACCATAAAAAACATGTTTGTTTTAGGTTGTCAGAACAGCAATAACTGATGCTGCAGGTGTTGCATCATTATTAACTACAGCAGAAGCAGTTATCACTGAATTACCAAAGAAGGACGAGCCATTACCAGGAGGTGGTATGGGAGGAATGGGTGGAATGGGCGGTATGGGTGGAATGGGTGGCATGATGTAATAATTTGTTTTAGAAATCACAAAGACTGACATCGCAAGTGGCATAAATATTTTTCTATCCTAGTTATGTGTTGTTCTCGATGTTTTATTTTATAAGAATCAAATTTATTAATTATTAGTAACATTATTAGTTTTTTTTTTATACATATTTTTTAAATTCATGTGTTTCTATGTACAAATGGATTGTAAGTTTCATTAGACACACATGTTAAGAGATATTTTGTCTATTGCATAGATGTTTAAATTGGAAATTGTACAAAGTGTTTTAGGTCATATAAAACTCATTCCAAAAATCATTGCATATATTTGTTTTTTTTTTTTATTTCAACAGAATAAAAAGTTTTGTTGCAATTATTATTGTTTTTGTCCGGCCTCGTTGCATTGTAATGAATTAAATACTGTCAAGCACATTAACAACTAGTGTTTTGTAGATTATCTTATATGGTTATAAATTCTAATATAATATGTCCACTGTTTAATGAATTAATGATATTTACCATTAAACTACACATAAATTATGATTAAAAAAGGTAGGCAAGTGGGTTCCGCTCTGCTATTATTATAATATATACATTAGGTATATACATAAGTAGTAAAATAAGTTGAATTAATAATTCCGAAAATATTGCATATGAAAATATCATTTTGTGTATAGATTATAATATAGGTACTTTAAAAGTGTCAAGTTTAGTGAAGTGCCTTCGAATAATATTTTTGAATTACATTTTCTGGAAGTCCATTGAAGATGGCAGTAACCCGATTTTATTATATAGAACGTATGAAATAAAATGCAGTTACTGCCGTATTCATTGAAAATCTAGAAAAATAGTGATAACATATAAAAAATTAAAAAAAAAAAAGTTTAGTAAATTGAGTTACTGCCTTATTCGATGCACACGTCGAATTAAACTTATTGTGATTAATTGTATAAATTCAGTGGCAGTCAAATGATTTCGTCATTTGGGGTGGATAGGGCTGATCTTTTGTCATCCACTATTTAATTATTAAAAATATTATAATTTATGATCATCAGATCTTAACACGTTGACTGCCATGCGACCGCCGGCGGCCACATAAAAATAATTACGTATCGATAATTTTTAGGCCGCCGGCTGCCGCACCATATCATTCCTAGGAGGCCATACGGCCGCGGGCTGCCATAAATGAATTTAGATTTATATTATTAGCTTTTCCATGGTGCTACAATAATGAACTGAAAAATGCGCCGTGGCGTAGTGGGAATAATTACAATTTTTTTGATGTAATAAACATATTTTTAATATTTTTTTTGAATTTTTTAGTTAACATACAATTCGATAGTATATATACAAATTTGTAATGACACTGGAAAATTTGATTGGCGTACCAATGATACATATTATTATGGCCGCTGGCGGCTGCCGGCGGTCGCATGGCAGTCAACGTGTTAAACATTGGAAAATCTGGGAAGTGCTGCTGTATAATGGTTGTCTAGAGAGTCACTGTAATGGATGTGTTAAATTCATTGCATACAAAAAACGATTCTAAGCGTAGACGGTTAGGGTTAGCGTTTAATATTACTAAGAACCTAGGTATATTTTATGATATTATTGTGTTAAGGAAATGCATCTTACTATTAGTAGTATAGTAGGTTAAATTAATTTATGTCAAAAAATTGCATTTGAAAATTTATGTGTGCCTTTCTTATCTTGAAGTATATATAATAAAAACTGTAGTTTATATATTCTACTTGAATCATTGTTTAAATGTTCAATCCTTGGCTATTAAAATTTAATATTATATACATATTTAACTGCAAAATGATTTGTAAATTTTCAATATGATAAATTTTGTTTAAAATTTGAACTATAAGTGCTAATGAAAAAAAGCATAACTGTATTTTTAAACTGATATTGTAAAAATATGTGGAAAGTTTTGTATTACATTTTCCAGTATTTTGACCCAACAAAGGAAATATTATTGACATTTTTAAGAAAAAAAAAGGTGGGCAAATAGTTGTCAATTTGCAGCAGAGTATAGTGTTAAATTTGAATTCAATGGTAATGGTATAATATTATCATTGTATAATAAAAACATTTCTGAGCGAAGACTCATATAATGACATATAACATTATTACTTACTAGGTATATTTGATATTATTGTGAATAAAGTAATTTATTTAAATATTTATGTTGAACATTCAAATACAATCATACACAATCAAAATTCAAATATTAAATAGTTCATAAAAATTTAATGACTTTCAGGTAAAAATTTTTTTGATAATGATACGTACCTATAAAATGATCTGACTAATAAATTATTCGTGAAAAAGAATCTTAAGAAAAACATTGTTAAATCAACAATAATCAAACATAGAAACAAAATAAATGTTTAATTACTGATTTACCATTATTTTGTTATGCATGAGTACCGTTGAGAAACGGTCTAAAGGAAAAAAAAGGATTAAACCCTACAGCTAATAGCCTTAGTTGCCGGGCTTAAGACAAAAATAAATAAATTTAAGATCTTGTTAGAAATGAGAAAACACAATAAATGTTAAAGATATTATTTTTATTTAAGTATGTAATTATTATTACTTTATACAGTTTTTTGCAATCTTTTTGGCTTTTTATTTTTCTTGGTTTTGTTCTTTTTCTGAAACAAATTAAACATATTATAGACAATTTAATTTGAACAATAAACTATTGTATTAATTATAACTACAGTAAATTGTGTAATGTGTAGGGTGTTTTTTAAGTTTTAAGACTGACAATATTTTTAATAATACATTGATACAAATTTTAAAAGGTTAATAGTAAATGAATTTATGTTTTTTTGGAAAGAAGTCGTGGATTGACACATATTTTCATTACTTAATGTTGTTTTTACCTTCTGCAATCGTTTTGCAATCAATAAAACCTCTTTTGATTGATTGTGGTATTTGGCAAAATCTGTTTTTTCATACTTATGAGGGATAAAACCGTTATTTTTTTTCGAATTATTTGCATTGTTTTGTGTAGTTGAACTTGTACTAGAACTTTGTTCTTCAAGCGTTATTTCTCTTATGATTGTATTTGGAATTTCTTTTTTTACATTGGACAGGTCACTAATATTTTTCTTGATTTCTTTAACCTAAAAACAAAAAATATAAAAAAAAAATTAAATCAATTATGGAATCTGGTAATTAATTTTAAATCAAAAATATAAGTGAATCATAAAATAGGTTGTAAAATTTAAAAATTTAATCAAGTATTGCCGGTATAAAATATTTTTAATGAACATAACGAATCATTAAAAATCAATTTAAATCATGTTCAAACATTTTTAGAAACCACTATGGTACAGAAATATTATTATTATACATAATATTAAAATACATTTATGAATATTAGAATCATCTGCATTAGTAAAAGTGTTTGAATTTAAATCTCACTTGTGGTGTTAAATAAAGTTTGTCTGGACATTCCATAGGGATACTAGCATTTACTGGTTCGTTGCTGTCGCTGATTTGTTCTTTTATCTCAGATGATTTCTTAAGAACTTTGTTATACTTAATTGTTTTCAAATACAGCTCATATGGCTGTTTATACACAATATTTGTTAAACCAATATGCTTTCTTGATTTTTTTTTCATTTCCTACGTAAAAAAGAACTATTTATTTAATAATGTTTATGGTTGAATAAAGAACTGATTGAATAAAATTAAAATCTATCACTGAGTTACTTGAAATATAGTTATTTCTTGTGGTGTAAAATATACTAATTCAATCTCGTCCTCGACTAATTTATTTAAATCATTTAATAACGTGGGTAATGAGTCTGCTTCAGTTTCTTTTGATTTAGAATAGTCATGTAAACTTATCATGTCGACATCTATATGTTTGATCACATCTTGTGAAAAGCTTTTATCTTCATTCAACTTTTCGGCCTGCAAAAAAAAATTATTAAGTATACACAAAAGCATTCAAATTTCAAATTAATTTTAATTAACGCCAAAATATTGCTAACATTTTCAAATGTTTGTTCCCTAGCATTTTTAACGATGTAATGGATTTCGTGAAGACATTGTCGAACCAATGGAGGTACCGGGGAACAACAAGCCAGTATACCAAACGATTCTTTGGGCAACATTTCTGATATCTTAAGCAACATATGATTTGGTAGAATGTATCTGAAACAAAAAAAATTAAAAATATATAACGGGAAAATGTCTAATAATTGTACATGTATTTTTTTATCTTACCCTGGACTTTCATCTAATTCTCTGGCTAATTTATCTCTCCAAGCGTACAAATGTTTGAGTGCATACATTTGCTGGATGTCAAACATTTTTTTACTCCGCTTGTACATACTCAAGTGACTCTCATCCCTTAAAATATTCACTTCATACCTCTAAAATAAAATGTAATTATCAACAACACCAGTAACAAAATATCAATCAATCATTTTTTTACCGATTTGCACACATCAGCACTTCGTTGAAATACTAATTCGATATAGTTACATTGGTTAGTCGACATTGCCATTAGATCTTTTTTTATCATATCATACACATAGAGTAAATAGTGAGTATCACATCGGGCATAAAATATGGCTTCAGCCGATAATGGCCTAAAACAATGTATCATAAAAACATGCATAAGTTTTGAATGGTAGAATCTTAAATAACCTTAGATTATATACAATGGATGGAGCTACGTATAAACTGCTCATATACTGAGCCGTGTCCATCATAACCCCCCCCTCCCCACAACTTATTTAATTCCAGAAAACAATGCTCAATTGCGCTAAAAATTACTATAAATAACTAACGAGTGGGGGATTATGTTGGACACATATGATTAAAGTAGCACCAATGATTGTATATATGATTTAAGGGTGGAACAATATTTGTAAAAAATATTTAACAAATTTTTAGTCTTTTACAAATTATTGTTACCTTGTTCTCCAATCGTACAGTTGAAATGTTTTATCAGCATCTACATTACAATAATGCTTTAATAAGAACTCTAACCCTTTTCTAGAAAAGTTCAATATTTTAGCAGCTTGATATGTATCAAACATATTGACAACATATAGACCCAGATCTCTTTGCAGCCATGGAATATCACTATCCGCTCCATGGAATACCTGAACACGGACAAAAAAATGAATTACGTATTGATCTTCTCTTTTTAAATTCAAAACAATTACCTTGACTACTGCAGGATTAGTGAATATTTCATTGAGCACATGCAATTTGTCTCGAAGACATAGTGTATCTATGATATAATCGGCATTTCTAGTTGATATTTGCATTAAGCAAGTAAACCCTTGATACGTTCGATAACTGTGTGCCTATTAAAAAAAAAAAAAAAACATCATGTTTTATTGTAGATTGAATCAATAAAAAGTTTGAATCCCACCTCTAAATCAATAGCTAATTCGTTAACAGTTTGTAAATGCAAAACCATTGAATTCAATTGTTCCTCAGTATATACTTCAACAAATGGTGTGTCTTCTAGTGAAGCAGGCTGTACAGCTGTTGAGACTTTTAAATGTTCTACTGGAACCTTAAATTCTTCTAATTCTAATTGATATGGATGTTTATAACTAAAGAAAAAATAATTTAAAAATACATTTATTTTGTATACAAAACCATTGATACTACTACTACAGATTGTAAATCGGTTTTTCAATGGCGCAAAATATTACTCTTAGCAGATGGCGAGGTGACGTGACTACTAGAGATTACAAAGTCACACAACATTACTAACCACAAGCCTGTATCCAAACCTTGGCCACCCGGGTTAGTAATTTTGTGTAATGTTGTAATCACGTCACCTTGCCATCTACCAGGAGTAATTATTTTGTGCAACCAAAAAATCGGCCATTGAGCAATCAATAGTATTTATAATCAATAATAAAACTATGAAATATAACCACTTACAACATGATTCCATCTTCATTCGTTTCCAAACACAAATCCAATGGTGTTTTACTGTTAGGTTTACTAGTAAGAAGAGGTTTAAATGGAACTGGCCTATTATCAACTTTGATCTTGAATTTTATTTGTGGTCTTTCAATATTACGGCCGTGTACTAATATTCTTTTTTTGTTTGCTGCTTGTGTATTGTCAGTAGATTCTGACGCAAAAGCTTTAGGGGTAACAGTTACACCCACATTCTTGAAAGATCCATTTAATGTATCAATATTGTGAGTCTATAAAAAAAAAAAAAATATTCTTGGCTCTTCATAAAATAAATGTTTAGTGCATTTGGTATACCACTCGGTCTAAGATTGTGTCATTTCCTTCCTCGACAAGTTCAAATTGATGATCAGCATCTTTACCTCGAATATTTCCAGGGATTTTTTGATTTTTCAATATTGCAGATATTCTGTAAGTCAAGAATTTAATGAATTTTTTTTAAATAGTATAATACGTAATACTTATTTGTATTATGTAAGTATGAACTTACAATTTGAGAACATGATTTTGACGTGATGAAACAGCTTTTTTAAACTTGGGGTAACTGTTATAAAAATTCCAGTTCACCCCACTTGGCAGATTGTTAGAGGCTCGAGTGCCTTCGATAACTGTCTTGAAATCACTCTGAAAAAATAATGTATACATAATATAATTTATATTATTGTTATTATATAACATATAAATACTGAACAGCAGATTTTTACAAAGTGTCTTAAAGTTGAAATATTATAAAATAAAATAATATGAAAATGTCTACAAAAAATGCCTGGTAAAAAAGGTTTAAATTTTAGCATGAGGAATGATCCCAAACTTTCTTCACTGAACTATAATAATAAGTATAAGACAGAGTTAAAATGAGTTAAATATGAATTGTTTGATTAAAAAAAACAATAATTTTTTCTAAAGTTTAGAGTTTAGTATAACTTAATTATAAATTAAAGATTTTTCATTGTTGTTAGTAAAAATTATTAAATGTATGACATGATAGGTAACTATCGTTGTTATATAATTATAATAGTTTTTGATAGAATCAATTTTCACAATTAAAACACATATTTTGTATTAACACCTGATAAATGCAATGTGCCATAGCGGAAATTCATTACAATTTCAGGGGGGCTAACATTTTTAATATCAATATAAGCCGTGTAGGCTTCGATCTCACGCAACTAAAAGGGTGTCTTTTTTGGGAGGGCTTAGCCTATGATGTAGTTGTGTATAGTTAAGATCATTAAACAGGGGCGGCTCCAGGGGGGGGCTATGGGATGCTGTATTTCTAAACAATTGTACTGTTAAAAATAAAATAACAAAAAAAATCATATTATAATATTGAAATTTTCGGAAAATTATGACTTGCCCCCCCCCCCCCATGACCATGTCTCTGGAGCCGCACCAGTATTGAAAGTAGTTAATTAACTTACCATTTTATGTTAGTTGTAATCCAGCATATTATTAAACATTTATACCGAATTCTCGTGACGCGGTGTACAGTCTCACAGACCACACTACCACAGGGCACAGACACAGTGGTCAGTCACACAGAGCATCGTGCTAAAATGCTTATCAAATATAATTAATCAACAAAAACGTGTGGTGATAACGATTACAGGTCGGCAAACTGTTTGGGTTTCAGTGTAGGTAGAGTGAACAATCATTTAGTATAAGTATAGAATATACTATGGGAAATGGACATTTCCCCCCCACCATTTTTTTAAAGTTAATTATTGACTAATAATATTGATTTTAATAATATAATATTATTAGATTCTGAATGGAAGGATGAATGTATTGATTTTACAATGATGTGTGTTTTTTTTTAACTTTTAATTTTTTTTAATTTTTTTTTTATGTCCGTCATCACCTTTTAGGACAGTAAAAGTGCTTGGATTTTCTTCAACAGTATTTTTTCTGATAGGAAAGTGAATCTAGTTGGTACTTTGGAGGGTCAAAAGTAAAAACTTCATAGTAGTTTTCTAAAGCGCCTTGAAAAACAAAAGAAAAATTAAGGAAAAACGGGAATTTTTACACAAAATTTGTTTTCGAGAAAATCGATTTTAGTTTTTGGTATAACTTTGAAACAAATGACCGTAGATACATGACATTTTCACTGGTTGTTTATATTTCCATTTTCTATACATGATAAAATTTTCCAAATATTTTGAGTTATTTTGAGCTTATTACGGACATTTTTAGTTTTTTTACTATAAATATCAATTAAATTTGTTGGGTATAAAAGCTTAAAAATTTAATAGAAGGCTCCTAATATATAGTTTCAAAGACAGATGAAAAATATTAAAAATCCTTAGTTACGGTTTTTTGTTATAAGCATTTAAAGTTCAAATATTGACAAAATATGTAAGAATGACAAAAATTGCAAATTATTTCGAGTTAGAAATTCATAAAACTTTTTCTTTTTAAATCTAAGATATGAAAATGTAATGCAAGATTCCTCATAAGTTTGTCTACCTTTATCAAAAAAAAAAATGTCTACAAGAAACTCAAATTAAATTTTTATGAACGTTTGAAATTCATATTTTTACAACATTTGATATTCACTCGATTTCTCGTGTAACGATTTTCTAATATTGTTGTAATTAAAAAACGAATGACTGTAAATACTTGAAAATTTTACTGAATGTTTATTTTAGCATTTCCTATATACACCATATAATTTTGAAAATATTTTGACTCTTTTTGAGCTATTTACGGACATTTTCAGTTTTCAATTCTTTTAATTTTTTTTTCTATATATATCAATACAATTTTATTTGTTAGGTAAAAAAGCGTGAAAATTTAATACAAAGTTCCTGATATATTACAATAACACTTGAAAAATATTAAAAATTTATATTCACAATTTTTTTCATAAGCATTTAAAGTTCAAATTTTGACAAAATTTATCACATTTAAAATTTAATAATAATTTTATAGTTAAAAATGTATAAAATGTTCAACTTTTATAGCTAATGATTGAAAATTTAAAACAAGATTCTACGTAAATAGGTTATGAATAAATTACTTTAGTCACCTTAGTATCATCAAATATACTTCGTAATATCATAGGCTGAATAACCGTTTTGGCTCAGAATCGTTTTTCTTATAAAATGATATTATTATATCATTGAATTCAAATTTAAAACCATCCATTATACAGTGACCCACTTGTAACCTTTTGTACAGCAGAGCACCTTTTGATTAAATAATTTGAATTTTTTTTTTTTAAATAAATTATAAAATATTAAAAATAGTTTTTATTTTCATAAATATAATAGATTATAAATGCGTATATGTTTAATAAACTGAACTACTTACTTGAAACAATAAAAATAAAAATAAATAAGTAGGTATAAAGTAAAATATGATTAATAATTAATAAAAATTATGGTTAAAAATTCCGACATAAAAATGATACATTTTGTAAAAAACATTTCAATTCTGATTCTTTTGTTAATTCTTAACTTATACTTTGTTTATATTTATTTATTTATTTCTTGTTAAAACTGTACCAGTTTGAATATTTAACAATTTAATAATTGCTTGTGAATTTGATTCAAGTAGTTCAGTTGATCATAAATATACATCTATAATTTATTATATTTATGAAAATATTTGAAAATATTAAACAATAGGCATAAATTAATTTCATATTATAAATGGCCATCTGATCTAAGGTTTAGTGTATAGAAACTTTTCATGGGTACCATAGCACAGAATAGAATAATACTAATGTTACTAGTGTTGTGAATATTATGCTATTCAGTAGTACTAGTGTTCTACAGCTTGACGTCGTTCTGTGCCTACATTGGACCTATTGTCCTGTGATGGTGAGATGACACTATTGTACCAGGAACCTAGAGGCCATAATCGTGCGCTTATGGTTCTTTTTACTTATTTCATATTATACACAAAACACAATATTGAACAATATTCAGTTCTACTAATTCTACAGCAGTGCAGCACAGACTTCTATAGACATTGACATCGTTCTATAAAAAAAGTTTAGTTATATTGTAGTATACAGTATACAAATCTGTGTTCTACAATCACTGAAATACAGACAGCAGAATAATAGAATATAGAAGTTTGAATTGGGTTAGATAAAACTGTAAAGGGCGGTGCTAGATTTGGGAAAAATTAGTAGGGGGATTCCAAAGTGTGAAAAAATGTTGTGTATTTGAATATTTAAATATCTTATTGATTAGGTATAATTACTTATTAGAAGTCTGAAGTGGTATGCATAGTTCATATTTTTTTAAAAAAAGAGGAATTTTGCGTCCCCCTCCTGCAACGAAGTACTTACACTAAAATGTAAGGTAGTGGTGATCACTAATCGACTGTCTTGTTAAGAATACTTTTTTAATAGTAGGTATTCAGAATACGTATTCGAATTTCGAATACTGTCTTTCAAAAGTATTCGAAATACGTCCCAATTCATAATAAGTACTTTTGTGTAGTACCATTAAAATGTTTGTACGTTTATTACTAATTCTCAAATGTTAACTTATAAAATTAAATTATTATACTTAAAATATTTTAACAATTGGTTCAATAATTTCAGATGTTCAATGCAATCGGAATCGGATTGTTTTTTATTTCAATCTGACAAAAATCTTATACACAATACCTATTACCTAGTTAAAGTTTTGATTTTAATAGAAATAACAATAGATGTGTCTTAATGTCTTATTGTTTACTAAACAGTGAACAGT